>WAAB01015569.1:17758-214270 GCA_013389865.1 Piaya cayana
GGGAGGTTATTCTCCCTCTGTACTCGGCACGGGTGAGACCGCTCCTTGAATACTGTGTTCAGTTCTGGGCCCCTCACCACAAGGATGCTGAGGCTCTGGAGCGAGTCCAGAGAAGAGCGACAAAGCTGGTGAAGGGGCTGGAGAACAAGTCTTACAAGGAGCAACTGAGAGAGATGGGGTTGTTTATCCTGGAGAAGAGGAGGCTGAGGGGAGACCTTATTGCTCTCTACAACTACCTGAAGGGAGGTTGTGGAGAGGAGGGTGCTGGCCTCTTCTCCCAAGTGACAGGACAGGACAGGACAAGAGGGAATGGCCTCAAGGTTTGCCAGGGGAGGTTGAGGCTCGACATAAGGAAAAAATTCCTCACAGAAATGGTCATTAGGCACTGGAACGGGCTGCCCAGGGAGGTGGTTGACTTGCCTTCCCTGGAGGCGTTTAAGGTGCAGGTGGATGAGGTACTGAGGGGCATGGTTTAGAGATTGGTGGGAATGGTTGGACTCGATGATCTGGTGGGTGTCTTCCAACCTGGTGATTCTATGATTCTATGAATATTCTTTCTCTTTTCCACATAAAAGATGCACCTTGTAACATTTAAAGACAATCACAGTAAGGGATAACTTCAGAGCCACTGTGAATGTGGAAAGAATGACACCTTAAACATCAGTGTCCTGGCAACAGTAACACAAGGGCTTTAACATTAGTTGCAGTCAAAGCTATATGCACAAACATAAATTTCTACATATAGATATGAAAATTTAATACATATCATCCCTAGAAAGTCAAACACAGTTGATATAAAATGAGTCTGCACAGTGAAATTATTTATTTACTTTAAAAAGATGAATGATTAAAACCTACACCTAAAGCTGCTGTACTGTCTTACCTCTGTAACCAACTGTAGATCATTTACATAGTTCTCTTCTGTGACAATGAGCTCATGGATGTATCCCTGCCTTTTTCTTTCAGTAGGCGTTAACATATCCAGAAGATGCAAGTCTGCACACCCTGGAAAACACAAAAGGACCCTAGATTTTACTTATAGTCATTTGCAAATTAGTTCAAATCTGTAGCAGTTCAAGTAAGGCTTAATGAACAGTAATGACTGCCTGTTCAGTGGCACAACAGCACTTCTTCACCTCTTAGCGACTGAAAACATTGTATTTAATACTTTCGGTTTTTTAATCGAGGCCATTTCTAAGTGCTAACTTTTCTCTGATGGCAAAGCTTAGAAGTCCCCCTCACAAGGAAACACCCATTTCTAACCTCACTCTGATGTTTACCAAACCCTTCAATTGTATCATTCAATTGCAGCCACACAGCCAAACAAATCTCCAAATGTATCACTGTTAATAAAAAAGGGGCAAAGACTTCATCTGGTATTACTGCCAAATAAAATGCAGAAATGTCCTAAAAGGGAACAGAATTAGGAAAGTGTTCTACGAAATCTTAACATTCTGATGGGCACTTCAGAATCATAAGCTAGCCCTCAGCTTATGGATACTCTAAACTCCAAGTTAGCTTTTATGCTTCTGGTCAAAGTTGGCATCCTAACTAATAAAAGACTGTAGCTCATTTTTTTTCTTCACTCTTCAGTCAAAAATTCCATCTAAGTTTTTAAAGGACTTGAGTCAGAATACATGAAGAGCAGTGGAGGCAACTCCACAGCTTTCATTAATTTATAGCACAAGCCAGAGGGGTTCATTATTGTCCTACTTCTCCTTTAAACACACACAAAAGGTTTGTAACTAAGAACTCATCTTCCACCACTTTTGTCCTTTTATTTTTGCAAACAACCTCCCTTGTACTTATCCTGTGAAGATGCTAGAATTTTTGTATAAATTCTAGAATCTAAATTTTATTTTCTATTCTGAATTAGAATAGAACATGTAATTAATTTTATTCCTATAAGACAGTATGTTTCAGCTGAGCTTAACTGCCTTCTGACACTGCCAAGCAAAATGTTTTCTTCCAATTTCACTTTTAACATAGTGAGGGCCACAAAGATGATCTGAGGGCTGGAGCACCTCCCATACAAGGACAGGCTGAGAGAATTGGGGTTGTTCAGCTTGGAGAAGGCTCCAGGGAGACCTTATAGTGACCTTCCAGTACTTAGAGGTGGCCTACAGGAAAGCTGGGGACGTGCTCTTTATCAGGGAGTGCAGGGATTTAATAATTTTAAGCTGAAAGAGGGTAGAGTTAGACTAGATAACAGGAAGAATATTTTACTGTGAAAGTGGTGAGGCACTGGCACAGGCTGCCCAGAGAAGCTGTGGCTGCCCCATCCCTGGAGGTGTTCAAGGCCAGGTTGGATGGGGCTTTGAGCAGCCTGATCTAATAGGACATGTCTCTGCCCACGGCATGGGGGTTGGAGATGGGGGATCTTTAAGGTCGCTTCCAACCCAAACAATTCTATGCATTTCAAAATGGAAATGGGCTTTCAAACAGGTTCAAAACATTGGGTTTTAAAAAAGCTCTACTTAGAGCTGTATCTATTCAATCAAAATTCTTCAGTTTAATTCTTTCTCAGCAAAGAATAGGCAAATTCAGTACATTTCCCGTAGAAATAGACTTTTCTCATGGAAAAAGTTCTGACTGAAAAACATTCAAGGAGACCTTCAGTTCGCAAGATTTAAAATGGTCAATGCATTTTGTTTTTACATTTTTCACAAGCACCAACAATGACAACAACCTATTGAGATCTGCCAGGTCAGATGTTCTCAACTGTCCCTAACCACACCACACCCCAAACAGCTCCTTCAGTTCTTGGCTTACAAAGTTAACACTCAGCCATAATTTAATGCATATTTAGTTTCTTAAATGTAATTCAGGAGTTGATTCTGCTCTATGCAACTAACAAGGTCCATATGTATCACCATAAAGTTATTAATGGACTGTCTTCAACTGCTGTTTTAACTAATCTGTGCTTCTGAAAAGGCACTGAGAGATTGAAAAGGCACTGGGTAAACAAAACCCAAACAGTAGATACAGACAGTCAAGGTACTTTCCTCTATGATTAAGAAGCTGAAAACAGATCAGATTGGAAGGATAAGCATATTGGTAACGCTCCTCTGAGGTGCAGTACATTGAAGTCCTTTAGAAGATGCAAATGAAACTTCACTAGAAACAAAAAAAGTAGGTTTTGAGAATTATTGGTTTAATGCCAAAATAATCATAGGACTATTCATGTTACAAAAGCCAAAAGTTTCTGTTTAACAAATGGGTGTGTTTTCCAAGACTTTTGTGTTATCATGTAAATCAGAGACATAATAAACAGAAATAGTTCTTCCCATGCACTGTCTACTCCATTAAAAATGAATGAAGTGGTTAATTATTTTTCTCCAGAGACCGGGGAAGTTTACTGTTCAAAGGTGTTGATGACCTTGGTTTGAAGAGTGGTTTCCAATCACCAGCCTTTTAGAGAAGGCATTTAACATTTTGAATTGCAACATATCCTAGTGGTTAGCTTGACAGTCTGCCAGCTGGGAACCAAATTATCTGCCTTGGAACACTAAGTATTTGGGAAAACAGCCTGCTTCAGCCTGAGCAGAACATGCAGGAGACACTTTTCTGATAAGGTACTTCTCTCATGAGGCACACAAGTACTGAAGTTTTTCTTGTCTTTGGATTAAAAACAGCCAAGAAGAACTAAGTTCCTTTCCAAGGGGAAATGTCAGGCCATTGAGCTCTGGCTAGTTTTTCATGGACACCAAAGTGCTGTGCAAAGTACTTTTATGAACATCCAAATTCCACTTGCAGCTGTAATAATACCATTTGTGAATTCAGTTCACTAAAAGGGACTCCCGCTAGGGCCTAGAAAACTTTGTGGATAAAGTACAGGACCTTACCTCAGTGCAGAATTGGTTAATGATTCTAACTTAGAGCACACAGTCCCTTGTGCATACAGCCATTCAGGTACTTAAAATCAGGCACTGGCATTTATCTTTTCAGTTACTGAGTGCCCCATTCTTTCATATTTTCTCTCCTATTCTGGGCAAGCAGTGCTGGATCCCATGTGGAATATGCCAAATTTGAATCCCTGAACTACAAACAATCTAATAAACTCACAAAAGAATGGGGAAATTACAATAGCTAACTTGCTATGTTCACAGTATTGTGAATACACAAACGTTTGCCCTTTAACTGAATAACCAGTACAACCCTGAGCAGACACATTCACATGTACTCTGGTTACTCTGCCTGGACTTACAGAACCAACAAAAAGGGGCTGTAAGTAGAAATCCATACTTAGTCCTATGGTTCCAATGGTGATAGGAGATCAAAGGGATTCTAGAAACGCAAGAAATCATTTTTAATACCATTCTAAGAAAAAAAACTTGCTCCTTTTCCTTACAAAGTCAGCCCTGAAAATATGGGTCTCACAAACTAACCATTTAGCACAAAAGCAATGCACAAGAGATGCTGCTTTTTCAGAAGGAAAGTTTTGCTGTGGAACTCAGTGACCTACATACGTGGGCACAACTTCTCATTTCTTCTAATTTGGGGAGATTTTCTAAACAACGCAACTGCCAGATTTCACTGTAAACCTCACGCTGGCCCAGTCTGTAATGTCAAGCTCAGTGTAGACAAGAATCTGTTCTATTACAGGGAAACTAGAAGCAGTAAAAAATTGTCACAAGTTTCCTCCAAAACCTTAAGCAAAGAGAAACAGCACTCCTGGCAGCATGATAGTATTCCTTCACTCAAATTACAGCATCTTATCAACTAGCTTCAGATGCAACCACCAATTTCATCCTGTGAGACAGCCTCTCAGTGGAGGGTCTATCTCAAGCTTTTAATCAAACAGAACTCTCTGTCTCAAGCTCCATGATGCAAAATCCTGTTTCACAGCTACTTCCAAGAATTTCAGAATGTTTACAATTGCTCAACTAGTCTAGATGAGTTTACTGGTAGAGCAGAGTATTTTAATCTGGGATGATAGAAGGAGGACCTAGAAACAAGCTTGAAAAGTCTAACTCACAAAATATTAAGCACTACCTTGTTTTGCTAAGGTCAGACACCAACACACATGCCTCCTCCTCCTGTTCAGATCAGTCAGCTGCCATCAGATGCAGGATCTGCCAATCCTCATAGGCTAAGCAACAGACTGAAGAACCTTCAGTAACCATTTCAATTTTCCTTTTTTTTTTTAATTTCTAGAGAATATCTTGAGTGCTAAAGGAAAATTTTGTAGTCCTCAACAACATACACTTGTGATACACTACCATCATCTTTATTTTGCAACAGCATTCAGTCAAGGGAAGACAACAAGCAAGATAACGGGAAGGAAATCTACTAAATACTTTCAGAAAAAAACCCAGAACATGTTTACCCCTCCCTTTCTAGAATCTGCTTGGTGAGGACAAAATCTGTATGTGAGGGCATGGACACATCTGAAAACAAAGTGGCAGAGTTAATTTACTGCTGGACTGGTTTAGATCATCAGGTGACCTTAAATGTCACCTCTGAATTATGACCCAGCACCTATCTTAAGCCCCTGACCACTTACTGTACAGTAACACAAATCAGTCAAAAGCATCAGCCACAAATCCAAGCTAAAAAACCATGCACAGTCCAATTTTACATTGTCTTCTACAAAAATAAAGATGTTGCATAGGTACTTCACCTTGGCTCAGAAATGTGGTAACTAAATGTAGTATTCTAAAAGTTAAAATACAACTTTTTTTTTTAATCTCCTTTCTTGGGCAAACACCCAGCCTACACCTTTCCTGGCTTTCCTCCAAGAAAGAATTAAAGTGAAGAAATCAAAGGAGATTGATTTGAACACTCATCTGCATCCATAATTACTCCAATGTATGACACAACTCAGCAAAGAAAACTACGCCTAGCAGATACAAGTGTGGTGGAAAAAAACACGACACTGGTTTCAGTCACTGAGGCCAGGGCATAGAAAACCTTTACCTGTGACACTAATTCAAGCCCCGCTCAGACTAGCACTCTGCCAGAGGTGGCACCAGTTCACAGTTGTACACTAGGGGGTTCCAGCTAAGCCGGCAGCATCAGTGCAGCACTCCGTGCGTGCAAACTGGTATGTGAACAGACCAAATGCAGAAGTCAGGAACTGAATGGCATATAGGCACAGAGCTTCCTTCTTGCTGCTAGAGCCAGCTGCTGCCTAGGAGTCAGACTCAAAAAGGTAGGTAGAGCACAAAGAAACAAATTAGAAACTTGGGCTAGAACACAGAGCCAAATTCTGTGATCAAGGAGTACTATAAGGCCACAGGGAACCCAACACCTTCTACAAGTTCTACACTCATTTGCTGTAGCTACCTCAAATATAAACATCCTTCTGCCTACACACACTAACAGCTATCTTTTTCCATGAAATGCTTAACTAAAACTATTATGCAAGATTGAACTTATTCTAAACTATGAATTCTTATTCAGTGTTGCTCCACTGGATTAATAAGTTACAGGAGAGTTATAGGTTTGATTTAAATTAGTCTCCAGATGTAGGTAGACTTTGCAATCCGAATTTTAATGCTGAGGAAGAACGCTAAGGGGTTACAGAAGTACTTCTTGGGTTCTGTTTTTTTATAAAAGAAATTCCCAAATAAAGCTACACAGAAAGGGGAGGGGAATGAAACAGCTGTGAAACTTACTGCACAAGCTATAGAAGTTTCTTGCATGTATCAGAATTAAGTTTACACATACTATTACTGTCACTAGGTTACGCCAGATAGTTAAGATAACTCTCACATTTCTCCTCACATGGACAATAAGTCAAAATTAATCCTTATTCATGGCAAAGTACTCCTTTGCAAGCTATCAAACAACACATACAAAAGCCCATCAAGTCCACACGGAGGAAATGAAGTCTTCATGAAAAGAATTCACGTTTTTAAACTGCATCCAGGACAACCTTCTGAAAACATTCTTTCAGGGTTTGGAATCAAAAGGTCACCTTAGCACTCTCTATTTAGCCAAGTAGCAGCTTGTTACCCAGCTGTCTATGTGCATGCACTTAACTTGCAATTCAACTGCTTAAAATAATATTTGAGCTGTTTTGTCCCTAGACTTACTGAAGTTGTCTAAAGATATATTAAAATTAAGCTAGTTATTGTAGTCAGAAAATTGCATATAGGGAGCTATTTAACAAGAAATTAAATAGCTAGAGTCAATCATCACAAAGAACTAAAAAGAACTGCTTTAAAACCAGAGAAAAAAACCAGAACATGCTGTTATTTTCCTGCCTTGCAGCAAGGTTATGGCAATAGACCATTTTCAAATGCGTTCAGTGAGCTCATGGGGACTGAAATAGATGCCACCAAAGCGCCAAAAGAACTGAAAGTTAAATAAAACTTCTTTGGAATATAAAGCAAAGCACTCTTGATATACCAGCATTTTAGGCTCTCAGTTGTCTTGGACAGATTTAAAGCATTGAAATTCATATCAAGAAAACCCCTGAAAAAACATTCAGGGGAATTCTTCCTCAACAGCTGAATAGAGAAGACATTATTCTCAAGGTAAACAGAAAAAACGAACAAAAAAAGCCACCACCACTCCTTGGAGGGGTCTCTAATTCCAGACTCCTCTATATCCCAAGTGACAGCTCTTTTTCCTGAGCTCTTGTGCAAAGGATAAAGGTACTTCACAGATGAGAATTAATATAAAGAACGCATTCAATTGACTAAGCAGCAGTAAGATTGCTCTTTTGCTTAACACTGACTCAAAATACAAACAAAGTAAAAAAAAAAATCATCTTAACAGTTTCTTAGTTTTGTCCATGAAAATCTTGTTTCAGCTTTGACTGGGACTGATGCTTTTTGGCTTTGCAGCCACAAATCCAAGGATTGAACAAACAAGAGTGTGTGCATATGTCCATCACAGGAGACAAGTGTTTTTTTGAAAAGGTTTTTTTGCTGCAGTCTGGATCTATGGCTCTGGGAGGGGATCATGAGCCTTAGGAGGTGAAAGAACTTTTCAGATGAACCATGAAGGAGAGGGAGGTTACAACTGGATTGAGACACAACCTTGAAAAAATATTTTTTTAATGGAAATAAATAATTCTTTTTATTAAAGAATTGTTTTCATACTCCCTTTATCATATATCTATATAAACAAAAATCCAGACAGGTAAGAAAGAATAAGTGCAATATCTTGTTCCCTGCTACTCAAGGGAAATACGGAGTTATGAGGAAGATTAAACACTAGCATGCCAAGCTCTAGTAGTACACTTGAGATCTTTAATAATTGAGTAAATAAACATTATAGGTATTTCAACAATGAATGCTGGTATAAGCCACAATGGTTTGAATATCTTTGTCTAGCACATTTTAAATGAGTTTTGAGGTTCTTGAGAGTTAACAACAGACTGATTAATAAAACTGTTGCTCTGCTGAGTAATACCCAGTACTCTTCTGTAGGAGTCCTGGCACAACATACTCCACAGTACAGTGAGTGAGTGAGGGTGTCTACAGAGGGACAACTTCAGGCTGTTCTTTTCACTTCAGCAGAAATCTGAACGCAAGAACTTTTACGAGTACTGTGATTTTGAAAATCTTTCATGAGCCATCACTCTTAGTATTTTTAAGAAACATGTTAGAAAACATGTAGCCTGAAGATTATTATAGTAGCTTTATTTTTCTTCTCACTTGAACTAATGAAAAAAGAAAAGCAGCATCTGAATTCCCTATATCCAAAGTATTGCCAATATTTCAATATGTAGAGAAAAAATGTTTCTGGTTTGAAATCATAAAAACCAAACCATCCCTTAGGAGAAGTGCTTTTAGTTAAGTTATAAATCTTTCAACACAACAGCTCATTATGGGGAAAGCAGAGATACCCTTTCATTAAAATAACATTCTAATGCATGAAATATTCAAATAGTGGAGCAAAATCTGGCTGCACCATTCTCAGTAAGAAAAACAATGGGCACTGAAAATTACAAGTATTATGTTCCGTTCAATTTCTGTCATAGTAGGCAGCGTATTTTTCAGCAAGTGGCTATGGCAGAAAACATTTTTTTCCATGGCACAGAGGTAAATGGAAAATTTGTGCGTGTTAAATACTATCCTAAAAAAAAAAAAGAAAATCTGTGCAATTGTGCATGTTTTAAGACTAGAGCTCCTGGCATAAAACACAGAGCCTAAGTCAGTGTAAACCCAAGACAGAACAACAAAGTATTCTTAATCCATCTAATAGTATAGCATCAGAAAATATCGACTGATTTGTTACACATACAAAGCATTGAATAAAGAAAGGTGCAAAAGGCTGCAGATAATAATGATCAATCCGAGTAATTATATTGAAATAATATTCAAAGAAACAAGACAAGTGTCATTCTGAAAATAAACAAGTGGGCGTCAGGCTATTCTGGTGGCAAATTCATTACATGCACTAATGCCACCGGGTGAATTCTGTGTGTACACAGCAACAAGACAACAAACACATTTCAGTCTATCTTTTATATGAAGAATTTAATTATCTATACACATAACTAATTTTAAAGGCTGTATTACAGTTGTTAAAGCTGCAAGTTTTTATATATTTATATAATTTACATTCATATTGATGAAATACTGAAGTGCAATTGAATAAGGAGCTTCACTTGTTCTTTGCACCGCATGGTAGGTCAGAAGGAAGAAGATGGGGCAGGAGTATAAACGCTACAACACTGCCAGCATGAAATTTAGAAATACATGAAATACATAAACCAAAACATAACTAAATGGTAAAGTAATTAGTAGAACGGCTATAATGGAGGCACTGGGAAGAGAGGAATTCTGCACTGACAGCACCAGGCATTTCATCAAGAGCTTGTAACTAATGCTGGAGAGACAAACATGGCTTAGCTACAGCACATCTGCTACATAAACTTGACTGCAAGCTCCATTTAATATTAATTTGTATAAATTCCACAGTCTAGTTTAAAAAATGTAAACATTGGAAATTAATTGCAGGGAGATATTTCTATACATTCTTTCTTGTCAGGAAAATTACTTGTTCAAAATGTGTTGTTCCATAGTCGTAAAGTAAAAACAAGAAATCAAACTGCACGTAACCAAGATGAAAATAAAGAAGTTAATTCTCATATCCCACATGAATGTAGCATTCAAATGCTTTCTGCAAGAACTGAAACATCCAAGACAAACACAGACCAGGGTGTTTTCTAACTGTATGCAACTACAAGTAATGTGCAAAATAAAATTAACATAACTGGGATAACAACATTATGCAAGGTTAATGTTTGATGCATTGGAAGGAAGTTATCTTCTCTCCACAATGTAATACACACTCAACAAGGAACATCTGATACATACAATACAATAACTACAACAAAATTCCTTATCTGTAATTGGGCACATTAAAGTTCCTTAAACTGATTTCAATCCTTCTGTTCTTTCGTAATTTAAAAAAAAAAAAAAAGACGACGTATTGACAACACTAGACAAGTGAACAATCAAAAAAGAAAGATACATAAAGTCTCAAATTCATGGACATTTGGAACATTTTTAACAGCACATGCAGCATTCCTTGATAGTGGGTCTTTTTGCACAAACAATTGCAATGAAGAAATTTAATTTATACTTCTCCTTTAGAAGGCTAAAATAGATATTTAAAAATAATTTTAAAACTACTGAAAGCACCTGTGCAAAGGTGGAAAAATTAGTTTGGTAACTATGAAAGCCACAAAAGGACCCACTATCCTCTGATTTTTTCATGTGTTTTTGTTTCATTTTAATTTTGCGTCTATATCTGTAGGTAATTAACTCAAACATTGCGATTACATGCAACTAATGTAAAATGAGGTAAACTGCTCTGCAGTGTGTTCTTCTACTCAGAAGGCAGTAGATGATCATGCTGGAAGTCACATGATCAAGGCTGCATCTCCCATCATCCCTCTGGGCAGTGATATGGGATAGTGGGTCTCTTTGAGGACTTTCAAGCCTGAGTGGGGGATGGACAACATATGATTCCTAGAAAAAGGAGGAAAACAACACATAAGCAAAACAAAACAATGAGCAAATTCAAGCTAGGAAAATGAGTCAGGCATGTAAACAGCATGGTGCAAAAAATGATAAAGGGAACATGCTACAAAGGGGATGGGAACTAAAAATAAAACAAACAAAATAAGGTTTGCATTACAGAAGGTCTTCAAAGAGACTCTGACAAGTGCAGCAGTGGTGAAGCCTGGAGTTCTGCAAACCACAGCAGAATCACAGCAATGCTGCATGTTTCATCTTAAAGTACTAGACAAACAACCACAGCATGGCAGCAGAGATGGTCACTTACATTGCTGGCTTGGGTCCATGTCTGTTGTCAGCTTCACATAGTTGGATGGAAAGAGACCCACTTGTCCATTCACCTCCCCTTTCCACCAGTCTGGGTCTTCCTTGTTAAGGACGTTTATAATCTGGCCTTTATTGAATGCTAGCTCATCATCATTCTGTGCAGTGTAGTCATACATGCCAATTACTTGGCACACTGTAAGATAAAGGAAGAGGTCTATCGCACTCGTAATGTTTCAGCAAAACATAAGCTACGCATAAACCAACTCTGAATCTTACAGATATCGCAGTACAGTTCAAAAGCACTATGCTGATCTGAAGCCATCCTGCCTCTCTCTCCTCTACTGGTGCTGCTCAGCTTAGCCCTCAACAAATTGGCCCAAAGTGATTAAAAAAACCCAGTAAGTTTCCTAGCAGCATTGCTCTCTGGATCAGCTTACTGAGGGGTCAGGATCACACTAGGAAGAACAGAGCACAGCAGTACAAACTGAGAACAGTGCAACCTGTCTGAAACTGTACCCAAAATATTTTGTCTGGAAGCGCTGAAAAGAGGAATGAAAAAATTGAAATTTTTATTAAAAAGTCAAAATCCTTCAAGGATGTCAGCTTTCTATTGGTAGTTCCCTTTGGCTTTATATATATATATATTAATTTTTTCCCCCACAAAAGCATCAAATTTGTTGTACATATATAAAAAAGTATATCCTGCATCCTTTCCATTGTGTTCTGAAAAGTAACTCATCCAACAGAGCTAGCCAATGGACAGAAAAGTCTGGGAAACCGAGTTCCACTATCTATGAAGCCTGAAATGGACACTTTCCGAGTTACAGCTCTTTAATTTAACAGAAAGTCAATGGTGCTATCCTTGTATCACCACTGTGACATTAGGAACACAAAGGTCTTGGAAAGGACAAGAAAAATATAAAGCACCCCAGGCCATTTAGGCTGCCCTTCTTGCACTGCAGGACTGCTTCCAGCAGCCTATTATCTATTCCCTTGCTGTGAAACCTCATCAAATCTGACTGGTTCTCAGAACACAGCAACTTCTGTTCAACTATAATAGAGCAGTTTTCCTAATGCTCTGAAGCAGCAGGACTGTTTATTTAATATAAAATTTCCTTTATTTCTCTGATGCTTTCTCTATGCCAACTCACAGGGCTTCTGGTATTTTGCTTTGAGGCAAGATTTCTATCTAATTAGCCTTGCTGACAGGTTCTCTCCATTATATTAATCCTAACATTTTCTTTTATTTTCATTCTTGTACTCAGCTAGCATCTTCTTTAAATTTGTTAAATAGCTCCTCTTTTTTTGAATTTGTATGTCAGAAATTATTCATCTCCCTTTAGTTAATACATTGTGTCTGATCAAAGATCATAATCAAATGAACTCCAGATTTAACAGGAATCTACGTTGCAGTATTTAGCTTTGTTACTTGCAAAAGGGAAAAAAGAAAAAAAAATTTAAAAGGGGCACTAACTGCCATTTGTCACACCTAACACATCAGCTAACCAAAGTGTGCATTTCCTTAACATCCTAGAGAAAAACCAGTATTTCCAAAGGAATGTATATTATGGTGTATTCCTGTTTTAGGTGGTTCTGCGCTTACTCAAGTTCAAATCTGTGAACACCACCAATGATCACATTTCACTCTAAAGACCCGTGAATGTGTTCCACACCATTCTTTTTTACAGGTTGCAGGTTAGTAATAACAAACATTAAGAATGATGAAAAGATTAAGTTAGACCACATCAGAATACAAAACTTACACTAGCAGATTCTAACCCATCTAGAATTAATTTCTTTCAATTATCCATTCACATAATTCTCTTCTACTTCAAAGAATTTAAAGAAATTTGGTGCTGTCCAGCAGTATCATCATAATATCTAAATAGTCTAATGGGAACGCCAATATCACCTTAAACTTGGAGAGGTACTTCAAGAGAATTCTTGAATAGACAGGATCCCCCAACTGAACCTGAAGCAGTGACCGGATCTTGATCTCATTTACACTTCGTCACAAAGCTTGGAATACACCTTAGTCCTATAGAGGAAGCTCTTGCAGTACTCTCAGCAAGGAAGTTCTTCACTTCTGTTAAACTCTATAAGCCACTGCTACCTACAGAAGCAAGCTATAGCCTACCTTCTCTGAGCTCCAGGGCTTTTCAGCTATTTGCTTATTTTTACGAGAAATAGTCTGTTGATTAATACTAGTTCTACTGCAACAACAGAGGAGATCCAGGTCCTCACACAACACTCATGATCCGCACAAACAATGCTGGTTTTTTTAAACAAGCAGCAAGGTTGAAACGTTTCTCTCTCTTCCTATACTGTGCAACTCCTTATGCTTGACTAACTCCAAGGAGCAGTAACAGTTCTTTTCATTTCTCAACACCAGGAAGGACAAGTTCATGACACAAGTTTATAAGGGATCAAGTTATAAGGGAATGCATACAAAGAGTCAAAATTAAAGAAAAACTCAAAGCATAAAGCGAAAATGTCCATGCAACAGAATTTAAAAGAAAATAAAGTAGTTGCAAAAGTCATGCAGTTTGCATTACAGTATGGTAAATGGAGAGCACACAGATAAAAACAGAATGATGAAAGAAACAGAGGATTTGATGACACTACTTTCTGATGGACTTTCAAAACCCAGACAGTAATTGCACACTCTCAGACGCTTCATAATGTACCACCTACAGCATCATTCAACCCTTGTAGATAGTTTTCTTCAGGCTTTCCATGTCTTTTGCTACATTAAGCCTCTCCACTAACATACCTGTGCTATGAAGATGCTCCTCAAGCATTAACCTCTTAAGCTATTTCATTAACCACAGTTAACAAGACCATCTATGATAAAGACAAGACTTTTCTTCTTCTCATCCTCCAAATGAAAGGTCTATAACAAAACTGAATTTGATAAAACCGAATGGTTTTAAGATTTGGATGTTCTGTAAGCAATGAAAAAAAAGTGCTAAAAAGTTTATTCTGTCAAAGTTTTATTAGAATGGATTGAAAGTCCTAGACTGTCAAACCTGAAATAATAATAATAAAAAAAAAAATCTTGGCATATTGCCTTGTAAAAATACAGGACGCAATGCCAAGACTCATAAATCTTCACAGAAGTCTGATTTTCTGCATCTTTATAACTTCCATGAAAAGAGCCAGTTGCAAAATATGCCTGCTCACTAACATTTTTCATTTAGAAACCTCTATTGCATCTTACTGCTAGAGAGGCAAAAAATGGCCTGGGGAAGTAGCAAGCTCTTGTCCCCTGTCACCTCAAACGAAATCCAGACAGATGACAGACAACCACATCAAGTCTTTTGGGTGGCTTATGGAAGAAAATATACCAATTTTTCATGGTTTTGATGGATAAGAATCCTCTTCAATTATCACTACATCAACTTGCAGGTCCAAAATGGCTCATGACTGAAACAGTCACAAGGAATGAAATATTGTTCTCAGTCTGCCAGGCTTTGTATCTTGCAGTAGACTGACAAGACTGTGATATTGACCATTGTGAAGTTGTACAAATAGTTTTAAAAATACAATGCTGTACTGCTCTTACATTCTTTTGTAAACCTTAAAATAAGTAGCTATACAGGACAAAAAGCTACTTCCTCATTTGAGTGTTTTTGCCATAATTCACCTTATGAAAAATAAAAGTTTCTTTATGAAAGATGCTTCAATTGCTAAGCCTGTGGGCCATACTGAACCTTTAAAAACTCCTTTACTACACTTAGTGCAAACAAATGCAGCTGACACACTGAATGTTTTGCTCTAAGATGAAATCTCACAGGTAGCTCAGCAATTCATGCCTAAGGTATTACTACCATCAATATACAGACCAACTGTATGTTTTTTCTCATTTAAAAGGAAAAAAAATTAGAACGAAGAATTTAACCAAAGTGACTAGGGTAACACACACTTAATATCCTAATGAACATCCATAAACATTTTCAGAAGTCCTATTGTAAATCAGACATGCTACAATAGCAACTCTGTTAATGCAACTGCATTGCTTACCTGAAGGTAATGCTGTTGATTTAGGTAGTTCGGTTGGTGTAGTTTTACTGGTACCAGGGCTCAAAAGTTTTACATAATTAGCAGGGAACCATCCTATCTGCCGTTTTTTCCCTCGTGCCTAGTAAAAAAACAATTCTTTTAAGAGGATTAAGCACATCAGTAGATCCGTAGACAAGGTAATTTAGCTGATATTTTAATTATTTGCAGTCACACTCTTTTAGATAAGAAAAAAACCACATTTTATAAGGAAAAAAGTCAGCTATTTTTGCGGCAATAGTTAATTACTATGACACATTCATTATGTGAAGTAAGCTTTTAAAATACCTAAATAGTTTAGACTATCTAAACTGTAGTTATTTACTACTAATTTGAGGGATTATTCACTTAAGTGTTCCTACTTTGTATGCTTTATGATTAATAGAACAGCCCAAATTCTTCTGAAAGAGTTCTGTTTCTACCATAACTCTAGAATATTAGGTTAGCTATTGTGCTAATAAGTGGCAGCATTAAATTTTTTTTTCATTATGCAAAAAATTGCATTTAATTAGATATCTAGATTATGATAGTGCATGTAGATATTTAGTATCCTATTTACCTCTGTTCTTTTAAAGAAACAGTACCCAAACTTTTTAATAGTCTCTCCTGCCCAAGCAACAGACAGAGCACAAACATACATCATGTGAATCAAGTGCTAGAATAACAGCAACATACCAAGGCAAGAAAAAAAAATTAGTAAAGCTTGGATTCAAATACAATTCCAGTACCTGCAAGGGCTACAAGAAAGCAGGGGAGAGACTGTTCACAAAGGCTTGTAGTGATAGGACTAAGGTCAGTGAGTATAAACTGGAGAGGGGCAGATTTAGACTAGACATAAGGAGGAATTTCTTCACGATAAGAGTGTTGAGGCACAGATTGCCTAGGGAAGCTGTGGCTGCCCCATCCCTGGAGGTGTTCACGATAAGAGTGTTGAGGCACAGATTGCCTAGGGAAGCTGTGGCTGCCCATCCCTGGAGGTGTTCAAGGCCAGGTTGGATGGGCCCTTGGGCAGCCTGGGCTGGTGGGAGGTGTCCCTGTCCATGGCAGGGGGGTTGGAACTGGATCATCATTAAGGTCCCTTCCAACTCAAACTATTCCATGATTCTACAAAAATCACAAAATCACATTCCAGTCAAACATAAATCAAGCTTCGGCAACTACAAATACATGTGGACAGACACTGTCCAAATTATCCCAATTAACAGATGTTAAGGTTTTGGAAAGTACACTAGATGTTCTCATGCCTGGGTAACTGGAGAACATCAGTCCGAAAGCATGCTCCACGCGTATTAGTGTGCACGTGGCCCACATGTGAGCTGACAGCGTGGCCGATTACCATACACCTTGGCCTACAGGGGTGCTCTGCAGCTTGTAACACAGCTCCAATGAGTGGCTGTCAGAGATGGGATATTGGGCCAGATGAACTGCAGGTCCAATCCAGTGTGACAAAGCTTGTGTCACCAAAACAAGATAGGAATTTGACAGAAACTACATTCTGCAATTATTCCAACTGCACTGTTCCTTGAAAATAAAAATCAGAAGAATTCTTATGATAAGAAAAGTTATTCTAAAACTTTGAATCAATTCTCTGTTTCTAAACCTGCTACATCTGTTAGGAATTACTTGAGCTCTTATCTTTTCGTGTTGCTAGGAAAAAAGTAATCTAAAACAGATTATTATTTAACTATTTCAATTCTCTCTTTCTTTACTGAAGAAGAAAGCGCTTGATCCCAAGTGTATCTAGATAATTTTTTAAGATATTCTGTAAGATTGGATTAAACCTGCAATGCAATGTTTAACATATTTGACCTATTTTACCCTCACCCTGACACCTAAGACAAGTATCATCAACATTTATTTGAGACTGAAATAGAACTGTACATACACTTCTAAAGAATCTGCCGCTTGGAAATTAAATGCATAAAGAAAAGTTAATATCGGTGCCCTTATCCAAACATTGCCATCATTTCACTAAATTGGAGGGGTATTACTGCATTATTTTCAATCAATTCCTCACCCCATTTCACCAAACTGCTGCATTAGCCTTTGTGTTCACATAGCAAAGAAGCAAGAACTAGTATTACAGCATTGGAATAGGAGAATGAAGAGGTAGGGGACTGCTAATGGAGCCAAAAACAACCTGTAAGACCTTATGTAAGACAGTAAAGCATCCAAAGCTACACATGAGTATGTGCAGGATCAAAAATTAGAAGAACCTCAAGTTAACTACTGCATGGTAATTGTGACAACTCTTGCCCAGTGATGCATATTTAATGTGAGATTCTTTAAAGTTACAAGTTACCGACAACGTAAAAGTTAGTGAGAACAAAAACCAAAGCAATCCTGGAAGATTATTTCTCCACAAAAGATGTAAAAATGTCACCAGGAAAGTCAAAAAGGGCAGACAGTAAAAAAATATTTTAGTTAGTTTCAGATTCTGTATTGCAAAAATAAATCGACTGCATTCTTCCATGTAATATTCCCTCTTTAAAAAAAAAACACAAAGAAAATCTAATTTCAACTTTGCCATTGAAAGTCAAAGTTTTCAAATTGCCAAGTTCTACTCTTAAAAAAAACCAAACTGGCTAAAATATTTTGTTATCTATTAACTTCCAATACAACTTTAAAGATCTCCTCTACCTGATGTTTGCAGCAGACACCACTCTCTTCAATCTCCTACATATTAAACTGAGCTGTTGCTGAGAGTGGGCCATTAGACCGGTATTCTACACTGTTGCATTCATCAAGCAACCTGAAAAAGTGGTGGCCATCTTAGAAAAAACACTGCTATAAAGTAATTCTCAATCTTTCAGAAACAGGATGGATAAAACTTTTGGCTGAAGCAGTTCAGTAAGCTTTGCAGGAGGACAGTCAGGAGTGCACACTCCTGTATCGCCTGCATTTAAAATACCCTTGTTTTAATTCTGCTTTTACAGTGCATACAGGTATCAGCTGATCCAAATGCCAGTGATACGCACAGTCACTGCTGGAATGGATGTGCAAGTAGACCCTGTCACTTAACCTAGTAGATCCCAAACACTCCTGTTGCATGGCTGGCTTTCCCCACCACCTCATAAAACTGCCTTTCGGCTCTCACAAAGACAACTGCACGCAAGGCTGGGAGGGCTCAAAAGCAGCCAGAACAATATGTCCTAAAATCCACTCCTTTCCTATATCTGAAGGGCTCCAGAAAACTGTACAAAAGAGTGGACTGCAGGCTGAGTCTGACCCTGAGATGGGTATCCCTGACTTACAATGAGGCACAATGGCTTCCTCCTGCTGTCCCCTAAACCCATTTCAAGTTCAAGGAATCAGAATGTATATCTAGTTTTGTAAAGGCATTTTATTTTAAATGCTTAATTGCAGAACATTTTCACAAGTATTTATCATCAATGCATTCATAATTTTTAATTTTTTACACGGAATTTTATTGAAAAAAATAAAACACCAAACAAAAACAATAACTAACTTGGAGCTCTCCTTCCCACCAGCCACCTGGATTCTTCTTTCTGATAAGAATCAGCTGACCAGGAGCAAGAGTAAGCTGTTCTGGACCCGTTGCTGTGTAAGAGGCAATAACTTGGGCAATTTCTGTTGAAAGTGGGGGGGAAAAAAAAAAGTTAATTTGGAAAAACCTGAACACACCCCACACAACATTAACTCTGCTATTGTCACTGGCACAGTAATCCATTTTGTATTTCTTTCCATAAAGTTGTTACGCATTTATGTAGTTCTATGAAAACATACGGTTGTTACAAAACAGATCAGAAGTTCACAGCACTACAGGAACAAAAGAGATATGCAGAAGATCTACAGGTGAGATATAAAAATATTTGAAATAGAGAAGAATAATGATCATCATTGGAGCTATACGGCTCTTAAAGTCACATCATAGTACTGTTTTCCAATAAATACATTTTCCTAGCATTGGTTTGGACTAAGTTCTCTAAAAAGATGCAATACACGTTGATGACAACACAATGGAGAAGATGCAGTAGCAGAGGTGCAAACTAATGAAGACCAGCAGAAAATACTAACCACTAGACTAATCAAAAATAATGTTTTGAAAATGTAAAAAAAACCCCAAACCCAGGATTTATTTTTAAAATAGTTATTCCAGGAATATTAATACAAAATTAGTGATTTATTTGATCCCCTACTAGCATGAATCTGACACAAATAACCACGATGAGCTCACAATTATCTCTCACTTACAGTAGCCAAAGAAGACAATGCGGTTCACTACAATTTACAGCCATTGTGGAAAGACAAATAATAACTTAAGTTACCACAAAGCTGGGCAGCGTTAACTCATTTTTTTGAACCAATTTGAATAAACAGGAGCTTATAAGTGACTGTGGGTATCTGATGTCCTACTGATAGCTTTTAAGTCAGGTTTAACAGGTCATCAAACCATGTTTAGGGTGATGGAGAACATGTTTAGTACTACAATAACTGGGAACCCTTCGTAAACGATAGAAGACTTGGGAACTTCTTGGCTTTCAACAAGCAAAAAATTTTAGGCTGCTACATTGATGCAGACCTTTGTCATAAGTTACAGAAACGAGTGGGGCATTTTTTTTTAGCCTTCATTTAGATATAAACTGTCTCAGACAGTCAAAGCAGAACAAAAGTAGTGTTGTTACCACTAAAAACTCCACTTTAAGATCCCAGTACATAGTCATTTATAACTTAAGTAGTGATAGAGTGGGTGGGTTTGGGGTTTTTTTGGTGGGGAAGAAGGAGCTGGGAAATTAGTTTTTTGTTTTTTATGAACAACTTTTCCTGGAATGGTAAATTCTTCTGTGTTTAAGACAAAAGACATTTTTATTTGGCAATACATCAGTTATAACCGGGAACCACCAAACTGCTGATGTGGGCGCTGAAGTCTGACTGGCTATGGTTGTGGCCTAAGGCTATCCTAGAACAAGACCACAGCAGAGCTAGTAGTACAAGATCACAGAAATATGTCTCAATTGCATCAGTGCAAAAGACAGACTGCTTAATTTAAAAGCTTAGCAATTATCTGATCACAGATCAATCTGCTTGAGATTTCAGCTGTTATTTGAAAATATTTATTAAAAAACATCTGTATCAGTTAATTTCACTTATGATTACTGCTCATCTATCTTTTCAATCTAGTCTATCCTAAAAAAATGGTATTGGAAAACCAAGCAGAAAAAGGTCACACCTGCCATTAGTTTATCCCTTTACAAAGCAGGAGAGAGCAATGTGACAGTGTGAGGTGGATTAGCAGTCAACGCAGCAACAGCAGCACAAGGGAAAGTGGCTAAAAGGAGCAAGTACACAGAAGTGGTCTCCAGTTTTCTTGTGGGCAGCGCTACTAAGAAAGTAACACAGTGCTGGGCATCTTCCTACCAGGCCCTCTCCATCAGCAAGCGCCAAACTTCCTGCGGCCAAGAGAAACAGCCAAGGCCCTCAGCAACAACACATCACCCACAGGCTGGGAAAGGAGGGGGAGTCTGCTGGTAAGGCAGAGAAAGGGAGCAATCACTGAAAAGGCAGTTGTAGGCAGAGGAAACCACAAAGCCAACTCCCTTGAAACAGAGAGAGGCTTTGTTGTATGAAAGAAACAATAAAGTCATTTGAGGATCTCCAGGAAGATAATCACATTGTTAACTTAAAATGTTGAGATAAAGGATGATTGGAAAAATTAAAAATAATCACAGAAGCATTCAAGGTATAAATGAACAACATAGGGGAGATGAAGAAGCAGAGAGATGACAAGCATCCTGACGTCACTGTGAACAGTAACACACGCAGAACTGACTGCAGCCTAACTCCCTCATGATAACTCAGAAATTGAGAGGCAGGCGCACAGAGAAACAACAAAACAGGTGATAAAAAAATCTGAGAGTTAGAAAGAGGCTTTAAACCTGGATCTAGAACTCTGACAGCACATAAAATGTGAAAGCAGACAATAAGAGTTTGTAAGTAAAATATAGAAGGTGGTGATACGAGAGCAGAATGGTTTACATAGAGAAAAGCCAGCACTAACACAGTCTGTTCTGTACAAAGGCAAAGCAAGCAAGCTGTGTGGCAGAAAACATGGCTATACTGCTAGGAAGTTTGCAAGCTCCTTGTATTTGCAGGTTTTTCACCAGAATCACATTAGTTCCTCCATTCTGGAGCCATTCAGGAGGCAAAATGAACACAAGCAAACAAATTAACTGGGGGAGTTTGTCAAGATTTATTTATTTACAAAACAGACAAAACCCTCTCTCAATACCATGGCAAATATAATAGTTGGTATATCATACTGAAAAAGCAAAAATATTATCCCTTGCATCTCCCTCAGAACTCATTGCTTTCTGTAACTAGCTGAAAGGAGGCTGTAGAGAGGAGGGTGCTGGCCTCTCCTCCCAAGTGAAAGGGGACAGGACAAGAGGAAATGGCCTCAAGCTCCACCAGGGGAGATTTAGGCTGGACATTAGGAAAAAAATTTTCACAGAAGGGTTCATTGGGTACAGGAATGAGCTACCCAGGGAGGTGGTTGATTCACCTTCCCTGGTGGTGTTTAAGGCATGGGTGGACGAGGTGATACTGGGCATGGTTTAGTGTTTGACAGGAATGGTTGGACTCCATGATCTAGTGGGTCTCTTTCAACCTGGTTATTCTATGATTCTAAGAAATTCCTCATTTTTATCTACTACAAGCTGATTTACAAGGCTTTAAGTTTCAGATATCCCCTTTCATCAATGAACGGCATAAAGAATTTTTACCATGGAATGCATGTTTAATAAGTTGGAATATGAATTACAAGTGTAACATTTCAGAGTTTGCACATCACTGAGAAGCACATAGTTTGAGAAATCAACTCACTGAAACAGTTAAAAACCAGAAATAGCTTCCCTTGCAGGAAGGACTTTTTAATTTTGATTTATTTAAGTACTGAATTACTGAGAAGACAACCAATGCAATTACAGTTCAGGCCAAAAAATATGGCCTCTACTAAAACAGGTACATTTGGAAGAAAAACATATATGACTTCTCACAGATACAAATATCCTCATGCTGCTGCTTAAATTCTCAGAGAGCAGCTTATTTCCCCTTGCCCTTCAATGCATGCTGTTACTAACTCCTGCCCACTCATCCAGCTGTTTCTAGAATAACAGGAAATTTCACCTCATTCATTAGCATTTCACTTATATTGGCTGAGCACTCCCAGCTCATTTATAGCAAAACTATCCATGAACATCCTTGCTGAAAAATAGAAAAGAATGTTCCCAAACTGTTCTTAAACTCCAAAAGATTCCAAATCCAGCTTTTGTCAACATTCCCCCAGTCTCCACTGAAAGTATGAATCCAGGAGACTGGCAATTATAAGGCTGGTCCTCTAGGCTGAAGTCTTGCCATCCACCATTCTCCCCTGCACAGAAAAACCAGCCAGGCCTATCAGCAGATTCTTGCTATTCCTACCCAGTATAGCTTCAGCAGGTTTTCCAGATCTCTATCCTTGCCTGCCTCTCTTGAATTTTATATCTATTAACGTAACAACTTCAATCATGCAAATGAAGGTTAGAAAGGCCAATAGTAGTTTTACTTCCAAGCCCTTCTTTCCACAGATGGATCAGCAAGATTTGACGAGAGCAGCCCATTGCTCATATGTTAAGGTAAAATAATCCAAATGAAGTCGGAGCGAGCTACTGCGATCTACTCTCCACTCCTCTTTACACAGTGAATCAGTTCAGTGAAACAAAACAAAAACCTCCTTCCCACAAAACAAAATACTAGTATGCCTATGCATTTGAATGAAAATACAGTAAGATTTGGTAGATCACATCCTTGAACCACTTCACAGAGCAATTAAACAAGCCTCAGAGAAAGGGACAGCATAGGAGCACCCCATGTTTAGTTTGGTTCAGCTCAAAGCAAGTCATATCTTTGCTATGAAAGCAAATAAATACACTGAAGGAAAGAGATCCCAAAGTTTACAAATGCCTGCCAGTGGTAGAGAATTCGCTTTTCTAGTGATCTTTAGAAATACAACAGCTGTTTAGAAGGACAGCCCTCACAGCCCCAAGAGCCAGGGGACCTCCTTCTAGCCAAAAAGAGACATGCAACATGATCTTCTGCAGATGAGGAAACTTAACAGGTCATACACTACAGTGTGAATACAAAGTATGTGCTCTTGAAAACAAGAAGCAAATGCAAGAGCTCACAGACTCAACATATACCATATTGTGGAGCATTCTGGGCAAGATGTTGTAAAACCATTGGACAAGAAATTGTACTTCCATTTTCATAGTCACTGGCAAACCTGGGTGTTCTGTAGACTTCCACTGTTCTGTTCAGCAATCTATCATGAAGTTTACATCTATTTTTGAGCAAGCAGATTTTTATTCTCTTGCTACATACTACTTAGTGATGGATACATGCTAAACAGAATGACTACCTTTATGCCTTATTTCATTACAGATAAAAGTTTTCATCAATGCAAATTACTACAAAATTAAAATTACCAAAAGTAAACATGATTTATTTTTAATGGAAAAGATGTAGTTGCCATTGACCTTAAGTAATTAAGAATATATATATATATGGTGTTGTCACAATACATTACTCACCAGGTTTCTTCCCTAAGCTTCCCGTTTTTCCAGCTGCTCCAGGAGCCTTGAAATAGAAAGTATGATGTAAGTTTAGCACTCATATTTAGTTCTCCAGTACATGAAATTGATTGTGCCTCACTTCAACACACTAAACAAGCACTAAGTAAAAAACTCTCACAGGAAGATTCTATTCTTACAGAAACCCTTAACATTTTAGATAACAATTAATATATAGGAATAAATACCAAGCAGAGTATGGAAGCGGATGACTAGCTACATAAATGCATAGACTTCTTCACTTAATTTTTCTTTCCTTCCGTGGACTGCAAATACCAATGCAACTGCAAATTACATAGTATTACAACTGTAAATCTTTGTATCTACAGAATGTAATTTCTGCCATGCTGAGTTAAAACAAGTTTTAAACTCTAAAAATAGCTGGATTGCAAATATGCCTAAAAACTAACTGGACACAGTTAATTCAATAATGTCTATTATGGTTCTAAAATTTCTCATATGGCACATTACCATAGTCAGTGTAATCTCTGCATCTTTAAGGTGAGCTATTTGAACTTTGTAGGTGGTGCATGTTGCAGTAGTAAAAGGTCGACCACCACTTCTGTGGTCAAGTGAGACCACAGTACACTAAACAGCAAGGTGGTATCTATCTGTAGGTATTTCCTCTGAACCTAGATGGTATTTATCCCTTATTTCACCCCATCTTCACCTAAGCCAAGATATTTGCAAGAAAAGCCTTTGAACAGCCACAAGAAATCCAGCAAACAATGAAATTAGTTCTGTTCAATTATGTACAGGAAGACAGTGATAGTGAAAGGCAAAGTTCAACTGGAAAAGCTTTCATAATTTATGAAATCAAAGTTGTCTTCCTGGAAAAAAAAAATCTTTTCCCTTGAGGACACTTGTTATTTAGGAAGTTATATTTATTTCATTTTAGTGGACTCACAGGTCAAGAGCTATGCATGTAATCAGAGTATTCAAAACTGTGCGTGGTCTCAACTCTGCCCCTTGCACACCTCCGTCAGCCATCTTCCAGTCCTTTCAGTCACCACCCCTGTCTGGGACACCTTCCACTTGCCACCTGTATAATTACTTCAGTTTCTTCCCAGTCCATTGCCCGCCTTATCCTTTGCAATAAAAAGGTTTGATATGGATAATGGCAGCATAACAAATCTAAACTGCACTCTGGTCAGAAGTGTTGAATAACCATAAATATGTTCTTGCTTTCATGCAAGGCTCACAATATATCCACCACCTCTTGACTTCTCCTTTAGAATCCTCCTTACAAACTTGGAGCCTACATCAAATGAGGTTTTTCATTGAATCCTAATACCTCTAGGGAAAAGAACAGTCTCATCCTCAATGTTCTCCATACCAACTTGATGATTTGAAAACATGGGGATTCTGGCAGAAACTGATATAAGGAGTAAACTAAAAAAGTGTATTGGTTTTGAATGCCTCTACAAAATAATGAGATCAATCTTCAATCTGTCCTGGGGTTACATACATGCTCTAAGACATGCACATTTTTAATATCTTTCAGCCTCATCTAATAACAGCAGAAAACCCAGTAGAGTAAGCATTGCCTACCTCATAAGCTGTTACTGGTTTTGGAAGGTAAAACTGAGGATGGGAAAAAATTTATTTTTTTTGTTTTTTGAGATTGACACCAAAGGACCTTACATAAATCTAGTATATCACACTCCTCCTTGACATTTTGCAACCTAAATTCTGCGAAGGATTATAGAAAGTGGATGCTTGGATACCACTGTCTCAGTGCTACTTTATTGTCATTGTAAAAGACCAAATATAGTTGCTTTCTATAATGCCAGCAAATCATCTTTTTTGAGTCTCTGAATCCTTGGTAAAAAAACCAATAAATAAAAACCAAAGAATAAATACGTAGAAGAGCAGTGCATTTAAGATGGATCTAACTTCTGGATCACTCAGTAGATGGCAAAGTATTGTCTATCCTTTCTGTTGAGAGAAAGGCAGTGGACAGGACATTACCTCGCTATTTCTCTTCTGCACACCTGAGGCACTAACTGCATTTGAGGATATTTTGTGACAAGTGATGAAGCCTCTTAAAAGGCAGAGGAGAACTTGCTTTGTTAGTTTACTAAGACACAACAGTAGACTTGTCAATTGTATTGTATAGCAAGACCTTTACAATTCAGATAAAATACATTCAGACTTACTGTTTCAGAACACTTATGTAAAGTTTTGTAACTACAAGCATCTAAATTTTTGTGTTTCTAAGTCCACTGTGAGAGCTCCATACCTTATGCAGAGGTAATTATCACCAGTCTCAAGAAAAGTAGACTAGAATAAAAACTTGTTACAGATTTGTATCCACCTACCTCAATCTAATGAAAACTCTGAGCATGGACCATGAACTATAGTCATCATTTAATTGAAGAACAAAGACTTTCAGTCTGCTAATAAACTGAAACTTTAAGAAACAGGTAGGGTGAGACTAGGTACAGAACAGATTAAAAAAAAAGTATCTTCTGATGTACAAACTATTGATATTTTGAGGCTTACAACCATTTCTATACTTGCTGTTCAAAGACCAGCACTGCCTTACTTTTTCTTCAGGCCTAAAAGGACAGAAAATATTAAAATAATTCACTCTTTTAGTAACATTTTCCACAATCAGCCAGCTGTCCAAGCACAGCAGCACATCTGAAAGTTAGCAGACAGCCACCATTGTGAAATCCCTTGTAAAAGCTGGCTCTGTGAACAAGCTGAATAGCAAAACACTGTACATGTAATGGCAATTATCCACTTGGAACAAGAACTATGCCCTGCAGGGCATATGAATCACTTTATGAAAATAAGCATCCTGGATATCAAGATCTCCGTGAGCTCTGTATCTTTTCCTCCCTCTCTCATCCAGACTTGATCTGAAGATGTGATTTTCACCAGCAAAAAGGCAGTTAGAGGACTTTTTGATGAATTGCACTTAGCTTTTTCAGACCCAGACAAATTGAAATCAGAGAAACAAACTGACCTCTCTAATAAAAATAGCTTTCAGTATTAAATGTCTATTTCTGAGTTCCCCACAAAGTAGATTTTCCAATATCTGTGCCTGCCTCTTAACAGGCAGGAGGGGCATCCAGTCCTTAAAGGAACACAACAGGCAGTTCTGCACATCTGAATGTAAATCCCCAGGCTGTAAGACTAAACTCTACTAAGGATATCTTCAAGGCAAACAAAAAATGTTCCATCACAAAAGTTCAAAGGAAATTTAATATTAACTACCAAGAATGTAGCTGAGGTTAAGACTATGATGTATGTGAAGAATTACTGGCAGGGCTGAACTATAAACCCATGTCCTGGACTGTAAAAAAGGAGTGCTCTTCTTAACCAGGTAAATTTCCTGATACAGACCCACTAACACCTTCACTGCCACCACAGAAGGGTGTTGTTGCACTACTCAGAGGAGAATCAAGTCGCTAGACTCAGGAACAGAGTTCAGAATTTCTTGTCCGGACTCACTCTGCTGTCAGCTTAAACCTATACCCTGCCTAACATCACAATTTAATGCTATACAAAATTTATTGTGCCAAAAAGACAAGCTAGTCTACTGTGACGGGCTCCACAGTGCCACAGCTATGAAGTTTCTACTAACTGAACCACCAAGTACTCCACTTCTGGTCCAGGACATAGATGATCTAACTCTCTGCTGCTCCACAATCACTAGATTCGATGCATCTAAAAGGTAGGAATGAGCACAGGTATGTCCAAACCAATACCATAAACGAGGTATGATGTTTCACTTCTAAAATGAAGTATTTAAGACAAAAGCCAGCTAAGAATGCAGTTCAAAACCAGCTCAAGTTAATCTAAGTCGATGCCCAGGCAATCTTCCCTTCTTCACTACTCTCCTACAGTACTAATTCTGATACTGACTTTTTCCCACCCACAGCTGAGCTGATTCAGACCATCTTGTAAGTATATATCACTTCTGCTAGACTAATCTGCTCTGCTTAGTGTCCTGAACTAGTTTATTAGTGAGTCAGATGACAGATAGTGGCAGCGAAGCATGGCAAGAAGGACTGTACCTGTGCTCACTTTGAATTGGTTACAATCATTTTCTATCAACATTGGTGGGGCCAGCAAGAATAGAGAAACCATTATGCCATCTGCTTGGCACTGGTGAGGCCGCACCTCAAAAGCCTATGTTCAGTGTTGGGCTCCTCAGTAGAAGAAAGACGTTAAGGGGCTGGAGTGCATCCAGAGAAGGGAACAGAACTGGGGAAGGGGCTGGTGAACAAGTGTTACAAGGAGCAGCTGAGGGACCTGGGGTTGTTCAGCTTGGAGAAAAAGAGGTTGAGGGGAAACCTCATCACTGCCCACAACTGCCTGAAAGGAGGGTGTGAGGTGGGGCTGGTCTTTTCTCCCAAGTTACAAGTGACAGGCCAAGAGTGAATAGCCTCAAGTTGCCCCAGGGGAGGTTTAGACTAGATATTATGAAAATTTCTTTACCACAAGGGTTGTCAAGCACTGTAACAGGCTGCCCAAAGAACTGGTGGAGTCACCATCTCCTGGAGGTACTTAAAAGACAAGTAAATGCGGTGCTACGGGACATGGCTTAGTGGTGGCTTGGCAGTGTTAGGTTTACAGTTGGACTCTATGATCTTCAGGGTCTTCTCCATCCTAAACTGTTCTACAATACTAGTATATGAAACTACAACCTTAATGAGCACGAAGAAGCGTATCTTACAACACAAAGGGTACAATTAATCAAAACTGGGACAGGATTTCTCCAGTACTAGAACAATTAGTTCTCAAACTAGTGGTATAAGGGATGGAAGAAAATTGTTAGATGATGCAAAAGATAGATGAGAAAAGTTTCAAAAATATTTCTGGAAGTAATACCACAATACTATTTTTCCCAAGGACTGTAACAAAAAAGTCAATTTTTTTTATTCCTGTCTCAGAGTACATTACTGAAACTTCTCTACTATCCAGAAATTAATTACTAAAAGGCTTTTTCCAGCTACATATTTCAGTACAGATTTTGTTCTTCCACTTTTCCACCAACAAACATAATTTTGAGGAGTGACTTTGCTCAAGCTCTGTCACAGACTGTCTGTCACTGAGTTGTGTCACATACACACAGAATTCAAGACTCTTCCCACCTAGATTTCCAAAAATACAGTAATTTTTACTTATTTACTTTTAAAAGTCCTAAGATTCTTAGGAGAGGAAGTCCTTCTCATCAAGAGATTAGTATTGCATTCAACTATGACTCTAAGCTAATTCCTACTAGTAGATGAATTATCCTCTCAAACAGGTGAGGAATCTAAATGAGAAAACATCTTTCTTTAGAATGCTTAAAAACAAATTTAAAAATATGGTCATGTTCTATCACATTAATCCAGGATAAAAATCAGATTAAACAGAATCTATCATTCAGTCACAGAACTTCAAATAAATATAGTTAACTAAGTTTCATTGCCAACTTTGTTCCCCTTGATTGCATAAAAACAACAAGAGGGGGGATCATAGACTGAAATATCACTCTCTATTTTGTAAAAATTAATGGCAGTAAAATACAGCTCAGTCATCAAAAACTTACCTGGGGAACAAAGTAGCCATAGCTATTCTGATTCATCTCAACAAAACTAGCAAGTTAATAGTTAACATATGGAAAATTCATTTTAACATATGATCCACACACTTATTTACAGCATTATGTTTTAAAATAGAAATATTATTGCTTTGCCTTTCCACCCTCACCTTCTGTAAAACTGCAAAGTATTTTTTCACCCTTTATATCCCCTGACTTGCAACGATAACTACAATACCACATAAAGCACATCTCCTCTTGCTCAATTTTATAACATTGCAATATGTCTCTACCTCAGAATCTTTGAGTCTCACATAATTAGATGGGAATACTCCTGATTTATCACCCAGTGTTCCTGTCCACCAGTCGCCATCTTTCTTTGTCACAAGAATCATATCACCTTGTTGAAAAGTTAGGTCTCCTTGTTCAGAACTCTCATAAGTATACATAGCAATATACTCTGTAAGAGGGAAATAAATACAGAACATGGGAAAACACTTGATAAACTGCTCAATTATCATTTGCAAAACCTAACTAATATAATGTAGTGTATCCATGGGCTAGAGAAAAGACAAAATCTATTCATTGCTAGTTACAGGAACCTCAATGTTTAATGCATAAAATTGTGTCTGTCAGAACTAAATACAATCTATGAAAAAGCTGCTTCTGGAGGGGGTTTTTTGTAAAACAATTTGCTAGTAGATTTTAAATGCACATGAATTATTCATTTGTATCAGAAATTAATCTGAAAACATGTTTCCCAATTGTTTCTGTTATGTGCTGACAACTAGAATTTTCAGTCCTGAGGATGTAAAGTCCCAGTATCCAAATATCTGTAGACAGAGGTTTTATTCTACATATGCTGTTTGCCTCTTGTATACAATGAACTCTTTCATTACTTCAAGCTCTGCATGAAGGGCACACATCTCATTGCATCTTACGCAACAGATGGCTCGGATACGTTAAGACAAAGCCTGAATGTGTTCTATTTTGTTAAGACACAGTCAACTACTCAGTATTCAAGTGCAAAACCACTACACTAGCCTGATGTTGAGCAATGCAACACATAATTTGATCACAGAACTACATGAAAAATCATACATACAAGATTACAAAGAAGAATTTCAGACAATTCAGTAACATTTTCTATATAACTTAATACATTCTTATTTAACTGAACTTTATCACACTCACACAAAACAGATTTCTGAAGACTGTATTCTTTGTTTCTAGGTCCAGCTCTGGACTGAAGAGCAGTTCACAGTATCTCAAGAAGACTTTAATGCATATGTAACTAAAACGTTCAAGTATTCCACTGCAGCTGGCAATTGTTCTATTTGCTTGAACACTAAATCTGACCAAAAAGCTTAATTTGAGGAAGGTCAGCAAGAATTCAAACCATAATTACTATCCCTAAAGAAAGCTAAAGCATGGTTTGTCCAACAAATGCATCTGACAGCACATACCGGTTTGTAAGCACATGCACACGAATACATGCTTTATTATTTCTTAAAAGCAAAGGATTTTTTGGATACATTTTATGTTTTGTGTTCCTTTTTAATACAAGCATATAACTGGAGACATCCCATACATTATATAAAAATGTTCATTTGTAACCCATATTTATATTCATTGATTCACTCTGTGATTTAAATTAAACTAGCAGAATGTGCACTGAAGTGGATTAAGAGTGCCCACACAGTCCGTTAACACAGCTCATGTGGAGACATTAAGCTCCACCTGAAGAGCAGCAACAGCCAGGAATGCAAGACTTTTGCAGCCTTTCAGAGGCCTCAACTACCTGTCTGTGAGCCAGGCTCCATTTTATAAATGATGGGTAGCCTTGACCATAAGGATCAAAACATTCTATAACTGCAGTTTCTTTAATTAAGTGCTTTAATGAAACATTGGAAATGAGCTTAGAGTGAAATTGGGATATGTGTTAATAATTCCTGACATCCTGAAGTACGTGTACAGATGTATTTATGTGACACTCTGCAAAACCCCATTCCAAATTGGGAATTGTTACAGAAGTACTTATACAAGAAACAACATAAACTACAGAACATATTTTAACAGCATGGGAAATCATTTCTTCTATATATACATAACATATAGAAATCCTCTCCACAATACTTTAAAATCATTCCAAAGGCAAATTGATTTGCAATTCAGTTTTAACAGGCCAAATCTTAAAACACCAAATCTGATTCTAAGGTCACTTCTGGCAATAAGCAGACTGATTATACTTAATTACACAGCAAAACACTATCAGTGCCATTCAGTTTGAAATCCTTACCTTCACCTGACATGGTTGATTTTGTTGCTGGTGATGCTACTCTTTTCAGACTAGCAGGACTTTCTGAAGAACCAGAATCCATGCTTTAGAATAAAATAACAGTTATTTAAGAAATTAAATCTCTTCATAAAAATTGTTATTATATTTAAAAACTAAGATAAATAAACGTAATCCATTGCATCCATAAGTAATTCCCTGCATTTTCAAAGACAAGAAAGTAAATGTGCATAGCATTCTCATTTGTATTATTAATGTTAATGTGGCCTTCACATGACACAGAACAAGGTTTTGATTGTTTCATTCTCAAAGAGTAACAGTAAGGGATTAAATTTTGAGATATATCATTTATTTTGGGGAAAGATAAGCTACGACTTGTAGTTGCAATTCATAAAATCAAATACACTACTTTTTTACTTGCAAGTCACACAGAATTAAGAATGACCATTACACTTCAGATCTCTCGTTGGTGATGCCTGACGAGGGATGGAAGTTAAAATCCTCAAGAAGAGAATCATATTCTTAAAAAAGGCATTTTTACAGAGTAGATTTTAAACTTTAAAACTCAAGTGTGCAACTCTTGATATTTAACTATTACAATGTAGAAGCAAAGTATGGTAAAAGCAAATAAAATACCTTGTTGACTTCCTAATTGGGCCTGAAATAAGCTTCACATAGGATTTAGGAAACCACCCCTTTTGGCCTTGAACCTCTCCAAACCACCACATATCTTGCTGCTCCAAAACTGTGATGATATCATTTTTGTTGAAATTAAGGTGATTGTCTTTTTTTGCTCTCCAGGGATACAAAGCCTGAGCTTGAAGCCCCTCCACTTTTTCACCCTAATGTAGTTTTAAGAAAGAGACAAGTCAGTTGTGCACCACCTTTCATAAAGCATGCTCAAGGAACTATGTTCTTATGCTACTTACGTAGCAAAAAAATAGAGACTCTTCCTCAACTACATAAAGCAAAGTCAATTCAACTTAAAGTAACACCAGAAATGCTTACAGTCCTCCAACATTTCTATCTGTTAACACATAATCAATAAAACGTAAGATTATCAGATATTTTGCTTAACAAGATAAAGTTTCACAATGAAGAAAACATAACAAACCTTCATGAAGCTACTTTGGCAGGACATCATGTAAACTTTATGGCAAATGATGCTTTGCAGCAGCAAGTTACTCATGCCAACTTTTTTTTTCTCTAAGATATTTAGCATTTTTCAGAACATAGTAGCTTATAAGAACAGTATGTTGTTCAGTTGAGGAAAAGGAAATTCCTTAACAGATGGAGTTTCTGATGCGAAGCTTTGACTTAACTACATAATCCACTTTGGAGTGAAGGCTATTGCCATGTAATTTACCAAAACCTCAAGTTAGTCACCCAAAACTGGCATCCTGACAAAACATTAAGACTGGTCCATCAAAGGCTAAAAACGACAGCACAGAATGGCAGAAAAGAAAATGCCTTCTGTTAAATTCTGCTACAGATTTTGCAAGTGGCTGCACACTACCTGCTTATCACTCCAAAGGGACCTTTTTAATGCATGACCTTATGTTTATACATTGCTTTGCAAATATTTGTGCTGGGTCAGAAGTTTTAATAAACATAGGTGCTCACCTGCCCCAAGACAGGAGAGGGAGATGATCCTGTAACAGTGGCAGGAGTAAAGGCCGACCGCTGTCGCAGTTGCCCTGCACTGGGAACAGTCAAAGATGGCTGAGCTGCCCAAGCATCCCAGTTATCTGTCTCCGGTTTCTCACTGCTGTTTGTTGGCCAGCTGAAATAGAGAGAATGACTTAACTCCTAGTGCTCTCAATTGAATAAATACATAAGATTGTCCAGAAAAAAGAAATTCTACACACCAAGTTCATTTCTTTTAATTGAATATTCTATGACCATCATAACTCCTAGGTCTAAGTAGTGTAATCAAATGTAGACTAACAATAAATTTATCTTAAAAAGGCAATCTCTAATACAGTTGCTTGTACTTGCTACTTGAGGCCATCTGTTCCTGTAATTCAGTTTCATTTCTTAGCCATGCCCCAGTAGAATAGAAGTTCAAGCAGTGCAGTCGGTATGTTACATTAGAAAGAGGTAACTCAAAAGAACAAAAAAAAAATTCTCTTCAAAACTGGCTCGATATCTTCATGTCACTGACGTCTTACATCCCATTCCCTTTTATATCATTTTGCTGCATCTCTTAACCTTTTTTATTTTGCTTACAGTGATTTCCTACTGACTTGTTCAAACTCTTGAGAGTTTCATGCAAGTCCCACCTTTTCATTATCTCTCATCCTTTAAAATGCCTACTAAATCTCATATTCCATGTCTCTCCCTCCAACTCCCAACTTAAATAAACAAACCCCCCTGAACTCTATGAGTATAAATAAAGCAACTATCTTTAACCTAAGTCTCCTCTGCCTGGTGCTTGTGCTATTAATTGGACTAATCAATTGTTGTTCATCTGGATTGCAATAGCATCCAAAGGCCACAACCATCCCTACCCCTATATCATGGCAAGGACAGTGTTATTAGCACAAATGCTCTGGGACTCACTTTGTGTTGAAACTGAATATTAGTTCTTAAGAAAAACATGAAAGCATGCATTATCCACCTAGGGTAGAAACAGCTTTTGTCAAAAGCATGATTTATTTGAAACAATAAAATCCAGTATGTGGCCAAACATCCACAGGAAGTTCAAGATTTAGTCTTGCATCCCCCCCAAAAAATACTGTTGTCAAAGTTTAAATAACTGTATTGTGACCCATTTGATAACATTTTTTAATTAGAACATACCAGGTACAGCAATGTTGCACTAAGATATTTAGATATTAATTTATAAATATGTATTACATGAACAAAAGATAATTACTACATAAACCCCTCTGCAGAGTGCATTACGTTGAGATAAGGAGACATCTAGCAAAGGGCACATGTTCTACTTGCATCAGTTTTATTAATGTGATAAGAAATTAATAAATCGTCTTTTCACGTTAACTCTGTCACATATTTTACATAATAATAATACATGCTGGAAACCTTGAAGAGGATTGGTGTCAACTAATTTAAGAGGAGGAAGGGAAACACCTTGGGATTTCTACCATGTTACCATCCTCACTTAGGAAGGTCTCTTATTTGTGATGTGCCCTTCCACATGGCTCAGGGAGATACGATGGGAGCCTAGTTAAAGTTCCACAGGCTACAATTTTAACTATTTACTACAGGAAAAAATATTTTACTTCAAACAAGCTATTTTTATTTTGCAACCTTGATACTGTGCGTTAAGTGTCACCACAGTCAAATCAGTTAAAAGGGACTTTGCCACATTTAAGGTAATGATCACTACCCAAACATACGTTGAACTGAAGTCTGCCCAGTTATTGGCAGTTGTAGCACACTCTGTAGTAGCAGGAGTTCCTAGCGATGTAGTGGTTTCATGCACAGAAACTTTAGGTGCAGCAGTCGCCTCAACTGCTGGCTTTACAGAAGCTGGAACTTCATTTTCAGGTATTTTCTCTGCATAGTTTGCAGGGAACCATCCAGTTTTCCCCTTCAATTCTCCACCAAGCCACCCTGGTTCTCCAGTCTGGCTTTCATCCACCTGTAGATGTATTAAGTCAGAAAGTTAAAAAATTTAACTCCCTAGTGAAATTTTTACTTAAAACAATCCATCTTATCCACAGTAATTACCCGCCTCTAGTTAGAGACATGACACCTCCATTATAAACACAGGTTTCACTTAGGCAGATTTGTTGTTACTAAATTTACTTTTGGAGGATTATGTTGACAGCTATTCCTTCTATGAAGTATTAATAAATAACAGAACATTTTGCAACACAATACTGCTTGCAATACTTTTTTTTTTTTTTCTTTTTTCCCCGAGCCAAAATCAAAAGTATTTCTTGGTGATCTGGTAAAAGTTTTATTTCAGTCCCAATGCATAAGCCAAGCATGGGTTTTAAACAGTTGCCTGAAAGTCTGCCAGAGTTCAGCAGAACTGGGAAAACTGAATTCTAAAGAAATCCCTTAAACACTGACATTTCTGGTTTAACTAATACAAATGTAGTTTTTAAACAACTTATCCTAGATTTTCTCTTGCAGAAAATATAACAAAAACCCACAGCATATTAAAAACATCACCAAATTTAAAACAACATTCAAACAATTCAAAACAAATCCACACATCGGCTAACATATTTATTCCATGGTTAAGTCTTCATACATAAATTTGCAGGCCTCTCTTCTTTTCCCTTACTCTGATATCTTTGCCAAGCCATAGAGGACTGGATGAAACAGGGCTATTTTGCAGCTGTATTTAAATTCCTACGTATTGATGATTATAATCATTCTAAGCTATGATTTTGCCAATTTCAAATTTTCCTGTTCTCTTCAATATTTCACACATTTGCTCCACAAGCTCTGCTGACAGACAACTGTCTTAGTCTCCTATTTCAACAAAAGTGATCATTGAAATGGTGAGCAGCGGCTAACCATGTTCAGTAAGAATTTCAGGAGAAAAGTAATTCACTATTGCTTTCCCTGGTGAACTGATACGGTGGCTGAACACCTCCAAATCAGTGGCAGCTGCAGACATTTTAGAAGAAAAAAGGCAATAACTGTATTGGGTAATAATTTTGGTAAATCTGGTGTCCTAACTATCTAATCTCTTTGATAAGTCAAAACAATCTCAGTTTTCAAGCACACTCTTACACATTCAGTAAGAATACATGTTCAGCCTGGAGAAGAGAAGGTTCTGAGGAGACCTTATAGCAACCTTCCAGTACCTGAAGGGGCTACAAGAAAGCTGGGGAGGGGCTGTTCACAAAGGCTTGTAGTGATAGGACACAGGAGAATGGGTATAAATGGGAGAGGGGCAGATTTAGATTAAACATAAGGTGGAATTTCTTCATGCTGAAAGTGGTGAGGCACTGGCACAGGTTGCCCAGGGAAGCTTTGGCTGCCCCATACCTTGAGGTGTTCAAGGCCAGGTTGGATGGGGCCTTGGGCAGCCTGGTCTAGTGGGCAGTGTCCCTGTCCACGGCAGGGGGGTTGAAACTGGATGATCTTTAAGGTCCCTTCCAACCCAAACCATCCTATGATTCTATGATATGAATAGGGTTTGTACCTTTAACATGTAAATAACACCTACTTTGTACAATTATCTGCTGCGCATAGCTACAGATTTCCTAGCAACGGTCGAGTCAGCAGTACAACCAATTAAGACAGTTTACCAACCTCAGAGAGCAGCTGGGTTTTGGCAAAATTTCATCTGTTTAGGTCACTAGCAATCAGTATTTCAAAATACTTAAGAGTTTCAAATGACAGTGTAAATCAAGAGTTGACTGTGACAGACAACAGGACAGCAGCCAGAGATGCTTCAACTTGTACTTTTATATTACCTGATAATATTCCCTAAAAATCCATTGTCGATGTGAGGGATTTGTTGATTGCAGAATGATTTATGAGCCATAGAATAAGAAGCATTACTCTTTTCCGTCAAAGGGGTTTTCAGTATATAATATAACAGAAAAATAACATTTAGTAGTGTCTCAAGCTAAACGCTTCTGCAGCTGGAAAAACACCCACAAATTCACTCTATCAAATTTAAGAAAACAAAACCCAAACAGCTGCTTGTTTAGAGAAAAAAAAATTCCCCAAATTAGTGGGAAAAAAATGGTACAATGGTGGAAAGGACTAGACTAAAGGATGCCTAGAAGTGACTGAAAAGCAATGCCTCCGTCCCTGGACTGATTTGAGCTGTTGATGGATGGCTTTGCCTTAGGCCAGTTGTTGACTCCGACTGCCTCCCATTGTAATCTGTATCCCACACCCCTGTTCTGGTGCAAAACAATCCATTATTTCTGCTTTTTGTTGAGCTCAACTTCTGTCTCAGTACCCATTAATTCAAAGCAAACCCAGAAATAAATGGACTACATGCTTGACCAGTTCAATGTGGTTTTACTGCAGTGCAGAACAAAATTGCCACTGCAGCACTGAAAAGGACTCATTGTTAAAGCAGCAGGATGAGTGATGAAAGGTCACAGCAGAGGGTGAATCTTGGGGTAAAAAGAGGGAGAAATGGATTATCAGTACCTGATGCTAAATCAAATAATCCAAACAGCAGTAACAGTCACAAGGTTTCTGCTTGCATTCAATTGGTCAGGTAGTAACTATAATCACTAACATACAAAGGAATCTGAATTGAAAAGCCAAAAGTCTGTTATGGAGGTGTTCTAAAAAGGGCATCTTTGAAATGAATCACAGTCATACAGAAGCACCTGTGATTTTTCAGAAATAAATGTTTTGCACGAGCAGAGGGGGGAAAAAGCCCTACCAAGGAGTTTTAAAAATAAATTATTTAATGTCCCTTTAGAAGACAGTTTTAAGTTAAAGTAACTCATGAAATAGCCTATTAGGGTAATTAAATTCATGCTCAACCAAGGAAATTAAGTTTTTTGTACACACACACACACTCTTCGTAAGTATTTAGGAGGATAATTTTAACTAACATTCATAAAAAATTTGATTTAGCAGTTATTCATATAAAATATTATTTGCATCCATTTTTGTACTACAGTATGCAATTTGAAATAAATTCCTTCGAATATTTTTTAAATTCATTTGTTCTAATTTCCTCATATTTCTTTTTTACACCTACCATCCTGAAGTCCCTACAAACCAACTATCCCAGAGCACTTTCTCCAAAATACAACTAGACTTCAAATGTACACCTAAACAAAGAACTATAGCATTTGTAGTTTTATTTTTTTATTTATCCAACCATACTTTAGAGATTCAGCTTATAGCTACTTAGTTCCAGAAACAGAAGACAAGTGACAGGAGTAAGAGCAGCACTACTCTTAGCAGCAAAAGCAATAGGTTGTCCAGATGGAGGGCAGTAATGAGCAGTGTCCCTCAGGGGTCTGTTGTGTAACCAATGCTGTTTAATACCTTCATCAATGACAGACAATGGAATCGAGTGCACCCTCAGTATGTTTGCAAATGACACAAAGCTGAGTGGTAAGGTTGACACCCCTGAGGGACAGGATGCCATCCAGAGGGACCTGGACAAGCTGGAGAAGTGGGCTTGTGAAAAAACTCAGAAAGTTTAACAAGAGGAAGAGCAAGATCCTGTACCTGGGTCAGGGCAACCCTCAATACTGATACAGAGTGGGGGGTGAAGAGATTGAACACAGCTCTGTGCAGAAGGATCTCGGGGTCGTGGTGGATGAGAAGCTGGACAGGAGGCAGCAATGTGCACTTGTAGCCCAGAAGACCAATGACATCCTGGGCTACATCAAAAGAAGTGTGGCCAGTAGGTTGAGGGTGGAAATTCTGCCCTTCTACTCCACTCTCATGAGATCATACCTGGAGAACTGAATCCAGCTCTAGAGCCCTCAGTAAAGACATGGACCTGTGGGAGTGGGTCCAGAGGAGCGACACAAAGATGATGAAAGGCCTGGAACATCTCCCTTATGAAGAGAGGCTGAGATAACTAGGGATGTTCAGCTTGGAGAAGACTCCAAAGAAACCTTATTGTGGGTTTTCAATACTTAAAGGGGGCATATAAGAAAAATGGGGAAAAAAACTTTTTAGCAGGGTCTGTAGCAACAGGATAAGGAAAAAGGGTTTTAAACTAAAATAGAAGTTTAGACTAGATATTAGGAAGCCATTTTTAACACTGAGGGTAGCAACTAGAATAGACTGCCCAGAGAGGTAGTTGATGCTCCATCCCAGGAAACATTCAAGGTTGGGTTGGATGGGGCTGTCAACAACCTGATCTACTTGAAGGCATCCCTGTTTACTGCAAAGGGGATGGATTAGATGACCATCACGTGTCCCTTTGCAATCCAAACCATTCTATAATTCTAAGAGCAAGTACCTATCTGTGTCAACAGAAAGGGTTGGCTTTGCAGTAGCCTACTCCACTTTAACCTAGCTCATATATCACCAGCAGCACATGCACATTGAAGAGAAGCCTCATTTTACAGTAGATACTCACTACCTATGAGGCCAAACCATAACACTCAGAAAAAGTATTTTATCAAAGATAAACAGAGTACCATTATCTGTTTTGTTTAACTATTTATCCATTAAATGACCACTTGAATTCTATTCCACTTGCAGGCTTTTGATCTAGATATTTTGAGACTGCTGGAACTCCTGCTGTACTGTAAAGGAAAAGCTCTGCAGGCCAGAGGCCATATGCCGATTACACCTACACAGGATGGAACACAACTGAGCTGTCTGTGTGTGTAATTGAAAGAACATTCATTCTCTCACAATCAATAACAAAACTGATGGAAAAACTATCGTTATGAATGTTTTAAGCTTTCCATGGAATTTCTTTATTAACTTCCTGTTTAACTTATGTTCTCCTGCTGTCTGAGCAATTACAGTTAAGTAATTCGATAATTCACCTGTATTTCACTGAATTTTACGTAAGTTTAAATAAGCTGTATTATATAAAATGTTATCAGCAAGAACAGAATCCAGTCATTTACTTCAAGCCAGGACTTGCTTTGTTAGAGCTATCCAAAGGAAAAACAAAATAATTCCACATATTGTATAAATATATCCATACACATAATAGAAATTTAACTTCTTGAACAGTCACAGCCCTGAAAGAGGCATGGCTTTCCTGGCCCAGAATATTTGTTCCCAGAAAAATGCTTGGTTAAGTTATAGTAAGGATTATAAATCAATCTACCACCCATTGGAAGAAATTTCAAGTACACAGAAAAGGTCAGAATCAGAGAAAGCAGAAATCTAAGGTAAAAGAAAAAAAAAGAAAAGAACTGTCATTAAAAAATGGAAGAAATAAAAAAAAAAACCAAAAAAAAACCCCACAGCCCACACCCTATGCATCCTCTAAACCATCACACACAATAAATCAGTGCTACTGAAAACTAACATGTACTAGAAAGTCAGGGAGAAAACAGCCCTCCACAAATTAACAAATACTTTTCCTTTCAGAATAAACTTTCATCATTCTCCCTCACTTTGACCAAGACAGTTCTCAAGATTGACACATAGTGTAAAAGTGTATTACACCATTGTAAAAACTATTTACAAGCTATACATCTATTAAAGCCATTCTGACATAATGAATCCTGCGGTCCTATTTACATCCAGGATTTAAGCCTGGTTGCCATGTGCACAGCCAGTGGATTTGGGCTTCAGCTGGATTCTTTGTTCATAGCAGTTAGAGTTTGAGTGGTATCTTCTATTATGTGATTACAGGACATGACTGCACAAGCCTGCACACACAAAGCCATTTATGGGGTTAAAATGGTGAAGTGCTGAATTTGCCTGTTAGATAACAGTCATTCTAAGCAATACATTGATTCTGCTGCAGACAGTAAACTCCTAACTGTATATGTCAGTTTAACTACAGAGTTGCATTTATGTCATCAATTAGACACACTTTAACATGTAAGCTTGTAAATTATTATGTAACTAACCTACACCTTTTAGAATCACAGGACATGACAAACACTTAAGGACAGAAGAGTCTATGAGTGCAAATGCACATTATCAAAAGTAAGTTCTGGTCCACTGCACTTAAAATTACTTTTGACAATGTGAGCTAGTTTGTTAATTTTGCCCTAAGGTGAAATCAAAAACAAGGAAACTACATGGTAACAAAATCTGTGTTTATGAAAATGAACAAACTGCATAGACTTCCTAACAGTCATATAGCACACTTACCCATTCCCTTTTAACCTCCATCAGGAAAGCAATGATTTAAAGCAAGGCAGAATTACAACACATTTCACAGAACTGTCTTATTCACTTCTCTAAGAGCAGTCCATTTAAGCAACTACTACAGAGCAGGAGATAAATGTCACAAGAATCACTTCTCAGGTTCAATTATTGTCAAAAGCAAGATAAATAAAGAAAATTGTGAGTAGTTACTCTATACAAGTAGAGTAAATTAAAATTAAGTCCAAAAGTAACATACAGGAAGACTCAAATTACCTGAAAGTCTCTCATTTAAAATGTATTAAGTGTTCCTTAAAATCACATTTTTCTAACAAAAAAATATTATGGCCTGTAAGTCTAACTGTGATCACACTTCCTCAAGGAAAAAATTAAGTTTACTTGTAAGCCTAGGCTACAATCTCTTTCCCAAGAAAGTAAGACAATACAGCATTTTTCAAGAGCATAAGGACCCATGTACCATGTACCTGTGCCCCCTCTTACTAAGGCAGCTGACCAACCAATATTATTTCTTGATGCCTAATGCCACTGGGCCTCTTCCCAAGTTCTTCAGTAGTGCTACTTATCCAGGGTTCACTTTGATTTTCCAAAAGCAGATTACAATGTCACAAGCACTTCAGGGTGACAAAACTGAATCAATAAAAAAACTCAAACCAAGCAAAAAAGCTGAGAGATGATGGCTCATCTCCTCAGAACACATGGTTTTGAAAAATTAGTTATTACAACTTCTGAGAGTTTAAAAAGTGTATTTTTTCCAAAATCCATTCTTACTGAACTGTGCCAAAATGCAATAAGTCTTCACATTTATTTGGTTAGGTAGAACACTGTAAGAAACACCTTCCCACAGTGAATAAGGTTTCATGTAATAGGTACATTCAGAAATTTAATTATCAATAGACATACGCATGTTAAAATCATACTATCAATTTATTAATATTAATATACACTTCTAGTAACTGCAGTAATTAATAACAGAACTATAATTTTAGAGGTAATTAAAGACAAAAGCAAAATATTGCCTTACTGTTTAACACTTAGGTTGACTACATCCCTGTCTCACACTATTTAAAAAAAAAAAAAGGCCACAATAAAAGGAAGTTATTCCGTATCAGCACAGCTGCAACCAGATTTTTAGGTTTTGAAGTCTGTTTTTTAGAAATGACATTTTATCTACCGTATATCCTCTTTAAAATAAATGCTCAAGTATCTCACAAAAGAGTTGATTAGATAATAAGAAAATAAAGGAAAAGAAAAGAACAGAGTAAATCATTATAGAAACAATTCTGAGTTACAATTATAGTATATCATTATGTCAAAAATAATCACCAGAAGAGTGATAAAAAATTTCTGGTATTACTGAAGACGTATCACCACCATACAAACACTGTTTGTGAACATGACAGAATGGTAGGCAGCTTGCAGTTTAGCGCAACTGTTTCACATAATATTAAACTAAATGTTCACTTAATAAAAACAACTTTCCCAATTCAAAATTTTACACTGCTCTTGTACTATTCTCATAAGATGGTACATTTCTTATTAGAAACATACTTCATATTCAGTACCTGAAGGGGCTACAAGAAAGCTGGGGAGACACTAATCACAAAGGCTTGTGGTGATAGGATGAGGGGCCAGTGGGTATAAACGGGAGAGGAGTAAATTTAGACTAAACATAAGGAGGAAATCCTTCATGCTGAGAGTGGTGAGGCATTGGCACAGGTTGCCCAGGGAAGCTGTGGCTGCCCCATCCCTGGAGGTGTTCAAGGCCAGGTTGGATGGGGCCTTGGGCAGCCTGATCTAGTGGGAAGTGTCCCTGCCCATAGCAGGGAGTGTTGTAACTGGATGAGCTTTAATGTCCCTTCTAACCCAAACCATTCTGAGATTCTATGATACTTTTAATCAAAGACAGTTTTTGATTCCACACATAATAGTCACACTCTTAATAGAAAATAACAGTAACTTTATTCTCTAGCTACCCTGAAGGACAAGAAACCTCCCACTGAGATAATAATCCGTATAGGAACCTTTTCAAGCACTGACAGAAGCACACAGTTCAGCACACTAAAACAGGTTATAATTTACTCACACATCATGTTTAAACTTTACCCTTACAATGAACTGTAAGAAGCTGTCCCCTATTATAACAGGGTTACTACGTCATATCGTACTGTTCTGGTATTCACTGAAATATTTTTCTGAAGTCTAAAAAATTCAGCCATATATAAATTTTAATCACACAAGTAGAAAAGCTTAAGTATTTTTTTCAAGGAATATCACAATCACTTCTTACCATGACTATGTCACCCGGCTGAATACTGATTTCATCGTGGCTTCTTGACTCAAAGGGATACAGCGCTCTATAATACACTATCTTCACATCTTCCTGAGCAGAAATGGTTAGAGGAGCTTTTTCTGATGAAAAAAAAGAAAAAACCACACATATTTAAAACAAACTATTATTTTCAAATATTTGAAAAAATAGGTGAAAGCAGAGAAAAAACTAACAAACCTCACTCTCTGTAGGAAGTATATTTTCCCCCTTTTACACAACGGAAAGTAAGGAAACTAATTACTTAAAACACAGTTTTCTTACAATTTTCTCTTCCGACCATTACTGTATTTTCATTTTTATGATACAGAACTACTTTCATAGAAAGAACACACTTATGATGCAACATACATGACTTCTCAAATGCTTCAATGATTTTGTAGGTTAAACCTGGTTAGCCATAGGTACAGTTAAAACAGTGATGATCTCGCATATACCAATGCTATCCCAAATAACATTCAGAGCCTGCCTGTGTAGCAGCTCCATTTGCAGCCTGGTTATACCTCCAAGAAAGACATTTTAAAATGTTCTAACACATACAGATTGACTGAAAAGAAGTTACTTACAGATAGCGTTTTAAAAAAAATTACATACTAAAGATCAGAAAAAGAAAAATACAGCAAAACTCCAAAGATAAGCTAAATTGCTCTTGTATAATGCACTACATATTTCGTCTATTTAGTCATAAAAGTGCCCCCTGCTACTCTGCACAAATAAAACCGAGGAAGAGAATACATTAGATTAAGTCAATCCTAGACTTGGGCTAAAAGATAGAAAGTAATTCTCCTTTAGGCAATCCTTAGAGATCAAATATTTAAACAAACACTACATTTCAAATCAGTTCTGTGCATGTCATCAAAGCCACTAAAGAGGGAACCATGACTCCCAATATGGGCAAAACCCAGGTTATAATGAAAAGAAAAAGGTCTCAGTTCAACGTGATCATGTGTTGCAGAAAAAGGTATTAAATCTTAGACTCTAGGTCATCAGTTCAGTGAACACCATGCATGGGAAAGGGGGAAGAGGAAAAAAAAAGAACTAAATGACACACTGCTACTATAAAAAATCCCAAGGCGTATATTCCACACCAAAAAAAGGATTGTGAAGAAAAGTGCAGAAATAAATCTAGACATCTTGCATCAAGCTCTTACAACAACTTACAGCTAAGATTCTCTCTTCAGCTGGCACTGTGAACCTCATCAGCTACACTTCACTCTCTGGTAAACACCACATTTTTAGGAAGTGAACCCTGATAAAACTTTTTGGAGTCTAGAGCTTAATCCATACACGATTTATGTTAATAAGACTAGCAATCCCATCTTGAAACATAATATTCTTCTGTATTAAATGGGAAGACAAAACAGAAGAGAATCGTTCAAGAGATATGTGCAACAGCATTTTTCCATTTTTTTTTCTTCTACCTGCATTTGACCAAGGAGCCTGGACAGCTGGTTTGACTGGCTCTTGATGGGGCTGGAAAAGCTTACTCAGTTTCTCTTGCATTTCCTGTTTGCCCTTATCCTCACTTTCCTTCTTCTTGGCTATTTCTTCCCTTTTTTGCTTCTCATCTTCTTGAATTTTTTTTTGCCACTGAAGTTCTTCTTCTGGTTGCACTCGATCAAGCCGCTGTTTATCCCGTTCCTGGATTCGCCTGTTAAACAATTAAGGGTTTTGGGTTTTTTAAGGCAGTCAAACAAAAGACCACAAAAGTTAGTTGTCCTTGTGTGAGATCTATCACATAAAGCATATTCTTTATGGCTTTTGCATACCCTGTAAGAGCTGTTAATTTTATTTTGGTGAGTTATCAACCACTCCACAGCATCTTCTTACACAATGACTCCTAGAGGGCAAAGGAGAAATATTCAGAAAGATTTGCTATGACTCCATGTGTATTCATAAAGAGTTCTGACTGTCAAACAAGTGAGAAACTACTAACGGAGCCTACTACTGAGCACAGGCCTCCATTACCTTAAATTGCTTTGTCTTTGCATTTAAAAGCTACCTTTATTTTTTTATTTTAACTCACCTATCAACTTTGTATCTTGACAATACAATTCCCCAGAACTCTAGAAGAGGTACAGAGCAACCTGAGCATACAGAAATGCAAAACTAGTTATGTTTTTGAGCCAAATGTAAGAGGAGAAAAAACACTGAACACGCTTTTCTTGTCAGAGTTCTTCAGAGAGTTGTAAACTTTTCCTACTTTACTGAGGCTGTGATCTCTTTCCCTCTACAACGGCATGAAAATGAATATATTTACCAATGCTCTTGCAATTATTGTAGGAAACTTTACATAGGTATCTCAGAACAGTCTCTTACTTAAGTCACAATGCTCTGAAACATATAAGCTTGATAACATTCAGTATCTTACACTTTCAGTTCCACCTTTTCAACTCAACAACATCCAAGTCTCAACCTGGAGATTCAACAATTCAGTGTGTGTATTCTCCTTTCATAGTTTTCCATGGGATTCATACTTTATGCTGCTGTTTTCAGCAATGAGCCATATGGAGAAAGCAGGAAGAAAGCAAGACAGAAAAAAAATCTCCCTTGGCTAAAGAAACAAAGCTCCTTAGCATCCATGAACCCAGACATAACTCCTTCAGTTCCACCTAACTTCTGACCAATTCTTCAAAATCTCTTCCCAAGCAGTCCAATTCAAGTGATCAGAAAGTGTGCCAGTCCTGATACTCCTACTGAGGAGCAAGGAGTGAAAATATCTCCAAGCTTCACACAGCACCCTTGCCGACCTACTCAGAAGATTTCACGTTCCCAACTGCAAAATCTAGAAAATTCGCAAGTCCTTCCCCACAACAGTGGACAAAACAATAGAAGAAAAGAATAAGCATTCGCTGTTAGAAACAATTTGCCCCGGTAAATACAACTCTAATGGGCATTAGTACAGTGTGCTTCATTTTGTTTCTTCTATACTTTCCTCATGCTTACAAAATCAATTACAAATGCATGACAAGCTGGTCATTACAGACTTGGCCCATGTCTGAGAGCAACATAGCCAAAAATTGTGAAAAAAATTTAATTCCTTACACGGAAAAATTACCTTTCTAAAGAGTAGGTTAGCACCAGAGGGCAAAACACTCATCTCTATCAATGTGAGCTTTGAGTTAATTAGAATATTTTCTGAGATCTGTTGAGATATCCAGTATCTGGTTAGGATGGCTGCTGCTAACTTACAGGTTTAAAAATTCTTTAATGTACAGTCATTTAGCAAGTTAATAAATTCAATTTTTTTTCTTTGTCCTTCGTACGTTCATTTGCAAAGTACTCAGAACCAATCACTCAGTGGTTTTGTTGTAACACCGAAGCTGTATCACACAGAGCTCAATTTTCTTGTGACTTGAGTGCTGTCTTACCTGATGGGCTTAGTCAGCTGGGCTTTATATGGGAAATTGAGTTTTTAATTATGTTTCAAGTAGAGTGATTAAGTTTTCCCATACTTATAAACAAAGTATGCTCTAATTGCTGGAGCAAGAAGAGCAGACAAAAATCCACCTTTGAGGAGTGTTGGGCATATGCACTTGCTTTTTTCCTTCCATAGAAGCTGCATAATTTTCTTCTTAGACTCTTACTGAAGCTTATTTCACAACTTGAAAATAAGGAAAGGAGTAAGAAGAGACAGAGAAACAAATGAAAGAAGCCTAGGCGTGAACTCCACAGCTTGGGGTTAGGAACTTGATATTCTGCCCTTTTCTTTACTTCGAAACTCCTGATGTGCTAATTACTGTGGAATATGACCTCTAATCTGGGATTTACCTACACCTGCTTTTACTCTTTTAATTTCCCTTTTTCTCTCATCAGCTGCATCGTACCACTCAAGTAGTTCTTGTCCCAGATAACAAGAGTGGATTCTATTAATTTCACTCAAAAGTAGGATTTCCTCCTCCCTCCCCTCTGAACTGTATATTACTCCCACAATCATGCAAGTCTATATGTAATAAGATAAGAAAGACTAGTTAGCCTTAAGAGATCTTCAAAAAGGCCTCTATAATTCCAAATATGTATCATCTGTATCTTTGTTTTCTCAATTAAGTTATGTGCACAAGCCAGTGCATAACTACCAACAAAAAATTGTTGAGATGGTTCTCAGTACAAAGTGACTGTGGTTATCCAAAAGCTTAAAGTGCACATAATTATGATCTTATATTCTTTCATGCTTTCATTTTACTAGAGCCATTAAAAGGCAAGTTATTTCTGTAACCATTATGGGGCAGTATCTAGATTATGAGGATTAATCATCTACCTTATTCATTTTGGTGTCTGTTGGAAGTCAGTAAGGTTGGTATACTGCCTGTTACCAGGTACACCAACTATGATTACTTAGAAGCTTGAATATTTGGGCACCATTGCTAATAATGTTTGAGCACTCAGCTGGCATGAAAAGTCAGATTTCAAGTTTTTCACAGAAGAATTTTTTCCTTTTTTTTTTTTTTTTAAATGTGTTTTTGAATTTTCATTTTTTCTGGAAGGGAGTATTTTATTTAACATTCTCAAATACATTGTTTTTAGTGGTGTTTTACTTCCAGTACCTCAGCAGCATTCTATTTTCAAGGTAAGTTCCCAAAATAATACCATATTTAAAGTACTTATCTTTTTTGTGATATAAAACGGTTTTCTTAGCAAGTCTGCTATTCCTGAAGTTGTTCTTCAGATTCTTAAAGGCTTAGATTTTATGCAAATGATTTAGGAATTATTTAAACTTAACTGCTTCTATCTATAAGATTATTGTTTGAAGACCTAATTTTCACTGACACCCTAGGGTTTTCTTGCCTGAAATGTAAAAGGTAACTTGACTCACCAGTTGGTGACATAGGCTATTGATTTGCTTTAGGTCACAGTCCACATAATATAACCGGTAATTTAAGGCCCCTTGTTCCTGGGCCTTTGCTTTCACATCTTGACCAACATCTGTCTCCATTAAGACTCTTTTACATATTTTATATAAATACATTATCAAAATTTATTCTTCTCCATGTGCGTAGCAAAAATCATTAGCTCTGTATTTTATATTAGCATGAAATCTAGTTGTTATGCTGTTCAAGCCTGTTCATAGATGTAGAAGTACTTTACACATTTAAGTAACAGTGCTAAAACCTGTACGTACCACTGACAATTAAGAGTCACAGACAGAAGTGGAGGAGACTACAACAGAATGTTTAGAATGAACCTACAATGAACATCTGGTCCAACTGCCTGACCAATTCAGGGCTCACCAAGCTAAATCATGTTATCAAGGGCACTGTCTAAATGCCTCTTAAACACCAACAGGCTCGAAGTAACAATCAACTTGCACTCCACAACACACTTCTCATTCATAGCTAGGTCAAGAGATTCCTCTAATTTTAAAAAGGATCATCTGCATTGAAACAGAACTGTCTACATCTTGAGTATTCCTGCCATTTAACAACATATTATTGGCAATCAGATTATGCCCCAGGAAATGCAAAGTTTATTTTACTTGTTTGCAAAATGCTGTGCACTTTAACACCTCTAGAGAAAGGTTTTATATTAGAGCAGTTTTTACCTTTGAGCTTCTTTTTGCTTCTCCAATTCTAATGTCTTCCTTTCCTGTTCTTTCTGTTTCAGTCTTTCAGCTTCCATGTTCTTTTGCTTCTGTAGCTGCTGTTTGTTATGTATTTCTCTCAGATCCTAGGAAAAAAAAAAGTAGATTAAGTGTAAACATACACTATACGAATCATAACTAATGGCTCCATATGTTTCATTATGATGTAACAAAACTTACAAATGGTTGGATATCTCTGTTCAAACTTACAGAATTTTAAGGTAGATTTCAAAAATCTATAAACCACTTACTGATTTCCTATTTTTATCCATATTACCCAAGATGTTAAATGGTTAAGAAACAGGAAAGCTTTTAAATGGGACTCTAAAAACTTGACAAAGGTTTGACAAAGCTTAAAACAAAATGACTTTTCAGATGAAGTTGTCTGCTGCTTTATTTAATTAATTTCTTAACTTTTATATAAATTAAGCCTTCTGAGCTGCCCATATGAGCAACTGTTTCAGTTAATCGGTTTTATTTTTAAATTAATGGGAATTTACTAAAGAAATTCAGTATTGCTTTTATACCCAGGAGACTGAACTCCTTAAAGTAGTATCTTTGGGATGAATCATAGCACAGAGAGCATTTATCCATACAGAAGTCAGTTATCCTCTAGTTAACTGGGAAGACACTGCTTGAAATATTTAGAATATAAATCAGAATCAAAACATCATCTTTTCCTAAAGATCTGTTCTCTGCATTAACATTCATTAACACAAATACAAATGGTATCCTGAATCTCTTTGCATAACCAAGAATTTTGCATCAGAACTCCTCAGAATTAGAAAAGGAAAAAAAGGATTTTACCTAGGACAACTGAAATTTTTCATTGAAAATAATTAGCTTTAAAACCTAACAATTTTTTAAATTAAAATACAGTAGAGACAAAAATAAGTACAAAATATTTACATAGGAGGAAATGGTTTCTAAATGTGTACCTTACTAATGTCTACTTTTATTGAAATACGTTTCATGCAGGTTTAAGTTCTTGTATGCTTAAGCTTTTTTCAGGAACTGAAACAGTTAATTTTTCAAGTATTTAAGTAGTTTTTCAGAAATTCATCAGCTACAAATTAGCCAAATGAAGACTTCATGTACCTATCCTCATGCACTGACAGAAATACAGAAAACCTGGTGAGCAAAACAAAGGTAACTAAGTATCAAGTGATTCAAAGAGCCAAGATGAGAAAAGTTTCACTAAGTGAATTTCAGGACCTTATTAGTAACACTTTGGCTATAGTGTCATAAAAGTCAAAACTTATTTACAGACTATACTTGCAGTGTGTCTAAAACATTAAGTTAGTGGACATAATACATGCATCAGTGCCAAACAACTGTACACTGTGCAACATCAAATTTTAAGAGGTCAGAATAACTACACTGAGAAAAGGAGCAGCACATGACCTTTGTAAGGTATTAAAAACACTTCTGATACATGAATGAAAGTTTAAAAAAAACCTTAAGATGAACCTTATGTCCTATCTCTCGCTCTCATTTCACTAATGATCCTAAATTTTAAATTCAATGAACTGGATTCAATATCATTAAAGCGATAATCAGTTCTTATACAAGTTTTAATTAAAACTCTGCTCAGGCTATGAAACTCATTGAAATATGGAAATAATTTGGGCAATACCACATTTAATGATCATCATTATTTTCCATAGTCACATTAAAGCTAAGTAAAGAGGATCTGGAATGGATATTACAAAACATAAACCACTCTTGCAACATCATTAGAATTATTGAGGCAGGACACTGCCTTGGGGAAAATTTTTAAACTCTGAATGCCCATGGTTATAAACATTCATGCAGTCTTATTTTGGGTTAAGGAAAAGGGCTACTAAAAAGGAAGTACATTAGAAATATCAAAGAAGATTGTTTTCTTTAGTAGACAGTCCAAAAAGAACAATGAAAAGATCCAGAAATTGCAGTGAACACACATTTGGTCAGCTGCACCTGGAGCTAGAGGTGGCCTCTGGCTAGACTATACGTTTTAGAAGTTACTAGAGCAAACATTAATTTCCAGTAATTTTGTTACTGATTCAGCTTCTTTAGTGTTGTTACACTTTAATATATTGAGGTACAAAGGATTTAGACTTTGTTTCAAATTTACTTCTCTGAAGGGGAATCTCAGTCCCCATCTCACCTACATGACTACCTAAACCCGATTTGTAACAAAAAATACATACAAGTGCAAAGGACAAATATACAACCACAAGAACATGAGCAGCAGGGTCATTTACAAGCTTTCATCTGAAAGGACACAGATTAGAAAATGGCACAGCTGAAAGCAGTTTTCCACCTGGCCAACAGCATCATAAATTTTTGTAGACTGCAGAAACACATAAAACTAAGTATCTATAAAGCTCTTCAAGCTTGAAATACTACTGCTGCTCTGAAATATCAAACATCTTAACAGGCATTCATGATTTTTAACTAGCCATTTCACTTTTCTGGATAAAGAGACTGCTAAGCTTCAGTCAGACTTTCACTTATAAATTCTTCATTGTTCTACTTGCTCTACCTTTCCTTCACATTCATGTCCACTTAACTTTGTATGCCAAGAAGCTCAAGATTCTGAGTCCTAGCCAATGAGACCTCATCTTGGCGCTCTGATAACCACGCATTTCTAAGGTGGCAATGCTCAAGATAACTTGTTGCTACTTGCAAAATTTTAATCCATTTAGATAACATTGCTGCTTAGGTTTGGTTTTAATTCCCCTTTGCATCTTTATCCCAAAGTCTGGTATTTGAGCAGTAATGTAGAAGTAATCACTAGGCAAAGAAAGAGGAACTAAAACTCTTGAGGAGTATGGAGGCTATCATAATTAAACAAAAAAACCCAAAACATCTCCAAATCTTCAGGTGAGACAACCCAGACGCAAACATCTGAGCTCAGTTCACCATTTTAATAATAAATTCATAAACTAGGAAAAAATATTTGGTTCATCTGTATCCACAGAACTCGGAGGAAACTCCCTCTAATTTACATACTTGGTGTTTTCCCCTTCCAGAAAACCTCCTAAATTTGCAAATATATAAAACGAAAGTTTCAACTTGCAAGACATTTGTGCACCAAACATTATTTGTTTCTGTTAAATGTGTAACCATAGGCCAGCTCAAACTTCATATTTTAATTATAATTTAGACTTTTAAGTTATCTCATTACTTAAAGTACAATATACACCACTTTTACATCTAAACAGAAAACTCAGGAAGTTGTAGCTATACGCCATGCCTCCATGTCTCTCTGAAGCAGGTAGTTTCTCATACTAAATGCCTACAAGAATCATTAACTATTGCCTCACAGCAGTTAAATGCTGCTGCCAGCTGTTGTCCAAGTAATTATTTTGTTTGCCTCTTTTGTCACTTTATCCATACCCTCAGCTAAGTTATGACCTCTAGGGATATTTTATGATTATTTACATATTCTGTAGACATTTTAACACATTCCCTACCAGCTAAGCCAATGTATTTGGCATTTTGTGACGAGATTTTTCTGTGACACACCTGCAACAGTAAAGAAAATCTAACCTAGTTTATAACCCTACCACTGGATGGAATACTTTTGCAGATAAAAAAATGCCATATATGTCTTTCCTTGCTTTAGCTAGGAGGAAATAAAGATTTCATGAGTGTCTCTCACAACAGACTGATGCTCTGTTGCTTTGCTAAGCACTAGTGGAAAGACACCAGAGAGAGAATAAGCATCTCGCAAAGTGCTATAGCACATCAGTTTAACAAAATTACAGCAATGCTTCAACAGTTAACAGAACGAAACATTTGCAAGCTGAATATTCAGCACAGTCCTAAACTCATCTTTTACAAACACAAGCAACTTAAATGCTGTACATTTACAAACTGTATACTGTAACTCTGAAGACATAACAATGCTTTGCTGCTTTCTGGTATGCAGGACAAAGCACATCTTACCTTATAAGCAGAGAGAAACTGTTACCTCTCCAATTAATTCACAAACAAACAAATATAATTTTGGGATGTTACAATAGCCACATTTAGATACCCACACAATACTGAATATGAATAAAAACAAGTTTCATACAGTAGAGTAATATTCACTATATACAGACAAGTCACATTGCTATGAAAACCTTAATGTTAGAAATGTGGTTGTTTAAACTCAAATTCTGCCTTGACAGAAAGACAACAGAACTTAGGATACTTCAGGAATTACAGTACAAAATTTCCATCAAATCATCTCCCTCAAAACAAATCAGAGCATTTGATCTCAGAGGCAAGAACCCTACGGTTCTGTGCTCACTGAGCCTTTCCCACAGCAATACTCTTCTACACAGCTACACAGCTCCCAAGGTGCCTGCTTGATCCTTGACAGAGACAGTTCCCCCTTCCACCCCACATGGAGGATTTGATAAAGAGAATGTATCACCATCTCTCACATCTGGAATCACAGATTACAGCACTGTGTAGGAATATTTAAAAGTGTTTTCTTTACAAAATTTCTGAACACCATGACCAAAACAGGTAATTGGATAAGCAAAAGAAAGATAACTAACTAGCACCTTGCCCAGGCTGCATTTCAATGCACACTCCTCATCTAGGCAGTAATGATTAGATAAAGAATCAAATAATAAACTCTTCTCTTAAGTTATGTTTTAGTGCTAGCACCTCTTATTAAATACTAACTTAGTTAAACACTGCACACTCATCTGTTTATGGTAAAGTGAAGCACATAACTGGAGGAGGTTCATCACTCAGATTGAGATAGTTGTGTACTGCCTGAGTATGGCATGGAGACCTTTAGAAAGGAGTCTAAGTAGTTGACGCAGCCCAGGAGAACTGCCAGGCACTGCAGCATTGCATCTTCCATTGCCACTGACTGGAAGAAAGAAATGCTCAAATGTAAACAGGCATTCATAGGCAAGACTTGTCCAGTGCACACTGACTAGGACAGGGACTGACAACAACTGGAACATGACACAAAATGCAAAACATTTTCAAGAACTTGATTCTACTTGTTCATCCCTTTTTTCCAGGCACCAAGATCGTTTTTCAGCAAGACTAGTGTACTTCAGTAACACTAGTTTAGTTGTCTTCTCCTGTGCAAACACATGGATAAGCTCTACATACTTGTCCTTCCAGATTATGTGAAACAATTTTTTGGTCTCTGGAGACAGGAACTATATTATAAATTTTAATTACCTTTTTTGACAACGTGTAATGACTGACCTTTGTAAAATTTAAATGTAAATTTACACTAAATTTAGAAAGAATTTGTAAAGGTAAAATATAGTAGAACTACACAAATACAAACAGGAAACGTAATATAAGGCCTTCTGTTCTGTAGAATTATTTTATAAATTAGAGAAAATAAACAAGTGCCATATTAAATTTTATTAATATCTGTATCGATTTTAATTACACTTCTAGTCTAAAATTTTTAAAGACTAACAGAAATTAGACTCTTTGAATCATAATTAAGTATACAAATATGTAGACTGACTTTCAACTTTGTTACAAACTCAGTCACTTACTTTACGGCCAAATGCAACACAAATCACAATACTAATCTTCCCTGATAAAATGCCTCAAAACTGATTTAGAAGGATATCTGACCAGTTGCAGGCTAGGGTACCTATTTCTTTGCCATACAAATATGCTTTTCCAGTACTGTGGCTTCAGGCTAAAATGATGCCCTAGAAAACAAATAATTCTAAGTAACATTTTCCTGTAACCACATGGATCTACCTAAAGATATTCAATAAAGACACCTGGAACTACCTGCTCAGAAGTATCAATAACAACTTAAATTCCAGAAAGCTTTTGAAAAAGAACCATTTCTATGAACATTTCCAACAGTTGAGACACTAACCAGAATCAAAAGTGCTTGAGCTCTAAATGACTCATCAGAAGAAATTTAAATCAATTGTTCCAGAGGGATGAAAAAGATCCAGTGGAAGAAAAAAAAAGTAAAATTCATTTATCTCCCTAGTCACTCATATAGGTTATTAAGACACAATGATAATTGAAGACCAGCTTTAAGTATTCACTTACTGCAGAACACAAATATGGCACCAAATGTAGTGTAATCCACTGTATACTACAATGCTGTTAACAAGTTGACCTTTAACCTAAAATATATTGGAATATCAACTAAACCTTATGGTCTAATCAATGAAAAGTCACACAAGATACTACCTAAACTGTTTATCTTATCATGAAATCTTTCTGCATGAGCTATCAGTAGATCAAGTGTGGCTTACTTCAAGAGAATTAATTAGAAATGGAGTTTTGCAAAATTTAAGGATATATTCACACAGGAGATAATGCAACCAATATTCATAGTCAACAATAAAGACAAAATCTCAAAAATTATGACAAAAAGTTTATATTATAATTTCCTGTCAATGTCACTGTTTCTTATGCATTCCAAAGTTAGTTTGGTATATACCTTGTACTTGGGGAGTTTACATATTTACAAATTTGGTTCTGTTTTCTATTAAATTAAGGATTTTGACTAAGTAAAGACATACCCTCCTCTAGCTCCCCCTTTGGAACTAAGTGCAAAATGCTATACGAAGGTAAAACAGCATTTAGATATGTTTTTTGTTGTTGGAGCTTGCAAACAGTACCACACCTTTATGCTTCTTTGTCCAGGAGCTAGCTGTTAGTACAGAAGATAAGGCAAGCACCAGTGCCTCTCCATGATTTGCCGGAGAACAAAATCTGTGCAAGGTATCAATTACAGTGTTGCCATCCTAACAGCTATGCTATCAAATGTGCTTCTCAGTTAGTATAAGGAAGCACAAACTAAGAGTAGACCATCACTGAAGTCTATCAGTTTTAAACCTACAAGATAATGTAGGAACAGCCTTGATTAAAAACAGATTTTAAATTTCTTCAATAAAAATACTTATGTAAAATAAACACTTCTGTATTTCACATTTTTACATATTTCCTTTAACTTATAATATAAGCCTTTATTACATTTAGAGTTCAGCTATAGTATAATTTTTAATATATTAATTGAAAAGTGAGCACTATATATTTGACTAGTATTTCTACAAACTGCTGGCTACGCTACCAAATGAGCTTACTGTATTTCTGCATCCAGTTCCTTATATAATAAGTAGACAAAACAACTGGGGAAACTATTAGTTTGGCAATTATTTATAAGTTATTTTATACCGAATTCATATGTAACAATCACTTTTGCAATGGCAGTTACTAAAAGTCACCACAGATTTTTGATTTTTTAATTAAAATTATCTGAGAACTGTGCAAGTTCTGAGAGTACCTTGTTTTGAGCAATATTATTGCCTAAGAGATAGGTGTTTTTCACCCTGTTTAAGAACAGAACTTCCACTTTACACATACGCTAACAAAACTAGGAGTCCCAAGAAAGCTTTCATTAGCTTTGTGCATGAAGTCTCATATGCAACGTGCTCCAGGAGCTCTCTCCAACAATAACAGCAATCACTGCTGCACACGCAGCATCTCCTAAGCCATTTTTCTGGCAACGGGAGTACTACAACCATTACATACTGAAACCAGAAAAAAGGTATATCTGCCTTTGTAGATATTCAAACGTAATAATGAAATCATCCAGCTCCCCCAAAAACATACCTTGCATACCTAGCAAAACTAGAAAACGTGGAAGATAACTCTCACTGAATTAAGCTCCCATCTCTCAGTTTCAATAGTACAACTGCCTCACTGCCTAGTTTTCGCTTCTTGAAGTCATCTTTTCCAAGCAAGCAAAGAAAGCTGCAGCAAGGCAAAACCACCAACAGACAGCATCCAAAAGTCACCTTCCTATCAAGCAAAACTTCTACACATTATGAAATGAAGAACACAATACCCTCATGCCAGAGGAAGCTGGCTGAAGCCTTCCAAAATAACCATCTACATAACTTACTTTCAGTATTTACAGTGATAACTCCAAATACTAAGATTTGAACAGAAAAATCATTTTCCCATTAAAACTACAACATAGCTTACAATTCAATAACATATTGTTGGGCGGATGGCAGACATTCTGATAAATCAGTATCTTTTAATGCGCCTTTTCAATATTTAATTATCATAAGCTTGTTATTTGTTAAGATGAGCCCTTGGGTATTTATAGCACTGAATTTTGCCTGGTTTTGTCTTGGAGGGTTATTTTTTCTACTGTCACAATTCTAAGCTTATTCACCGTTCTGCCCATTTATAAGCTGTTTAGATGATTTATGATCAAACTGAATGCTGATACTAATTTTAGAATTAATATACTTGGCTCATGCTGATCTGCAAAACACTTCAAAATTATTCAATTTAGAAGAAAAAAAAAATCATCCCAAAATCACAACATAAGATGTGTCCAAAAATCATATATAAGGAAAAAAGATGGGAGGTAAATCATCCTGTTTTCTTCAAAATAAACAGTGAATATTTTATTTTTCTTGTGCCTCTTATGACTCTACAGCGAATCTCTTCTTTAACTCCCTGCCTCAGATCATGAAAGTCATCTTTGAACTGGTATTGAAACAGGTAGTACAATCTATAGCTTTTTTTTTCCTATAATTATTAATAAATTTAATATGAAAACAAGCTATTTGTTGCCTAACTTCAAACACACCTTCCATTTAAAGTACCCGATGCAATCACCCTTGATCTAATTTCAAAACAGCTACAGAAACATTACTCTATCTCTCCGAGTGCTTTTCCTTCTAAATACTTGTAGCACAATTTATTATACCTTGCAGGAAATTGAGTATTTTTCTAGCCAGCTTTCAGGAGAAATCATCAATTGAATAAGCGGATAAGTACTTCAACATTAGAATATTTTATGAAAAACTGAACACTATTAAAAATTTGTAGCTAAAGACTGATTTATAACTTTTCTCTGAAGAATACTTCCTTTACTCAATTTTCCAACTTCTGTAATTTTCTCGTACAGAAATAAACAAAAAAAACCCAGTTTTAACAAACGACTCATCAAAAAAGCATGAAACCACAAACAACAGACAACCACATTCAGGAACAAGTATGATTGGATGAACAGCAGATAAAAATTCTGTATGTCAGTAGAAATTCAAGTCTCTAATAAAGATTTCAATTTGAAGTACTGATTCCAGTAGATCTGCTGACCTACTACAGTCTTGCACTTCAATGCAAGAGGGCAGGAACTGGTACTTGCATGTTTGCCAACAAAGATCTGGAATCAGAGCTCAAAGTCATTCTCAAATAGATTCGGCAGATTACTTTGATTCAAACTCTAAGTCTGGATGCTAAGGAGTATTTTATTTTTAAAAAAGAGAGATTTGAGAATGTTCCCAAAACTGACATTTTAAGTCAATCACTATTTGATAGCCAGGTTGGATGGGACCTTGGGCAGCCTGATCTAATGGCACGTGTACCTGCCCACTGCAGGGGGGTTGGAGCTGTTTGATCTTTAAGGTCCCTTCCAACCCAGACTATTCTATGACTCATTCTAGATTCTAGTTCAATATTTTATTTCAAAGTTTATACTCAAGTTAAAAATAATAAACTGAACATTAAGAAGCAAGGGTTAAAAAGTCTAAGATTACCTTCAGTTGATTATTGAAAATATCAATTTCCTGAAGTTTAGATCTGGTTTCTTTTTCTACTTCATCTAGTTGGTCTCGAAGCTGCTGACGTGCTAGTTCCTTGGCTTCTAAGGCTCTTTTGATAGTAAGAAGAGAGTCCCCTATTTTAAACATATTGTCAAGTAAGTATTTTCTTACTTTGAGAACTTCTGGTGATAGAAAGTGACATTTTCCAACATGCATCTTGTAATACAAAAAAAGAAATTACCAAGTACACTGTGCAATGAAGCATCACATCCCATATGAACTCAGATGTACTGCATACTTACTGTGCAAACTGTTCTGTTGAACCTGTTTTAGTTGGTCATTAAGCAATTGTTTTTCTGGAATCAACCTTCCAAGCATCTGCTGAGATTCCTGAAGAGAGGACAAAGAGAGAATGCAAGAAGAGAAACTGACAAAGAGCTATATGAAGGATGACCTTTGCCATAAGATCTCTGATTATCATTTCTTCTGAAGTGACTCTTTACTTTTTCTCTTACTAAATTGCTTATTATTGCTATTATCCAAACACCACACACGTGGTACTACCACTCAGTTATCTGCTAATACAAAACACATGAGCATATCGAATTTAAGCATATTACTTAACAAATTATTCTCACTGAATACATAACTTCACGTGAAATGAACTTGAAATTCAGGGCAAAACAACAAGGGTATTTTTCAGGAATTATTAAAGCAAGCACGTACCAACCATTTAATTCTCAGTTTAATAAATTAACTTTGATCAGGAATAGAAAGACATATTTACAGTTTATTTAAAAAAGAAAAAACAAGGCTTTCACTTTAAAGAAAAATATTATAGCCAAAAGCTTCAAAACACAATCTCTGTTAGATGAGAATACGAGTCCTACATCTCTCAATTTACCACTCCTGAAAGATTATGATCTTTCTCAATTTCAACACAGAGTCAGAAGATGTTACACTACTATATTACAGGAGACACTGCGATGAGAAATTCCTCTTTTGACAGATCATACATCTATATATAACATATAATCCTTGCTCCTTCTGGATGATGAAGTGCTACTTCATACACCTTTCAGAAGCCTTGACCTCCAACTTCAAGTTGTCAAAACATATTAAAGCAGCATGGTGTGAAACAGCTGATTTTATAAAAGCTGCCAAGTGTCAGCATCCCATACTGCAAGTACACTAAGTAATTTATTTCAGCAGTTGTCTTGAACTGTAGGCTTTTGAGGAATCGACCATCTGACAATTTCAATTTGTCATGGACTGCAAATGACAGAATACAATCCTAAGCATAAAGGTCATCTAATCTCTTTCATAATACAGTGAGTCCCATGAAAAGTTTTTAGGTTTTGTTACAAGAATACAAAGCTGACCATACTGACAGGATCCAGCAGCTGTCCCACTTTACTCAGGGCAGGCTTTGATTAGGCCCCTGCAGCAAACAGCTCAGATGTTATGAACCTGCAATGACCACAGACTACAGCAATCTCCAGGTTCCAGAAAACGTACTTAGCACAGTACCATCAAGGACTACATAAATTCACAAAGCATTAAAATGAGGATAAACTGTGCATTTGACTATTAGAAGTTACATGTGTCCCTCGCTGTTCAGCTGCATTGTCCATAGCATCAGCAGATCTTTTGCAGCCCCTCAAAAATATCATGAAGGCCAGATACTCCTATAATTCGACTACTATTCTCTTTCCAGGACTGTATAAGAAACAGCAATATATAATGGACTAATTTCTAAATCACCTGCCTGAGGGGTGCCTGCCTCTTCCCAACATCCACCATTACCATACTCTTAAACAACATGTAAAATACTGTCCTTTGTGTTCACACTTTCCCTTCCACCATACACTCCCACATAAATCACATGCATGCCCCATACCATAGTTGGGGATGAAAAATTTAAACAGTATTATTAAATCAATAAAGCACACGGGCATCATGGAAATGAAGTTTTTAAGTATTAGACTACAAGAAAGGTGGCATTAAGTAGACTAAATGTGTTGACAGATAAACCTCAAGCGAAAGAGGAAAGGAAACTGCCTTTCAAAACACAGGATATCAAAATTGTATCATTCCAGTTCAAGAACCACTTAAATAAGCCAAATAGCAGAACAGATGTTAGATGGGATTTACAGAAAAATTATCATCCTGCAAGCACAAAAAGTAACATAGGACAATATTTTGGGGTAGAATGTAATCCTAATCTTAGCTGTTTAGTTTTAAAGGGAAGACTACTTCTAAACACTAGAGTACTCAACCTTAATACACACAATATTTTGGATAGTACGTAAGAACAAAGAATGCCAAGGGACCATGAAGGTTGTTCTGTTTCCTGAAATCACAACCCATCAGGTAATAAGCATCTATTCCACCAGTGTCCACAACATGTTTTTTCACATCCTTTAAAGAAGAAACAGAGGAAAGAAATAAATGGCATCACTAAGACTGACTTTTCATGCAAGAAGAAATTTCTAAGAACCTAAGTGACCCATACAGCAGTAGAAAGCGAACAAAGCAATCAAAAATCAGTTCCCATCAATCTAATCAATGAAAAGTCTCTTCTGACCCTGAGTAAGAGGGTTTATAAGGAACTGAGATACCAACATACATTTTGAGTCCCCATCACATACCCTGTTTCCAGTGCTTCAGAGGAAAGGCAAATTACTCAGAACTGAAACTGTTCCCCAGGGAGGCAAATAAACCCTGTAGGTAACTAGCAGAACCCTGCAGACAGTACAAACACAATTCAAACATATGCAGTGTTTGGAAGGCAGGATCCTTCCGAACACCCCTGGAAACAGCACTCTAGCAGATGCTACAGATTCATATAGCTAGTATCAATTTTCATCACCCAGGATTAACTGTTACGTAATTTCGTCCACAAGTCTAATCAAATTCCAACTTGAAACTAATTAATATGGTGAAGAATAATTACTCCTTTGAATTAACTCATCTTTCCACAGCAAGTGACAGATGTATTAAACTAAAATATTTTCCAGTGAAGATACAATAACTGAAAAAAAACCCAAACCTGATTCTATTGACTTTTTAATCTATTGGAGAGTTTAGGGGATCAAAATCTCCTTTTAAAAGTCACTTCAGTGCTTTAGTCTTATCTCTACAAATAAGATATATATAGGATATATGAGAAATGGATCTTTTTCTCAGGAAAAAGCTATCCACTCTTTTAGATTCTCCCCATATAAAATTCCTTCTTTTCTACTCTGACATTCCTTTCTGGGATCACGATTGCGATAAAACCCTCAAGCAACACTAACTGAAATACTGTGGGTAGAGATGAGTGAGCACCTGAGACAACACTGCAAAGTCACAGCTATTGCTACCAACTTTAAACCAAAAACAAACAAAAAAAAAAAACCCAAAAAAAACCCCACAACAAAACCTCAAAACCAAATGTTTCAATAAAGAAATTTGTTCAGGGTGGTGTCAAAATGCTGAATTAAAAAAAAGAAGTAATCTGCTGTTTGCCCACTGTGGTCAGATAACATGTAGAACAAACTCAGTGTCTGAAAAGTAAAGAACCCCTCTGCCCTACTTAATTTTTCCTTTCATGGCTATGCAGTTAAAACTGATGCATACAAGCTAGAGCACATCTATGTGCTCTATCAGCCAAGGATATGACTAAAAACTAAAAAAAGCGGTAGCTAGTGTACAGAGAACACTGCCTCTTGTTTATCCAGTGCTTTTTAATAAGCAATTTAACCACATTCAGTTGTACAGAGATTACCTTGCCCATTAATTGTTTCCCAATAGTGCAGGGTTCACAATTTTTTTCCTCTGCACCTTCAATTGATTACACCCAGCTGTGGAAACTCATTCCAAGTTCTTCATCATAATGATATTTTCTCATGTTTTTTTCTTTTTTTACTATACCAGTTATAAGAGGACCCTTTTCCAACTGTAACACATTGGTCTTTGCTACGAAATAAATAAATTGCAGCTTTCTGCTGTAACATCATATTCACCTTTTATATAATGACAAAAGGAAAAAGATAATTTATCTTTTCTGACTAGAGACGCTAACTGAACAGAAATCACCAAGAATTAACAGAAATGACTTATAAAAGTCATATGAATTATATGAAAGGATACAAATTTCATTCAATTTGTTCAAATAGCATCCATCTATCCATGGCTGTAGAGCTGCCTAGCTTCTTCTGAAGGGAGCTACAGTATCTCAGACCATTTCTGTGGAAAGCTTTTGGAACAGAAGGATTAGAGGGAAATTTGGGTGGCAATTCCTTTTACACTGGCTGTCGGTTATGTATGCAAGATCAGTAGTCTAACTTACTCAGGGAAATGGGCACTTATTCACACATTTTATCAGAGTCAGCTGTTTGTCTCTAAGCCAGTACTGCTAAGTGTAACCATTTCCTACTCTTGATGCTGTGTGGCTTCTTCTGCAGTTGCCACTACAGAAGCATTTCATTAAGGACAGTGTTTTCAAACCTAACTATGGCAGTTGGTTATTGGCACGAGTAACATTTGTCACTAAGTAACATTTCTTGTTTGCATGAAGTGGACGCAAACACTGTGCAAAAATATAGTCCTTAAATTATACTCTTTATAACAAGCTCCTGTTACAGGAAAGATGCCTTATGATAGGTGTAATGTTGTACACAAAACTTCAATAGAAATGTAAGACTTTAAGAAAGAAGGAAAAAAAAAAAGTCAAAGAAATATTCATGCATAAAATAAACCCCCTGAACTTCCAAGTTCTGGTTTTGTTCAAATGAATATATAATATTAATTATACTCCAAAAGTTGAAATGGAAACTAGGATTAAGTTTAAAGAAAGGTTTTACACCTAAGCCCATATAACTTAAGTGTGGGATCCTCTCTGTAGCAGTGGAAAAGCACTGAGAGACCCCATTACTGGCCAATAATTAATTTCAAGCAATAAGAAATATTTAATAAAGAAAAAAATCCCTGAATCAAGTACAACAACTCATCTGGAAACCTTTACAAGTTACAAAGGATATTCTTTCACTGAAAGCAGACGTACTCAATGAGCAGACATCTAAAAATCCCACCTTCTCATCTTTAATTTTAGATGCAAAAGGAAGAAAGATGAATGCCAGGGTTCCAACCAGAACTAACTGGTTTAAATGGTAACTTCAATTTTGAAAGTTTATTATAGCATAATTAAAAAAAAAAAAAAAAGCATCACCAACAACCCACTTCACTCAAATTCTTTCTTTCAGCACACAAACAGAAATCACTGCCAACAAAAACACATGCCATAAAATTCCATGCTCTTCATCCCCAAAACCCTTCCCACAAGAGGATTCTATGAGGTTGAAATCATCATCACACACTTTCAAGCACAGAAAGCAATTCCTAGACACATCTGAAGAACATGCATTTACAAGTATGACAAATCACCTGCACTAATTCCTCCTGTACAAGGAACAACACATCATACATTGTGGCAAGTTTGCTTACGATACTGACACAGCTGAGGAGGTCAACATGAAAGGCTAAGAAACTGAAAGCCAGAAAATGCTTTCTTACCTGTAGCTGCTGTTGCAAATGGGTGATTTCTGCAATTCTCAGTTCTCTAGATTTATTGGTACTTTCAATTTCTTGTCTTTGGGTAGATAGGCGGCATCTGATATCCTGAAGCTTTCCCTCCAACTGATTTTTTTTATCATTCTTCAGAAAAAAAAAATTTTTTTTTTTTTACCACAATGGTTTGTCATGCAAGATCTGAGAAGTAATTTAATTCCATATTTAAAAGCTGGAACTATTGAAAATAAACATGACCACATCACAGTCACTACTGCGTTTATGTGTTTTATCTGCAATTCAATCACTTACTAGAGCTTCCAGCTCAAATTCTAGTGTCTTCTTCTTGGCCTTCAGAACAACTATGTCCTCTTGTTCTTTGTTTCTTTGATTTAGAAGTTCTTGGCGACGATTACGCTCCCACTCAAGTTGCCGTTGCCTCTCAAGTTCCCGTTTTGCAGCCTGTAGTATTTTAAAAAATAAAATATACGAAAGATTTATTTTAAGAAATTATTCTAATCGCTGACATACATACTTTAACATACCATTAAAGCAATAACATAAGTACACTGCTAAACCGTGGGCTAAATATGTACCTCTAAGAACACAAATGGGTCAGCTGTTTAAATGCTCACTTGAAAGCACTGGTGAAATGGGGCATCACTGTATATGAGTGACTAAACAGAGTACAATTCTATTTTAATCAGTTTCCCAAGATCCAGTTTTCCGATTTAACAAGTAGTTTCACATTAGGACTTCAAGAACTCTCCAGGACAGCATCAAATTTCTCCCCAACCTCCAACACCAGCTTTGCAAAGAACAGCCAAATGCTACTGCATTGAATGCATCATTAATTGGCAATGTGAGAAAATATTAGTTTATTAAGTTAATCAGTACGTGTTTTCTTAACAAATAGCTCATTACAGGAAAATCATGAATGCCACAAAGCCCCTAAGTCGTCATTGTTCATTCTAGCATCTATTTATATGAAGGCAAATAATAATAATTATTATTGCTAAAAAAGACAGTAGCACAGTGTCCTAGATCTACAGGTCTCATTCATTCACTTCACACGAAAAAAAAAGAGAGATAGCCAAGGCTTGCCTTAATTTCAAAACCCCAGAAATTTAGGTTCATTCTTTAACTGTTTGCTTAACTAAAAACGACAACAAAGTATTTAGCATACACATTTTGTTCTAATCAAACACAGCCACCAGGGACATAACCACCTTCCTTTTATCTGGTTGATTACCTCTCTTCTTTCTATTTCTTTTCTCCTTTCCTCTTCTCTCTGCCGCTCCAATTCCCGTTGTTTTTCCAACTGTTTCTCTAGCTCCAGCTGTCTTTTACGTTCTTGCTCCTGCCGCTCACGTTCTTTCCTTTCCTGCTCTGCCCGTTCCAGCTGTGCTAGACGCTCTTGTTCTTTGCGTTGCTGCTCCAGGAGAGCCTGTCTCCGTTTTTCAAGTTCTAGATTGCCACGTTCAAAGTTCTCACGTTTCTTATCTTCAAACGTAACTTTGTGTGGCAACGTGGGAAAAGGATAGTTAAACTTGGTTACTGACTTCAGAAAAAAGAAGAAAATCTATGTATACCGAATCAAAGTAGAAGACCTGATGTACTATATGCAGCTTTCAATTAATAATAATACAGCTCTACAGGTAATGACAGGCTTTATCATTAGCATTTATATTGTGGAACACCAGAAATCCACACACTTAGAAAATCAATGTGTGAATTCCAGTTCCCATTCCTCAGACTTCTGGGTTTTCCCACAATGCCCAGCAAGTGTATATAGCATAGACAATTCAGTCACCTAATCTTCTGCATGGACACAGGATCTGTAGGTCCTCTATACATTTGATAACAGAAGCAGTACAAGAACAAACGTCTCAATTCAGCTGATATTATCAAAAAAGAACATTATGCCAATGACCAGATTGTACTTAAATTTGATAGTCTCATAACTCATTACTGTCAGGAAAATAAATGGATTCCTGCAGATTCACACTGATCGCTCACTGTCCTAAAACAATGCCCTCGGTTCCAGCAGAGTTTCCCTGACATAATTCCACGGTATCAGGGATTGTCCTTCTCCTGTACCACTCCACCTTCTGTTTCTTTTCATAAGCTATTTATCCCATTCCCATACCACATACTCAATATTTCTCTTCACATATCCCCAGCATACATTTTTGGCATGTAAGTCAAGTCAGGTGATAGCACATTACTAAAAGGTATGCATGCACCAACTGTTAGACACATTGGCCTAATATCTGCTGAACCAATTGAATTCTTGTCATCTTCTAAGTTTGGGCCCCTTTCCTATAGCCCATTACCAATTTTCATAAAACCTGAAAAAAATTTAACCACTTTGTTGTATTTAATCCTGTCAATTTTCTTTTCTTTGTTTTTTAGAACTTTCCACAAGGTTCAGATAATATTAAGACAAAGAGAATGTGATTTAGGAAACCAAGCAAAACCTAAAAAAAGTTTATGTCAAAAGAGTGAGTTGAAAGGAATAGGCAGAAGGGCAAAATGCTTCCAAATAGCATGAACTTTAAGATACCACGTTCAAGGCTTTTAAAACACATAGCACTGAGAAGAAACACCAGGTTCTAACACAGCTATCCACCAGGCTAGTATGGTTATTCAACAAAATCAAAGCAGCTACCAGAGATAATATTACAAAGTATATCCAAAGTATGAAAATAGAATGGAACAACTTCTAGCCAATTAAATAAGTCTTGTGTTACTATACTTAAGGTAAAACTTCTAACAGGTTATAAAAGCCGACAAAAAAACCTTTTCAAATGTCTCTAGCCATATCTAGCAAAGCCAGGGACAAAGCAAGCTGACATTCACTATTATCGGTGATCTTTACAACAGAAAAAAATCTATATATCAAAGTTAAAGGCTTGCACACTCTTGTTCCTCTTGAACTGAAGACAGAAATGGCTTTACCACAAAAATGAAACCAAAGAAAGAAGAGCAGTAAATTACCAAACCCAGACAACGCTAATCCATGTTCAAATACAAAATTAATGAACTATTAGCTGCACTGTGCAATCCATCTGCTAATCAACGTCAGTGCTGTAAGACTAGAAGATGACAAGAGCAACACCAGTCTAAGAATAAAGACAGTACTAATGATCCTGAACGCTACAGACAAGTCAGCCTACTCCTACACTGGGCAAAGCAGCAGAAGCTATGACAGCGAGTTTTATTACAATCCACGACTAAACATGATACTGTGAAAGAAGCAACGCAGGAAATAGCTGCCTTTCCAGTCTAATAGAACCAATTGTATCAATAAGTTGAAATAGAAGATCAGGTCAACAGAATAACTTGTGTGATTTCTAAGTCTGATAAAGAAACTAAATCAAGGCAGACACTACAAACTGAATACCAAAGTCCTGACTCCAGAGACACAAGACTTAGGCCTAAAAAAGCCAATACAGGCGAATCCTATCTCATCTGTGACCAAAGATTTCATTGTGAGACCTCTGTGAGGTCTACTCCAGTGGTCTCTTCTATCTTCCTCCATCCTCCTACAGCCAGGAATTACCCAGCAGTCTGCCAGCAGCAGTTAGTTACAAAATACAAACCAAAGACAAGAGTTGTATCTATATTACTCATACACAGATCTCCTGAACTAAGTTGGTATGGAAAGAGAAAGAAGGCATTATTGTGGCAAGTCTTCTAAAACATTGACACAGATCTAAGCTATTAGCAAAGATGAAAAACAGCACTAGGAATCAGTTACAAAAATTGCAAAAATAATTTAGAACAAAACCAAAAAGAATTATTATGGCACTGTATAAATCCGTCATCTTGCTACATCTCCAACTACAGGACATTCTGGTCATTTTAATATAAAACAGAGCAAAAGTACAAAGAAGAGCAAGTACAAAGAAGAGTGAGGTGATGATCAGAAGTGTTAAGGTGTTTCCTAACTTAGGAGACTTTCTGCCTGATTTCCCTCCTCCTTTTTCTTCCTTTTTCTTTTATTATGTTTTTCATTTTTCCAAAAGCAGAGCCACCTTATGTATACTGTGATCTTTTAAAGAGTACATAACCCAAACTACACTCCACCTAAGTTAGAAAACAGAGGTAGTAAAAAGTTTTCATTGCAGTCCTAAAACAGGGCTGCAAAGTGCTGCCTCTGTTGAGAGTATGTAAGATAAGCAGCTTGAATGTTGTTTGTACCTCTATTGTCATGTTCACAAAAGGATCATGCAACTGTCAGGAATTAGCTGGGCAAAGCAAAGTCTTGGTTACACCTCTGACATGATCTGGAAAGAAAACATTTCTTAAGGTCTTTATAAATCCACAGCATGTAAGCAATGACAGCACCTGTCTGATACAGCACACAACATATCTCTACTTTCACTTGCTCACCTGGCAATTTCTTTTCCAGTTGCTGCTGTTCCTCTTCTAATGCTGGTTCTTCTGGTAACCTTTGGTCTACAGACACCGAACTTGCAGCAGGTATGCCACTACCAGAGCGTACTCTTCTGTTAATAATGTGATAATTCCAAATTGTTTAAGAGAACCTCTACTTGATAAATGTACTTATGATTTCATTATCAGATCATAAATTAAATGCAATGATGTAATATTTAATGATATTTAATGTTCCCTCAGTGTTTCTCAGAGGGTTTTACTCACCCGTTGCTATTAAGGTAACGGTATTCTTGAGAGTACCAACAGCACACACTGGGGACCTGAGAAATCTAGTTCAAAGTTCACAGCATCATGCCACTTACAGGTGTGTTCAACCCTATCCCAAAGATCTCTTACTTGTGACCAGACTGAACATGAGGAAATGCCGACTTAAATATAGCAAAACTTGCAAAGACAGAGGAAGAACTCACTCTAGCCAAGCTAAAAACAAGACCCAATGTGAAATAAACAAAAAACCTGTAATCCTCAGGGAGATACTTAAAGAACAGGAAGCTATGATCATATACCAACACTGCTGCTGTTCCTGTCTTCCCACCCAGCTCTCCACAAAAAAAAGTGAAATAGAGAAACAGAAGAAATGAATCATCACTACTATTCACAGATACCACTATCAAAAAACACTGGCTTTGCTACAGTGCAAATTCGTAAGTGTTTTGAATTCCAATATAACACATTAACTCTTAAGAAGTATAAGATTGAACTAAAACGCTTTCAATTCATATGGCCAGACTGAGTAAGTTTCGGAAGGGATGTAACCAATGTATTTCATTGAACAAAACTCTGTTCTTACAAGGAATTCTTGCTACTTCCAGCATCAAGTACTTGTAACAAAACCAAAAAGCTAGAAAGCCATTTCTGAATGAGAATGCACTTTGGGCCACAGATGCAGTACAAAAACAAGGGGCAGTACTTTACAATGTCTTGTCCTTTATGCTCACAGGACAGCTTTCCTAAATTAAATCAAAATTTAGGAGTGAAAGTCCAGTTACCTAAATGAAGGTGGAATATACTCTGGAGGCAGTACAGGTGGTAGCGGCTGACCAGACATAGCTACATCGATTAAGTGCATAGCCAGAATAAACTCTTCAGCTGTGAGCTTTCCATCTTGATCGATATCTGAAAGATTCCTTTTTTAAAGGGAAGGTACAATGTAAGTAAACTATTAAAGGCTTAAAATCACTATTAAAAAGCATAATTTTACAGTATTCAGTTCCAAAATAATCCAGTTTTCCAATATTTTTTTTCAAAACACTTTGGTTCTTTAGAACAAATAAAAAGTAAAACACAAATGCTTCACTATTTCCCACATTTCTCATGCATGTCTGCCTTAAAACTATCCTTATAGCCATGGCTTGTGCTTCAATTGCTCTCCAAGTGCTGCTTGTATCATATGCTGTATAAGTAATATTAATCAATGGAGTTTTCTTGAACACCTTGTGAGCATCCACTGTACAATATCATTTAGGAAAGAATCAGGTCAGATGTTCCATAGAACTTTTTTGTTTGGTCTCCTTCTTCCCTAGAGGCTCCTATTTCACATTTCAGAGCACAGATTTGCATTAAAATCAAAGTCATTAACAATCTAGTCCTGACAAGTAAAAAAACATCTTAGCATTATGCACGTATTAAAAAATATGGAATAACATATCTGGATGGCCTAAAACCAGTGCTCCAACAGATGCACAGAATGTTTTTACCTCTAGTAAGGCAGTGTTGGATGAAATTTAACAGGCTAAACATCAGCTTTGTTTCTCTAGCACGCTGTACTCCAATAATGCAAGAAAATCTCCCATGATACTATGAAAATCAAAGGTAAGCAACTGATATATTCCTTTGACATATCCATGCACTTTGTTTTTAGGATTTAAATGCGGAAGAGAATTATAGCCACATTTGATCCGTCCTTACATTACTGAAATCCTCAGGCTGGGGCATAAGAACAAGCCAGTTGGATAAAAATCCAGCATGCAAGGGTACAATTGAGCTATCCTAACAATCAGGGTCCACATCTTTTGCACAGAAATATCAAAACAGCAGCTACAGAATAGCTGGCACACCAGTACTTCACTTTGTGTGTCTATGGGTGAGTGAATCCACCCCCAATACAGATGGACAAGCATTGCCTAGAGAACAGTAACAGCAATTCCAGTGCCACAGAGTAAGTATGAGGAAAAGGGGCAATACTTGGACAGCAAAGGCTGTAAAATCCACTTCTTATCTCAACAGTCTTGGTAGTTTTGAATGTCAAATAAAAACCCCAAAAGTTATATTAAGAACTCCTGGAGTACGCTGATGTCACTCCCTGCCCACACAACCTCCTCAGGCGCTGGCACCAAGCAGAGTAATTTTTTGGCTAATCATCTGCTAGATGATTGGACTGCTCTTTTTTCCCTTGTAGTAAGGCTTTGTTAGGAAACAGAGAAGGAGAGCAAGCACTTTTTACACTATAGCAAACCCATCAGTACTTAGCAAAGAAAGCAAGTGCAATTGAACTGCTACCTGAGAGTGACAGCGCAGTTGACATTCTCACATGGAAGTCAGATGGGTTAATGAGCTGACATGGGTTTTCAAGTAAAGATTTATGAAGTGTAGTATTTAATTAGAAATAACTTGTAGAGGGCAACTGTATACACAGAAGCAGCATGAAGGTCACAAAAAAAATCATAATTCAACAATAACTAAGTACTACTCAAGTAATAAAATAGAAACATTACACAGTACAGAGGTAAGCATGACCTTCCAAAGCATGAGGGAGGAGAGAGATTAATCCATGTGACAGTAAGAACAAAGACTCCAGTAAGCAAGAAGTTGAAAGGAAAAAAGAGAAGCCAAGGCAAATCTTTTAAAAATCTGTTATTTTAAATGTACATAACTCCAGCCTTTTGGAAATAAGCCTTTAGGAACCTCACATAAAACGTAGACAAGCCCCAAAGAAAGTATGGTCCTGGATTAAACTTCCTTTTGCACTACCCTTGCAGATGTATAAGTTGCTTTATCACATCTGGCCATAGGAGTCTGAACATCTGGTCTGCCTAAAAATCCTGTAACTGAAACTCAACTTTGAAAACATTTACGTCTAGTGTAGAAGATGCTCTTTTTTACTTTCATGAAGTAAGATTACTATAAGCACAGCAGTGCAGGGGTTTGTTTTATAAAGTTATAAGTTAAAAAAAAAATTTAAAAACCAACAACTTAGAATGATGTATTAGTAGAGGAGCACTGAAAAAGTAGAAAAACCCCACAATACAGAGTATAGAGATTTAAGTATAGATTCCAGTTTGGTAGATATTGATAGATTTATTTTTTACCATATTGTAGCCAGCTGAGCCTGGGGTAAACTTGACTGCATAAGAATAGTTCTTGCTTGTGGACCTAACAAAATGAAATCAGAATTAACTAACAAACAAACAAGCAACTTTCTCCTTTTTTTTTTTTGCATTACTAATTAGTACCGCACAAGCAGAGCTTAGTTCTGAATAGATAACACTGAAGAGATGTTATCAGCATGAACAGGCTATGCATATGCTCCCAGAACTAGTAAAACTAAGCCAGTGTACCATTCTAGTTTCTTTCTGAAACTGGACAAGCATCCTTTGCAGTGGATGAACTGAACAATATAAATGGCTGTACAAGTATTCACATAACCTGTTGCAACCTTCAAGAATCATTTCCGAGCGCAAATGTACTTTGCAGAAAAAAAAAGAAAGAAGGTGATAAAATGATCCCAGTTACAATGAATATTTGTTCCTAAACAAGGTCATTAAGCAGATGGGAGATCTGAAAAGAAAAAATATTGACAGACAACAGAGAGAGGACTCTCTTACTATCTAAATAGCATTCTAAATGCTATTATAATTGGCCTTTACAGTTTGAAAAGAGAAAACAAAAACTGCTTCAATACCTGTTAAGTGTCCACTCATAGTTTTATCGTGGCTATTGAACAGCTGTCTGTACTTCAGTCTTGAGGACTGAGGTACAGCCCACTCTGCCACAGCAGGCACACTACAATTAGAAAAAGGATAAAAAGGGAGAGTGAAATATAATTTTAAACGTAACCACAACAAGCTAACATGCACAACAGGACAAAGTGTTGCACAGATTTCATGTCCTTTTCTTGCCTAACAAGACCCAAACCAGCTATTATCTCTATTTTCTCTTTCCAAACTACTGTGCTTAAATAATGAAAATAAAAACAGAAACTTAAAAAAAAAAGCTGATTATTGAAGTTTTAGCCATGTGAATTTCTCCCTTACCACTTTTGCTATATTTGGAGTTTCCACACAGTAAATCTACTTTTGCCTTGCATATTTCTATGTACCTTTAGCTCCCTTTCCATATACTATGCAAACCAATTACTTTGCTATCTTTTTTTCTCCAAAATAAAACTTGAAATGACAATCATTTATCACTCAGCATTAGCAGCAGTCTTTGAAGGAACAACCCCCTTCAGTGCTGGCAGGCACTTCAGAGTCACTGAAGTAACTGTGACCAAGCTAAGGAAGCTTCAACCCCTGCTCAAGCAGATTCAGAGAATTGCACAATTCCACCTCAGAAAAGAAATCATTTCATCTGAGCTTCCGGCAATAAATAAGACCAGCAAGATTCAGATATAGTTAAACTCAAAATTATAGCAGTCCTCTAACAGAACACCTAGAAGCCATTGTAGCTGTAGTTTCTTGAACTTCATTCATTATAAATACTAAGTGCTGTTTCAGACAGAGCAGATAATTTCGTGTACCTATGGAAATTAGAACAGAGTATCGCTATACTGTTCTTCGGATTTCAAAAAGAATTGCTTGATTTTAAAGGATTTTTAATCAGTAGTACTGCTTATTTAAAACCAGGCACAAGAAAAACCTGCACAAACAAAAATGAAAATAAAAATGATGTCCCAACTCATTTTCTTCTTGCAAAAAAGATTCACAGCATAGACCTGTAAGAAAGTTCTGATTTATAAAGACTTGGGGAAATTACTATCTTACCTCCTTTAAGAAAGTTTTATTTTGTTAGATACATTTCTTCAGATCATCATAAAACACATTTTGCATAATCATGTAATTTTCCTCAGCCTTGAAATAATCTAAAAGCCTTTTAGGTGATTTTTCATGCAGATCTTGAGGAATATTAAAAAGTTATGTGGAGTGCATTTAAAAACTGAAAGCTATTGAATACTTGGCTTTTACAAATAATCCTAGAGTAGCTAATTTTGAAGAATATTACTTGTTATGTTTTCACAGCAACAGGAGGAATGCCTGTGCAGCATCACACAACACAGATTATGTTTACAGAAGCAAATGCTTTTCTAAAAGTTAAGTTTTCAAGAGCTCGAACAGTGTCAACACTACTGTAATACTTAATTCTTATATTTCAATGAGCCACTACTCATGGAGCATTCCTTGTGAAACCACAGCATCCTATGAAATCTCAAAGCAGTATTTCCACACAAACTGATTTCCGCAAGTAAATATTGTTTCAGAAAAGAAATTTGCAAAAGAAGTAGTTTTTCGAACTCTGGAGAACCAGATACATACATGGACTCATTCCACACCAACTTACCTAGCTACATCAAACGACTGCGCCTTTTGCAGTTTTGCGTTTAGCTGCGACCCTGGACCAGATCTACTAAAGGAAGAACTCTTTGGCAACGTGGCTGTAAATAACAGAATACATTTATTTGTTAGTATTAGCATTTTAGACTGTATAATTTTAATTATGTGTGGTTCCTAACATCAAATACAAACACTATGCCTGATGGTTTTGATGGTTCCCCTTTAAAAAATACTAAGATAAGTTAACTGTCTAACAAAATAGGTGAAAACACACAGGCACTTCTCTCATGTCTTTTTACTTGTGCGATTGTATGCAAACACCACTGATATTGAATGACATTTTGTAATTAACGTTAGCAATCATGTGTATACCAGTATGTTACAGTAATGCAAACAAATAGCAGCATTTCAATATTTATAAATAGATAGGAGAGGACCAATTACTAGGCAACAGTTTACAGGCAAGCTAGATTTGTCATACTGCTGTTATAACAGGGTTAATATTTTTGCTCAACATGAATGACTGTTACAGTATGGTATGTTCATGTTTCTTCTTCTTTTAACTTTTAAACAAGTTGACTAGCCAATTACATTCAGTCCGTACATAAAATCATTCTTTAAAGTAAATTAGAATGGTTTATTCCATGTCTACTGTTCTCTGGGTCCAAATAAAATGGCAGAATAATTTGTTAACAGCAAGAGAGTAAACAGAGTCTCAGTATGTAGCATACCAGGATGAGCAAAAGCAGGCAGAGGCTGTATAACAGCAGGAGCTCCATTAGCCAGGGGAGGTACTGCTGCTGCAGGAACAGAAGATACTAATGGTGGAGACATTCCTACTACTGGAATAGATGCCATTGGCACTGGGGCAACAGTTGTAAGAGATGGCATGCTGGCAATGCCCCCAATACCTATGGGCAAGAAAAGGAGATATTTTTTCTAATTTAGAGACGCCTAATAGGATATAAAAATTTAACTGCAGCCTGCCACCCAGCAGTAAATGCAGAATTAAAGAGCAAATTGAAATGGAAACTTCCACGCACCCTTTGAAAGAACTCTTACAGTCCACTGCACCATTAGCACAGCAGGGGAACATAATGCAAGGGAACAACATACCACTTTATAATTTATGCATATAAGATCACACTGGATGAAACACTGACCAAAAAAAAAAAAAGTCTATTAGCATTTGCTGAGGAAAGGAATTGTTTGCCTTGAACTGAATGAAGAGCAGCACTGTCAGCTTCCAGTGAGTAATGAACCCAAAGCCTACATTTAGCCACAGCTGAAAAGAACAAGCTTCAGGATAACTGCTTGCAGCCTATTGTCAAGATGTAACAGTGCAAAGCTAATAGGGTAAAGCAGAGTAATGAGGTATTTTAGGTGTAAGCACAGTTGCATGGATAACAGGGAGGTTAAGGAGGTCCAGTCATGCCAATGGGAAGAATAAGCCTGCGTGCAAAACAGCTGAGATCAAGTCCACAATGCACAAAAAAAAAAAGAAAATCACAGATTTTGCTGGTTTTCTTGGGGCTTGATTTTATTATGCCTTTTCTCACTTAAACCGGTACTTGTTCTTTTAATTCCACAGATCTCTTACAGACAGTAATAAAACTGTTCATAAAACTTGTGGGAGCGCAAGTGATCAACAACATGGTTGCACGCAGTTTATCAGATGCATCATTCCCTTTTCTTAAGGACAGCAGTGATTCTAGAGCACCAGTTAACTTGCATCACAGCAATGACTAAACACAAAGGTCAAGAACCTCTCACTACAGAATACACCGGAACATCAAAGTTTAAAAAAACATGAGGTTCAGCTTCATTTAGTTATTCTCCTCTCATTACCACGTTCTCCCTATCCTCTTCCTTGAAATGATGGTGACCTTGGCTGTACTAGCCATAAGAACTCGATAAGCAGTTATCCTAGCTAACAGCAGTGCAGCACCACTCATAAAATAAAGGCAGAGGGGTGCACTACTACCACAATCTGTAAAAAGTCAAGAAAAACAGAGCTAATCTTGCCAAAGATTAATGAAAAATCTAAATAAATAACAACTGAAATAAAAATTCCAGTACTTTGGAATGTACTAAGCCCTACCACCTTATCCATCATTTTTTCCCCTGGCAAACAATATTGTTTGGAACAGATGGGGAGCAGTATAAGATCTGAAGCAAATAGGACTTCAGCTTACGTTATTCAGTATGGTTGGGTATTAAAAGCTCATTGAGACTTTTTAGAGTAAATGCACATCTGCAGAATCATTTTATTTTATTTTGGGGCCATGTACTTTCAAAAGTACATTTTCCTAAAATTTCCTTTTAATGACTGCAAAACAACCACCAAATTAAACTTAGGTTGCGACAATACAGTCTAACAAGGATAAAAACAAAGACCTTACCAAATCCTGGTGCACCTGGCAGAGCAATAGGTGGCTGCTTCATGACAGGAGGCAGTGCAGATGGGAGCTGATAACCTTGCAGTTTTAATTTGATAAGTTTCATAGCTATTGAAAACTCCAACTGATCCATCCTCCCATCATTGTTCATGTCAGCTAGAGCCCTACAAAATACAGGATTTTCACAGTTAAATTCTTAAATTACAAGGTTCAGGAACCGACCGCAAAGTGTGCACGTACAGGCACATATATCCAAAATGAAGTAATTTCCACTCAAAATTATCATGCTAGTCTAAAAATGGTCATGAAATAAGACAATTTAAATTCAGACCTTCTTGAGACCTTTTTAACTCTTAAAGGAATTACAGTGAAGCATCTAGAGAAGAAGGATTAATGTAGTTCTATAAAACTTCGCAAAAAATCACACAAATAAAACAACCTGATACTACAAACAGCACCACAGGGAACCAAATGGTTTCATGTGCAAATTCGTACTTCATCTACACTCAAAATGTTCTTTAAATGTGTTTCTTCACTAAATACCATTACATATGCAAGTGTACAAATGCGTTTTCAGTTGAACAATAGTACTCAAGATAAAACACTGAGCCTAGACCTTGAATAGGCTTTCATGTAAAGCAGTCTGACTTAAACAGTTGTCTTTTTGTTTCTTCATTTGATGGTTAAGAGAACTATGCTCAGCAGGGAATAGGGTTGGGAGGCTGGGGGGAAGAGAAGCAGGAAGAGAGGTTGGGGGGAAGAGAAGCAGGAAGAATGTTAGTCCCTGCAATCGCAAACAAAGAAACCAGAGTATATGTATATTAATAATGTAATCAATCATAAACTTAGTTTTAAACATTATGCTTATTTCTTTATGTTCATTTGAAGAGCTAAATACACATTTGAGTGTTTGAATAATATATACTTTTTAAGTTCATGTGTACATTTACATGGCACTGACATGACAACACAAGGCATTTGGAGTGTTAGAACACCAGAAACTTAATGGCTAAATATATTTTCTACAGTGTTCCCTTTTGTGAGTTTTGCACTAGAAAGTAAGCTTACATACAGTAAATGAATATATAGGGTAAGACAGCCTCATTAGAAAATTACAGAGTATTAAGAATAAAGGAAACCAGGAGCACATAATTAACTTCACTTAACTGACGTTTACAAGCAGATATCACACTTTTTTGAAAGCAAAGAAAATCCAAAAATATTCAACAGGGAAAATGTGTGGGGTTTTTAATGAAAGTTTAGTTCAACACTCACTTAACCATTCTTTTGTCAGATGCCCACGGGAAACAGGCAGTAAAAATCAGGCTTATATAGCCAGGAAGGATGTACATATGAACTAAGCTACAGAACCTGATTCGGATAAACCTACTGTAGCAGATTTTTGACTGCACTCCAAGCAGTCTGTGGTCCTCCTGACGATGACTCGTTCTTCCACATACAGAGAAGTCGGTCAGCTCCATGGTGACCAACTGGCACCAACAGCTCAAATAAATAGTCACAATGTTCCTTAGATCTTTGCACTTAAGCAAAAGAATTACATACACTGTGTTTATAATAGCCTTATTTATTCAACCTAAGAGGCTTCTGCACATCAAATTCTTTGATTAATAAAATTTAAGCACTTTATTACTAAAGCACAGAGAGTCCCTCAATCTATCACATGCATGGCCATGAAAATGCAGCAAGAGCAAATATCACAGTGTAGGCAACCTTGATTCTACTCAGAGTGCACCGCTAGAACACAAAATCTTTGCATTAAGAAAATATTAATTGTCTGGTAATAAGAAACTTTTGAAACTTTTTTTCTTTCTTTGATAAGAAACTTGCGCCAGTCTCATTGCTTTAACTGAACTCCCATTCACACAATCATCAGTAGCTTTTAATTTAACATCTGACCTTCTGTTCAACTCATTAACTCTAAGTCAATGGCTTTGTTATTTAAATTAACAGCACAAATTTCAGCAAGAAAAAACTAACCACACGTTACAGAATCTATATCCATTTTTACAGCACACTAACAAAACCAGCTTGTCTGACAAAATCTTTACTGCTAAAATAGGTCAAATTTCCATTTCTAATCACTGAACTGAGTGTCATGCTGTTAGATTACAGTGCTACTTTTGAATAAACATCACCTTAAACACAGCAAGCAGCTAACAAGAAACAATACCTAATTTCCCTGTTCTGCTTCTAATAAAATTTAGAAGAATGCAGCATTCTTAAATTTCTTTCATTTAAGGTCTGGACAGAACCAGTACATAGCAGCAAATGGCTTAAACACTGACGAGATGTTTCTATTTTATAGAACTGGCCTGTTTGTAACACTAGTCCCCTAATAAGAATGGCTGCAGTAGGCTCCATCACAATGCTAGGTACCGACAACTTCCCCTACAGATATTTTGCTCATCCTTTCTCTTCTCTTTTCTGCAGAATGCAAAGACAATTTGAATATTTCTGAATTTAGGAGGCACAGAAACTCCATGCACAGTTCTTTCCATGAAATATGCTTTTGATGAGCCTACAAAACATCTATCTCCATGAAAACAGCATAGTACATTAAAACAAGGAAACCTCCTTGCAGCTGACAATCTGGATTTATTTAGCTTTAAATTCCCATATTAGATCACACAATCCCATATTGAATTATAAAACTCAGCCATAATGGAAAAACTTAGTTCTACAGCATCAGGCACATGATCAATGCATGTATAGTAAGAGTCACAACACACAGAATCACTGGGTTGGAAAGGACCCACTGGATCACCGAGTCCCACCATTCTCATCAATCACTGAACCATGCCCCTCAGCACCTCATCCACCTGTCTTAATAACCTCCCTGGGCAGCCTCTGCCAGTGCCAAATGACCCTTTCCATGAAAACTTTTTTTCTGATGTCAAGCCTGAACCTCCCCTGGTGGAGCTTGAGGCCATTGTCTCTTGTCCCATCCCCTGTCACTTGGGAGAAGAGGCCAGCTCTCTGCTCTCCACAACCTCCTTTCAGGTAGTTGTAGATAACAACAAGGTCTCCCCTCAGCCTCCTCTTCTCCAGACTAAACAACCCCAGCTCTCTCAGCTGTTCCTCATAAGCCCTGTTCTCCAGCCCCTTCACCAGCCTCGTTGCTCTTCTCTGGACTCGCTCCAGAGCCTCACACTTGGACACAAACTTAAAAGGGTTGCAAGGGAAGCTCATGTAAGAAATAGGTAAGTCAACCAATGGCTTTATTCTATCCTGAAAAAATAAAAGTAACTCTCAAAGTATGAAAACCAGATGTTATTGATTGTTTTAGTTCACATTTAATTCCAGAGACACACACTATATAGAGGACACTTTTTGAGGTCATCTTTCATAAGAGCTTTAGAAGAAAGATAGATTATTGCCTACTTAAACACAGTTATCTTCTGAGGCACTGCAGTCTCAATTCAAAGCCTGCTTAAAGGCTTCTTAGTAGTTTACCAGCTTGGCAGACTTCAAAGCTTGTAAAGGGTAGAATAGTAAAGTTGTCATGACAGAGCATAGTCATTCCACTGACTTGCTCCACCAAGGTCCCAGACTTCTTTTTTCTTAAATGATGAGTAGAAGGGACACAGGAAGTCTCAATATCAAGAACCATGCAGCTACTACTTTTACAGAACATGAGTTCTGGGGAAGCTTAGCCGAAATTAAAATGAGGTAAACTCCTTAGAGTCTCACCTTAGACAACAATTACACCAAATGCAGAATATTCTCAAAGCAGCTAAGACAGAAGACATAAATTACTCCAGAACTCTCTCCTCTATTAAAGTACTCACAGATCTATATCAATGTTAACAGAGATTTAGATAGACAACATTATAATGTTGCTATTAATTCACAAAGCAAGTTGCCACTTGGAGATTCTGCTCCTGGGAGCCAAGACAAACAATGATTCACATTCTTCAATGAAGTCCTGAGTGGCCAGCAATGTTTGGCTGCAAAGGACTTGGTGCTGCTGAACAGTTTAACTGTTTAACTTCTATTGTTTCTGTGGGACAGCAGCAATCTGTGGTAAGTTACAAACATTCACTGATAGATCAAGAAACTTAAATAATCTAAGCTGTGCAAGAAGAGAGTTCTTTCCTGGTTTTTACTTAAAGGGGTCTTACTACCACCATACAACTATTCTCCTACTTGGTTATTCCACTTCCGACCAGGAATATATACAAATAATCCAGATGTTTACATAAATATTTAATTTTCTTAATTCAGAGATGACCAAAAAAGACAGACAATGAGAAAGGGATGTCTATATGCTTTTTCATGATTTATAAAGGCACCAGGAATAAGTTTTAGTTCAGCTTTATTTAAAAAAAAGTGCAAGTTCAGGTCTTGTCTCTATGACAACTACAGAACTAGTGGAATGATTCACTCCCTCTCAAGAGGCTGGAAAACTGAATAATTCAGAGAGGAAGAGATTTTTTAGTCAGACTATTTACAATTGTTTAGTTTTGTTAACACCTGTTTAGAGCTAATGCCTATGGAACATTTTTGGAGAAAGGAAACTTCTTTCCTGGTTTAACTGAGAGGCAAGAGAATTTCCAAAGTGACATTTGAACTTTCACTGTGTCTTCAGCATGTAACATAAATGGAACAGATCAGACTCGTGTGAGATACAGGCAATTTGAAAAGAAAATAAGCAAATTATTTAAAAGCCATATAAACCCAGCTCCTCTTTTAGGGATGTATATTTCCAAAGCAATCGTTTTTCTTTCAAGAAAATAATTTCTCCAATCAGAGCAAGATTCTACCTTTGTAAGTCCTTACTACAACAAAAGGGTTTTACAATTGCAACAAACCACTCTCTCTTTCAAACAGTTAGCGACAGAGGAAAAGTTAACAGATTTGTCAGAAGTTACCCATCTCTCGGGTTTTACCAGTCCAGAATGAAAACTGGTGTCATTTCACTCTGCCTAGTAACAAAAAAGTTCTAGTAGCAATGCAATCAATGGGAATTTTGAATAATCTATGCAAGTTAGCATGTCCGAGTCTGGTAGGGTCATATAATTTGGAGTAGAAACAATTGCAATCCTGCCTGAAAAAATGTAGATTGTAGAAACATTTGTGGTGTGTAACATACAATAATGGAGATTTTTATCTGTCTAAACTCACCAAGGAATAGTAAAAATTTCAAGCTTTCAAGCTGTACCTCCAGCTACAGCAGCAACAATTTATGCCAGTCTTACTTTTTGTAAAACATTGTAAATTGAAAGCATTTAGTAATTTGAAATAAGGATTTAGAATTGCCAACTTCAAAAACACCATTTATAAGAGAATGCTGATTTCCAATAACTGACCTACTAACTTAAAATCTCAGGTACAACATACTACAAAACATATTTGCCTCACAGACTTTTGGAAAGCACACTGAAGTAAAGCAGTGATTTTTAAACCCCAGAATGGGAAATAACAGTTACTGTCAACAGTTACCGTACCACTAAGCTTCGCTCTGACGTAACTGTGATTTTTCTGTCCCTTCCCATATACTCACCATATCTGTGCTAATACCGGCTGAGGTAACCCAGATTGAAAAAAAAAGTTTCTAGCTTGATCACCTATAAAATAAATAGGACATCATTTCAGAAAATGCTAAAAATACCTGTAGGAGGAAAGACAAAATCATGAGTCAAATAATACCTAAAACAGAAGTTACATCAACCCATAAATACTTAATGCTATGTTGCATACATAACACAGTATGAGATTTAAACTTATTTTGTCACTTGCAAGCCTACCAGATATTTTCAACAAGCACAGATTGTTTAAGTCTGTAACCGTCAGCATCACATGCAGTCAACTGGGCATAAACATTTAGGGCAACAGGAAACTCATGGTTCACAGTACCTAATCTATGTTAATAGCTCTCTTTGTTGAAATTGTATGCCTGTGAGAACAAGTAAAATTTTTCTTCCAGGCAAGTATGTATAAAGTAACTTAGATTTTTTGGAAGTACAATGCCAGTCAGCTAGCACAAACTAAACAAAATGGTCTGTATCCTGACATGACGTCACCATTAAAGAAGCCATAGCATACCTCAAAGTAACTTTCCAACTATCAATTTAAAGTAATGATAGCAAAAGGAATAGGTTCTTGGAAATGTTGCGGCCTGTGAAGGAAAGTTGTAAACAGCCTAGAAATAGTGCTAAATATCAAAGGAGGTCCATAAAAGCAGTAATATTTTATTATCATATCTGTCATGCAACAGGAGCAGAAACAATCAAATTGTATATTTGGAAGCATGTATGCCTCTGATGAGACTCTGCTAAGAACCCAATTCCAATTTCAAACTCTGGAAACACTCTTGAGAGATCAGATAGCAAGAAATGTAAAACACTTTTATGTCTTTCATTTCAATCAAGCATCAGAGTTTAGACAGTGTTAATTAAATGAAACAAAACAAACTAAAAAAAGTAGGCCTCCTATGTTCAATGAAATTTTGTAAGATTAGTGCAATTCCTTTATTTGCAGCTGTTTCCCACAACTTAAATCAATCTTGCAATTTAGACTTTTCTAAAGAGGTCACACACTGATTTCACTCCTTTAAACAATCAGTTTCTGAAACCATTTCAATTAAACCAATACATCTTTACACAGACTTCTTGATCTATTAATATGTTAGCATGGTGGGTTGACCTCAGGCAGAAACAGAGCACCCAATCACTCACTCACTCCCCTCCCCCCAGGCAGGATGGAGGAAAGAACAGGGAGAGTGAAAGTGAGAAAAGTCAGAAAACCCATTAGTGATAAAGACAGTTTAATAACTGCAAGAGTAGGAAAAAAACAAACCATCAAGTAATGCAAAGGTAATCACTCGCCACTTCCTTCAAGCTCAGTCTGTGAGCAATGGCAACCTTCGAAGACAATAGGCACCACCACTCCCCCACCCCGATTTTGTTGAGCATGGTGGTATGGGATAAGCCTTTAGTCAGTTTGGGTCAGCTGTCCCTGCTGTTTCCCTTCCCAACTTCTTGCCCACCCCCAGCCTACTTGCTAGGAGGTTTGCAAGCACCAGTTGGACATTTTGGCTATGAGTGAAACATAGCACCATACAGGCTGCTTTGAAGAAAGTTGACTCTGCTTCACTCAGACTCAGTACAGTGAATTAATTCACTGAGCACATTAAAAGTACTGTAAATCAGGCATCAGGATGATTCCACATCCTGAATTCTAACTCTACAGTTTTAAAGTATCATCTAGCTCTATACAACAGAACTGCTTTATAGAGCCACAGTCATATATAACCCTACTTAAAGAAAAATCAAGTGGCATAAACAAGGTATATAGCTGGTAAATAGCAGAAAAATAACAGAAAAGATGGGGCTTATGCACAAATACAAAATGAGTCAGTTCCATTCAATTTTTTAAATTCTTACACCCAAATGTCTGCCAGGCAACTCTGTACACACTTAAGACTAGTTCATAGAATGGTTTGGATTGGAAAGGACCATGAAGGTCATCTAAGTTAAGATTAATTAAATAAACTAGAAGTGAACACCATTTCATTACCAGTGATAAACCCAGAGGTTGGCTTCAGACTATGAAACTGCTGATCATGTTTAGCTCTCTCCTCCACAGTAATAGCCCAGATATCCAGGTTGCCTAGTTCAAAAGAAATGGAGAAATAAAATTATGAAACACTACTTAAAAAATACAGTATTTTTATTTCAGTGTAATCACGTCATATCAAAATAATAAAAATTATCCTTTTGCTGTCATTCTTAAGATGGGGTGCTACTTGCATTCTAAGAGGCTACTTAGTAGACTTGGTTCAAGTATGAATATCAGAACAAACTTCCTTTACACCACATTACAAATTAAAGATACTCCAGAAACTACATTAGCCACATGCTTATTTCAACTTCCTTGCTGTAGAGCAGTCACATGAGAAAAGTTGTTCGAGAAGAAACAGTGAATTCCTTCCTTCATAAAGCCACGTACTAGTTAACAGGATCCTAGAAACATATGGAAGATCAAATAATACTATATAAAGTTGAAAAAAGCAAGCTGCTATCCATCTGTATTGCAATGAAAACTCTGAAGATGGTAAAGGAGAATGCTTTGAAGGCAAGATGTCCATGATGAACATATGCACATGTTTAAACATGGGGGAATGGAAAGCACAGCCCTAACTCTAGTCAAAAGGAAATACTTCAGTCTGACCAAGCAGATCACAGCATGACCACCTCTCTTAGAGTGCGAAAATTAGGGTGAAATTAAGTTATTCACAACCTTTTATACCATCTGAAAGGGTATCCTAAGCAAAACTGTCCTGTCAGTTTATTTGATCAAAGCTTTTGACAGCCAGTTTCACCTCCAAACAGGCAGTCTGTCACCAAACAAGATTTAATTCCAGAAGGCTGGACTGAAAAGTAACTGAGGCGGTGATGGGCAGCTTTCAATTACACACTTCGCTTAACTACCACATGCAAAGAGATACTTCTTCTGTTATGCTTCATGGACTTTTTTAGACTGGCAGATTGCATCCAATCAACTGTGTTTAACAAGAATTGGGTTTCTCTAACAACATACTCTGAATAGCATGCATTCTTCCCAAAGTCTCCCACTGAAACACTAACACTAGATACAAATCTAATTCCTAGCTATATCTGATCCCAAACCCCCAGACTTTCATATATATTTATATACATATACACACACTTCTCTGTGTATGTATGCTTATTTATGTGTCTATATGCACACACAAACACACATGAACACAAGAATCATATCTTAATCTCCAGAGAAAAGCCCTTAGCAGATGCAACATTTAAGTGGAAACAAACTAGTTAATTCTCAGCACTGAAATTTGTCTATATAATCTTTTTTTTGGAACAGTAGCAAAAAAAGGCTTGAAAATGTATTTCAAGTGAATAGCAAAAAGCAATGTGTCTGTTGCACTACCAGAATCTTTCAAGAAGACTGAAGTTCAGGATGCTATACCTTCTCCTGTTATAAATGAAGAGGTAAAAAAATGCAGTACCTTTATTCTAATTTTAATGCGGGTTATGGGACAACAGGAAAAGAAATCTGAAGTGATAGCAAAGGCATCCGCTATACTTTTTAGCAATGAAAAAGTCCAGGAATCCTCAAAGTTAAAAAAACCCCACCTATCCACTACTTGGCCACAGCTGTTGCTTTTAAAGTGAGCATTTATAACATTTACGAAACATTTCAGAATTCCCTCTGAAAAAAAGAAAAAAAAAGAAAAAAAGCAAGCAGAACTGAGTAGGGAAGCTAAAGACAGGAAATAAAACCAGGTAACTGCAGAATGAGGCTACGTCCTACTGTCAGTGACTGACTGGCCTGGATCTGCCTCACAGTTAAACTATAGAAATGTAACGGATCAATGCACAGAAATGGATAGAGCACAGCTTTTCTGTTTCAGTCTATTGAGATGTCTCTGCAAAATTTCATGTGTGTTCTCTAATGGGTCTGCAAAAATCAGATAAACTGTCATCTCATAAAGAAGCACCATCTATAACCACTATCCATACAGAATATACTCACTAAACAAATTTATGCAGAATCTCTGCATGTAAGAATAGTTCAGAACACATTATAAACAACTTACCCCCAAAAGGTGTTGGAAACTGAGCCATGGTTCTGTCAGTTTTAGTTTGTTAATAGACGCCTGAAAAAGAAAAAAAACAAAAAAACTAACAGAAAATCAGTTACAGTGTCTTCCATTTTCGATTTATTTTCTGTACCACCATATAACCAATTAGCACAGAAAAACAAATAGCATCATATACATTCTATCTGCAAGAATTGTTATTTATAAGAGAACTAAAAGTCTCATTTTTGCGGTATCCCAGGCATCATTTAGTTCTGTTCTCAGAACATCCTCAAAACCAATCTTCACTTAAAAATAATCAGTGATGTAGTCAAGAACAGAATTAAGTTAGCCAGAACAGACAAGCTCTCAGTGACACTGCTCAAGGCTGCACTAGTTCACCGGGTGTTAAGAGCTCAGCTCCAACTTAGAAGCAATATTGGCCCTAATTCCAACTGTTGAAAACATACAACAACGTCAGCAATCTGGTTTTTATTCCTGTCAGAAAAAAAAAATAATGAAATTCACTATTTTGCTTACAGTTCCTTTGTTCTCAACATAGTACATCAAAAAATGAACTAGATTTCAAGATTGCTTTACCCCTAAACGAGCTGAAATTTTAATAAGCACATCCAAATGAAAGAAGCGCTAGAGGTGACACTGCAAGCAAAAATACACAAGCTAGCACTGCTTGCTTTTCAAATAAAAGCCATCTTACACAGCCTAGAAACCTAATCTTTAAAGAAAAAAAGGAAAAACATTTTTCTTACTCCACACAAAGACTGACATGAACTGCCTAAGCCAAGAGGACAATACCTAGTAACAGAGCCACAAAACAATGAAAAAGCAGCCTCTTGTCCTACTAGATTCCACTCATGTTTTCCAGGCAACAGGAAAAAGCGAAAGGAAACAAGATCAGGAGAATAATTTAGACTGCTTGACCAGCAGCAGAAATTTATCAATATCACTAAGAAAAGGCATTAACTTGCATCAACAATTTCCTTTTGTCTGAATTTCTTGTTTGCTGCCCTCCCCATCCCCCTTTTCACACTTCCCACGTACTCTTCTGGCTTCGAACTTAGGAATCTACTATATATACACTCCACAGATGTCACTGCAGAAAAACCCTTTTGCAAGCCAGTCTCCCCATCAGTCCTAATTTAGATAACAATTAAAAAAAATACTGTTTTATTCTTTTTTTCTCATAATTTGGCAGAGCAACCAAGCATGACACATGACTCAAACCTTCTTCCAGATGTCAGGTAACACAACTGATACTAATTTCATGCACGGCAAGCACTATCTCAAAAGCTTACAATCACATGCATACTGATAAAGTGTTTTCAGAATAAGCTATCTTAGTAGCTCTTTCAAAAGCATTTCTTCAGTGCTAGATCCGCACTCTAATCTTTGCTTATGTTTTCTATTTGTATGTTGCAGGTGATATCTCTGTTACACTTCTGTTTTTCAAAACTGCAAGTAAACACTAAGGAGAAACAGACACAGAGCTCTCTGAACTTCCCCACACATACTATTGAATCTTCCAGCACAGATTTTACACTTAAGTGTCAATAAGCTAGAAGGAGAGAGACCAGCAGAGCTTCTCTTCCTACCTCCATTCTCCAGACTACTGAAGGACAGGAAAAGCACTTGGGGTGATGCTGGGACGACAAGAGACTTGACTTCCAAAAAAGAATTAGACGGTGGTTTGGGCAGGGAGGTGGTGGTGTTTGGTTTATTTTGCTTTGGTTTGGGGACTTTTTTGCAAGCTCAGAAAACTTGACTATTGTTAAAACTGGGAAAGAAGAGTGTATAAAAGGACTGAGAATCTTTGACACTTAAGGGAAGATGTTCCTCCACAGCCCACTCAGAATTCATAGTTTATTCCTCCTTTACCTTGAACCTATCAGAAAGAGAGGAGGCAGTGGGAAGTCTCATGACTAATCCTGTGCTGGATGCCAAAGAAAGTGATTAAATACTGATGAGTAAAATGGAGAAAAAGAGCAGAAAGCTATGTTTACACTTCAGACAGTAAAATAAAATAGATTACAGACAGACATACAATACCATGCAAACAGAGGGAGAGAAAGATCAATACACCCCAGCAAGAGAGTAATTTAAGTTTGCTGTTTATCACGAATGCACATCCAACTTCCAAAGGTTTCATTTTACACAGTCAAGGAGACACCAGGTGCTCTAACTCTGCAGGAATTAAACCTTGCATCTGTAGACAGTAGATTCCAACAGCCTAGGGTCGATTATATATGAAAATGAAAGCTAAAATATATCTAGAATTTCCCAGCATTTCAGTACTGACTTAGAAGTTTAAGGATCAAAGACCTGGAGAACCTGCCCTGTGAAGAAAGACTGAAAGAGTTAGGTCTCTCCTCCCTGGAGAAGTATCCCTCACCACAGTATCCCAGTACTTGAAGGGTGGCAACAAAGAGGATAAAAGCTTTCTTTTCTCAAGGACTCACATGAAGACAAGGGGAAATGGATGCAAGTTGCACTGTAAGAGCTTTCATCTTGATATAGCAAAGAAATTTTTTACAGTGAGAACAATCAATGACTGGAACAACTTCCCCAAGGATGTGGTAGAATCCCTATCACTAGAGGTTTTCAATGCATGATTGGACAGGGTGTGAGACGATCTCATCCTGGCCCCCCCTCCTGTGAAACGATGGATCAGATTGTCTTCTGAGGTCCACTGACTCAGGCTACTCTATAATTCTGTTTTTGGCTTGAAAATCTCCAAGTTGGAAACCAGATACTATTTACCCAAAAAGCACATGGCATAGTCATCATAAATATATGATAAAGTTATAAGTTATTATAATGGAAACACAAGCACTGATACTTCAATTTGCAACATTAGTTTGAAATAGTAACAAGTTGTTTTAAACCTGCATGCCTCAAACCCTCATCTCTACTGGTTACACAGCTGCATTAACTTTTCTGTCTTCCTTTTTCTTCCCAACACCCCCAAGAAAAAAGAATGCATAATAAGACAAAACAAAAAATATGTAGGAATCAACTGACAGGAAAGCTGACAGGAAAACAGAATGGGCAAATTGAGTTCTGTGCCGTTCTGTTCAAGGAAGCGGTAATCTCTAACTACTGATATTCGTATTTGTAGGAATTTAAATCTCAGCAATTTTTTGAACTCCAACAAATACAACTGACATTGAAATTATTCAAGGATAAAGATGGAGAGACAATAAGAGGAACCACAACTGCACTGTCAGTCAATTGTATGCACTGCTTCCTTAGAAAGTCAGCCCAAAATTCTTACCATAAGCAAAATCATGCCTGCAACAAACTTTTAAATACCAGTCTATTTTCCACAAGAATCAGAAGATGCAAGAGATACTTTATACAGCTTTTAGAAAGGACAGTAAAGAGCATTTAACTACTTGCCTCTGCTTGTCCACACCAAAAAGTTCAAGCCATCACTGCACTGAGATTTGACAAAGAGATGTAACATTAAACACTTCCTGCTAACATACATCACTTCATCTATAAACAGCAAGACAGACACCTAATCTACCTAGAATATAAACCACTAAACAATCATTCACAAGTTCTCTACTTCACAACTCTCCAGAGAAGACATACACACCAGATTTCAAATTCAGTGTGGTACCCGTATCAACTCTACTGCCTGCCCTCACCTCACAAATGTCTGTGTGGCACCAAGAACACATTTGCGTTCTTAGGGCAGTGAAAGCAGTGAAATGAACAAATGATGTTCCAACAGATCAATGATTTGCAAATGCACACAAGGCCCATGACACACATCTGCTTTCTGTAATTATTTTCTGCTCAGGACTATGACACTTCATTGTTATGAGCAGGCAGAAGGGATGTTATTTGTAAGCACTGTTCCAGTTTCACTCAATGTTTACTGTGTTCAGGGGTTTTACCTCTCGGCCAGTTGGAAGGTGGAAAGCCCACAAAGTCTGGAAGTGAATATTTCCAGCAAGAAAAGTGGAGAAAGAGAAGAGCGTGTTCTCTTGCAAAAATAATGGGCTTGAGAAGACTAGCTGAGCCTATGTTTTCCAGCCTGAAGACCAACACTATTTCTCAGAGGTAAGGAGACAGACAACACTTGGAAGTAAGTTCTCAGCTCTGACTGCCTTCTGCTGTGTTAATCCAAATGGAATAAATACAAGCCTACCATCTATGATCTCCCATGGACTTCAGAGTACAACAAAGCTTTCCCTGTGCTTAAGCATCAGGGATGAAATGTCATACTGGCACACAGTGTATCAGGCCCAAGGCATTCAGATAGGCATCACTTTTACATTCTGTACAATTATAGCTTTAGTAAACCACATAATTATTTTTATATAGGCAGAGAGTGTTAAAACATACATTTACAACTCACAGGCTAGTGTACACGAAAAACTTGCTTACGCTCAGCTCTGTGCCAGGGAGACAATGGCCTGGCCATCTCAGCTCTTAGTGGTCTCTCTTCCATCATATACTACTGTAGCGAAGTCCAGAAATATTTTGTTTGCTGTCCCTCACTCCAAATAATTTACTCTCTTCTTACAAACAATACTCTATGTGCAAGTAGTATTTTCTGATATATATACAAGAAGTACTCTTCTAACATTCTGTTCCTCCTTAAACTTCAAGGAGGGCTTTCTAAACTCTAAGTTACTCACATAAAGTAAAATTGAAACATACAGAGACAAACTCCATATGCACATAAGCCCAGATCATATCTAAATTTGAGTATTGATGCCTTATCTAAGTTTTTGTATTGAAAAAAAAAAATCAAGTTAAAACCCACGACACTAACAACACTTAAGCATAAAAGCCAGACGTATGAAAATTCCTTCCAATGCAAATTATATATCAAATTTAACAATGTGGCTCAAAACTTCATCTAGCTTTTATTTGAAGTTATCTGTGTTCTTCTATGAACCTGTTTACATAGAAAAATGCAATAAAGCCATAAGAGGCATAAATTACGAGCCATTTACTACTAAGCACTGTTTCTTTATTCAGACAAGTTTCACAGGAAAAAGACTGTTTGTTTTCCTTGAAATGCTGCACAGTGTTTCTACTATTAAATAACCATTCACAAAGGTAATTTTGACATACAATTCAAGAAGTAATTCCTAATGCAACTTATCAGGCACCTTCCTTCTCCTACATAAAAAGAAACAAACCCAATCAGATAAAAATCCCCCATCCTTCTCAAGAATTCTAAACTCTGACAAAATACCCCAAAGCAAGATGTTGTAAGTATCACCGACTAACAGTTTTTGTTGGTTTTCCATATTACATCAGAAAGCCCTTAGACTAGAGTTACTAAAATGACTCTGATAGCTTCAGCAAACCCTGGTAATTTCAGATAGATGTTGGAAAACAAACAGTTTGAGACATTCATATGAGTTTGATCCTTGCTCTTTGGGGATTACATCAATACAGGTATGAGTTTCAGTTAAACTTTTTTCAGAGTTTCTGCTCTTCACAGGAATGACTTCTACCTGCAAAAACCTTCACAAATATTAAGTTCTACTGTTTCTTGTTTATTTTTGACAAGCACTGAAATGAGATCAAAAAAAGCTAGTCATCATTGCAAATGCTTTTCAATAGCTGTGGCAATCATCAAACTGCCGAGAAGATTAGTTAGTATTCACAGTGTCTATCTTTCATAGGGAAAGGATAACTTGACCACAAAGGAAGAATAAACCACTACAAACCACTGAGCAGGCAACAGGTGTAGTGGCAAGATGCAGTAGCCTTTCCTCCACTGCAAGTCAAAAGACGGCATAAGAGCCTAACACACACAGAATTCAATTTTTCCTGTTTTTATAAAGTAGGAAGTCATTTATCAATGTAATGCTGACATTTATCAACAACTGTGGTGGAGGCCTCAGATTGAAAAACAAAAATGGCATTTCTGTGTAAAACAAAGTTGCAGCAGTTCAGGACAGTGTTTATTTTCTTGCCATGGCACCACCACTTTATGCTGTTTGCTCACGTAATTTTTAAGTGTTTTTGCAGGAAATACATCCACAACTACTTCCACAGGAACTACCAGGTTTTTATCTTTTTCTTGCTGCAATACTACATAAGGGACATGCTGTCCGAAAACATTTTATTACTTCAAGACATTGGGATCGAAATTCAAGAGGACGGTTAAAAGAACATTTTTGATAAAATCAGATGTACGCCACTCAAAGCTCTCAGACAAGTTTAAGGTCCAGACAGAGTTTCTTTGCCATGTAGACTAACAGATGGTTTATTGTTTTCCAGAATTTATCTTTCATTAAGATATACTGAGTATTCCAAGCTACACTAACTCATACGTTTCTAGGTGAAGGTACTTCTAATTTCTTTAACTGACATCTAAATATTAACATCAATAATCATAGAATCGTTTAGGTTAGAAGAGACATTAAAGATCATCCAGTCTCAATCCCCCTGCCATGGGCAGGGACACCTCCCACCAGACCAGGTTGCTCAAGGCCCCATCCAACCTACCCTTGAGCATGTCCATGGATGGGGCAGACACAGTTTCCCTGGGAACCAGTTCCACTGTTTCACCACCCTCATCATGAAGACTTTCTTCCTAACATCCAATCTTAATCTTCCCTCTTCCAATTTAAAGCCATTCCCCCTCATCCTATCACTACATGTCCTTGTAAAAAGCCCCTAACACTTGTATGCCCCCTTCACCATTATAAAGTCTCCCTNTCAACCAGCACTCCCACCAAGTCCTTCTCTGCAGGACAACTCAGTCACATTATCCCCATCCCATATTGAAGTGGCAGACTGCACTGACCCACGTATAGGACCTTGTACTTGGCTTTGTTGAACCTCATTCCACTTCTCTGGCTTGTCCAGGTCCCTCTGGATTACATCCTGTTAAATCATTCATTTAACCTGAGCAAGGTGCTCAGACTTTTTCTTTAACATACAACTTTACTTTCTCAGAGAGATTTCAGAGATTAATTCCTTGAAAATCTAGTCCTCCTCTTCCTCCAATACATGAAAAAACTAGATAACTGGTTACTAGCACTAGTTTTCCTTTCTGAAGTAAATGAGAATCTATGGAAGGAAAGCATTCTAATTTACAGTAATAGCTAATAGTTTAAGTTGGAACAGAAACCCAATTCAGTCTAATCAGGAACAATGAGAACATTTTTCACATGGCTATTAAAAGCAGCAGAGGAACTAAATGATAAGGCTGGAAATGAGAAGTTAAAGAACCAAAAATCTTCCAAGTATGACCACATTCTGAATCTTCATCAATAAAAAAAATGTTGCTGATGACTACTTACTACCAGCAGTACTCAAGCAGCTCCAAAGAGCTACAGTAAAAATACTCCAGGATAGTATGGCTTGTATAACAAAAGCAAAAGTCTTTCCCTTAAGGAGTTCCCAGTCTAACCAAATGGAACTAATATTAGGAGAAAAGCAAGCAAAGGTTGCAGTGATAAGATCATTTTGTGGTACAGTCCAGCTAGCACCATCTGAATGGCTGCTTTTAATCTCGTACATACATAGGTTGTTTTTAATCTTGACAACATTTCACCCCATAATTCCAGTACTGAGTGAACTGTGACTGACTTACAATACCTTTTGAAAGAGATGACTGTCTTTCGTTTCAAAAGATTTAACAGGTTGGAAAAAACACTGCATTACTCAACTGTTCCTTAAGCCCTTATTAAGAAATATCTTGTTTTATTTCCACTTGAATATTCATTTCCCTTCTTCTGAAGCACCAGACCTTCTATCTTTTTTCTTAATCTTTTTAGAATGAATGATAAATAGTTTCTTAGCACTCACAACTTTGATTCTTTCTTTTCAGTTATCTTTATTTACAGGGGTGTAGTAATAAGCTGCAGTTTTTGTTCAGTTGTTTTGAGAGTTATTTTTATTAAAAGCTTCATTAACACAATTGCAGTTGGTTAAGTCCCAACTCCTCTACCTTCAAAACAAATTCTAAAACAGAAAATATGAAACGCAAGAATTACAGAGTTAGAAATACACGCCACACCTATAACATAGCCTCAATAGCAGCCTGGCATTAACTTCAAGAATGATTCAGTAAGGACAAGGAAATGAGTGATATCACTACTAAATATGAAAGTGAGAGTCTAAGAGAACACACTAAAGTCTATTTTGTTTCAGAAACATAAACTTGAGCAATAATCTCATCCGAGAGTAAGTAATTGTATATAGTTATACTGAACGCTGATAGGAACAGATAAAGCAGATTGGTTCTGCTATTTTCATTACATAAAATGAAGACAGCCGTGTTTTATTTCAGAATTGTTATTCTGGCTGTCTCTATGGCTCAAGGATCACTAAGCAATGGCACTTAGAAGATAAATGCAGAACAAAAACAGAAGAGTGGCCAAAGCCTGGAGTCCAGCCTCGGCCAAAGGAAAGCAAAGTCTAAGTTGTCTGTAATACCCAAGTCCTAGTTTTATGTTATTTGTGTACTATTCTATGAAGAGGTTGATAGTCATGTTACCCCTTTGACCTAGCCACCCTTCACTTTTTAACTCCAGCTTTTCAGAGAGTACAGCATAGTTGGTTTGAAAGCCCAGTGTAGTGCTAGATCACTTCTATTTCATTCGGCATTTCCCCCTTACCAAATTTTTAATCTCTCCAATCTACATAACAAGTAAACTTGTTCCTTCCTTTACTGTCTGGGTAAGAAATAGCCCAACTACAGAAAAGTATCACTACACTTTTGGGTTTTGCAGATAACCTCTTCCCAATTCCTATACCAACTATCACAACACACCACCTTCCAATTCCTCTTGGGCCTTCTATACTGACGTGGACACTGCTGTATTACTTAGAGGTCAAGAAGGTCATGTGAATACATCAGAGGATAATTGATAAGCTGATAAAACTCTTCCTTTACTTTCCTACAGATTCCCACTACACTACTCTGTGTGAACTCTCCCATGTTTTACCACTGGGCCAGCATTACTTCACTAGTGCTAAAGTCACCCTAACCACAAGGATTCATTTTTCATACCTCTGTATGAGCTCAGAAGCAATAGGGGAGGGGGGATGGTGGACCTGTGAGCTATATTCAGTCCCAGGACTGAAAAGGGAAGAAATTATGGGCACAGTTTACATCTGTGGTCCCCCTTTCTGAGTAGGCCAACATTACTTGTCTCTAGTATCAGATTGGAATCAAAGGACTCATAGCCCAGCTTGACATTCTTAGAGGAATGATGACAGACAAGAGAATAGGTCAGAGCCATCCTGTATTCCTTGGACAGCAGTGGCAGTCTTCTACCCCAAGATGTCATTACTCATAGGTCTAACCTTATCCCATGTAGCTATGCTGTGCAAGTCCCCATTCTTGTCTGAACTTCACAGATGATCATTTGAAATGGAGAAAACAAGAAAAGGAAAAGAAAAAAAATAATCAGATGTTCTGAGTTCTTTCACTTCACATTCTTCATCTTTGCCCCAAAGTAACAGTTATGCTGTGGGAAGGGTAAGAAAGGGCAAAAAAAAAAGCCTGAGTCAGCACAGAATAAGTTCAGAGAGTTCAGGATCTGTCTGTCCGTTCTGTTTCCCTTCTCCCTAGGCAGATTCATAAGATAAAAAGGTCTTGTCGGGCAGAGATAAAGTTGGTCATATAAGAGAAGGCACAGATGGGCTCTGTTCTTTGAACTACTCCAGCGTGGGTCATTTTGTCCTCCATAAGCATCTGCTCTTCTGAACTCTTAGAAGAAAGGAGATCATCCATTACATAAACGCAGTGGGATGGAAAAAGCAGTTTGCTACAGCAGATTTATCAAGCAGATTTTCAAAACAGTGCTTTAATAGGAGGAATTATCCAGAGTTTACACCAGGCCTTATCAGCATTTCAGTAGCTGTGTCGGGCCACATCAGCATCGACTCAAATAGAGAACATCTCTGACCCACCTACCTTCTGCTTTGAATTTCTTCAAAGTTTTGTTCTGCAGAAGAGGTAGAAAGACATTAGGAGCACATTCAGACCCAAGAACAGACATTACTATGCCATTTCAACAAGTATTCCTGTTACATGCCTTCCTTCTGGTCAGCTTATTCTGTTGTTCAGACACAGATTATTAGCAGTCATTCCCTGTCGTTCACTTTCTCTCTTTATTTCTTCTAATTAGACATATTGATTTCCTCGAGAATGATAATTCAAGAACTTTGATTTCAGTGCAAAATTCTCTGAAGGAGATCTTGTAAAATTACACAAGCACTCCTTGAACCTGCTCCAAACATGAGTAGCATCCCTAAGGGACGGCTAACCTCCCTGCACTTCACCAAAAGAAAAGACCCTAAAAAATGAACGTGAATGGCAAAGACTCACTCATTGGTTTTGTTTTCAAAAAGAAATCACTTATCTGTGAATTGCCCAATACCACTGCATAGCATGTTGCGAGAGAAGCTTGTTCTTTGGGGCAAAGACAAAACATGCGTTAGAAAACATCCAAAAAATGAGGATGCTTTCTTAGTGTTTTTTTGAAAATACTTTTTCTTCCTCAACAGAGCTTCCCAGAGAACGGGATCACACAAAGATTCTGCAAAAAGTTGTGAGATTAAAGTTTAAAAGATTCTCATGTTGAGCTAAAAACATCTTATTGACATAAAGCTACCAATGCAGCATACACCAGGAAATTGTCTGTTCTGGGGCACTATCACAGAGGTACGTCTCAATCCCACTACTGCAAGGTGATTAAATATATTTGTGTACAGTGACCTACCTACTGCATTCACTCCAGTTATTCTATACTTTTGATTTCATCGCAAAGAACACACAAAATTTATATGTAACAAAAAGTATATACCTATAAAAGCAATATAAATGTAGCAGAAGCTTCATATATGTGGGTATCTACACAGAGTACCACATCACTTAGCATAAAGCAGTTAAATCCCTTCTGTTACAAGGATGAGTTTAAGCAGCTATGGGTGGTGCAGGGGCAGCCTCTCTAGGGCAGCAAAGGACCCACAGCCCAGAAGAGCAGAGCTCATCACGCAGGACAGCAGCGCCTCAGGGAAAGCCTGGTGGAGAGGGGAAAAGCCTGAGAAAAAGCCTGTGAGCACCAAGGTGAGAAGAGGGGGAGGCGGTGCTCCAGGCGCCCCAGCAGGGATCCCCTGCAGCCCCTGGACAGACCAGATATCCACATGGAACCTGTGGACAACTCCAGACTGGAACAGGTTTATCCTGAAGGACTGCAGCTTGTGGAGAGGACCCAGTTTTGAGCAGGAGAAAGCATGCAGAGGAACAAGAAAAAAGAAGCTGCTATGGACTGACCACAGACCCCATTCCCCAACCCCTGCACTGCTCCAGGTGCAAGGGTGGTAGAGGGGTTGGGAAAGAAGTGAAGCTGAGCATGGGATAAAGGAAGGGGGAAGGTGTTCATCAATTTGCCTTTGTTTCTCGGTATCCAAACCTATTTTACCTACTGATAAATTAATTTTCTCTAAGTCAAGTCTGTTTTGTCCATAACAGTAATTATGTGACCTCCCTGTCTTGATCCCAGCCCATAAGATTTTATTTTTAACTCCATCTTCTCCCCAGTCTGCTGAGGAAGGGAGTAAGTCAGCAGCTGAGTGGGCAGCTGAAAGTAAGCCAAGACCAACAACACCTTATTTGAAGAAACCAGTATTCCATCCGTAGACAGTCCTGACCCTTCAGGAAATATTAGAGACTTTACAGGAAATGACAAAATCCAAAGAAGCATGAACAGACAAAACTGTTCTGATTTATGAAACTAGTTTTGTATAACATATATAAATCATGAAAGTATGTGTAGACTGACTTACATAAAAATTACCTAATTGTGGTTTCTAACCCTTTGGCACACAACAAGCTTTAAGAGGACTCAGCCAAAATTCTCTGAAAACAGTAACACAGTGAATAAAATACCAACACCACCTTTTAGCAAAGGAAACTGTGACAAATTGTGCTTAAAAAAAGACTACAGCAGAGGACTTGGTCTCTTTTTTACTTCAAATAAGAAATAAACATAAGGAGTACCTGCCATACAGGATACAACTCAATATCCTCCTCTCTTTGAAACTGAAGCAGGGCACCTCTAGTAAAATATTTAGAGAACTTTACCAGTAAAACAATACAAATAAGAGTTCCCATATGAATACAGAGAACACACTTGAGACTAAAGCAGCTGATGTACTGCAAGGAATTACTTCCTGAAGATTTCTTTTATGAAGCAGGCCATTTTATTTAGTTAGAGTATTATTTGTTCTAATACCTGGAATGCTTTACCATCATCAGTTATCAGCTTTACAGAAAATGAAATCCTTCTCTTAAAACCAACCCAATTAAAGTATTGACGTGTAGTTTGACAAAGGAAAAGACAACATTGGAATAAAAAGACCAACCTGACGTTACAGTATTAGTATCCCATTTAACACAAACATGCTTCCAGCAGACAATGAAAAGACAAAATGGTACTTGAAATAGCAGCTCTATTGAGGAGAAATGCAAATCTTGAACAAACAGGTACTGAAACTTCCTGAGCTATCTTTCACGTAGCAATAAGGATAGACTGTTGGGCATTTGTAAAATTAAGGTATTTTCTTACACTAAAAGATTGCTTATCAGGCAGCAGTCCACAGGGAGCTTAGAGGATTCCCTACATTGTCAAGAATGCAGAAGCTGCGAAAAGTGCAAAAGCTCAGTTGATAAAAGTAATGTCTCCTACTTAAAATACACTTAAGAACACACCAATGAAAAGACGGTGAAGAGCTCCACAGGGTATATCCCAAAGTAAGGGTTTCCCATTTCCTTTTTCCATCAGGATACTCATTCCCCTCAAAAGAGCATAGAAGCTATTTTCACAAAAAAGCAAAACCATTTCAGGTGTGTCCACAAGGCTACGCAGCCAATATATGCAAAGGGATAACGGAAAGAAAAATGTTTTGCAAGATGAAGTGATAAATGGTAGATGCATATGTAAAAATGTTTAAAAGTGCATTCCAACTTAAAAACAGACTCCTTCAAAAACCAAAGACAGTGAAGTTAGTTTTCCCCCCCTACAAGAAGAGGCAGGTAGAAGCAAGAGTTTATTGGAAGAACAGCCAGATTTCAGCTTCAGTCATAACAAGCTGGATGTTGCAAACACTATTCCACAGCAGCATTTTTAAACTGCCAAGCAGCTGAGTAACAGGATCACTCAAACCAGTATCGCCATGTTCCAGGCTACAAACATTCTGAATTTCTGTTGAGGGCTGGAATTATTTCAAGCAAGACAGGATTAGGATGTGCGCACAAACAAATCAACTCCAAGGAAAAAACAAACAATGAGATAAAGAATAAAGATAGGACTTTTTTTGTAAAGATACATATATCAAGCAATTAGAAAAGAGGTGATTCTTCTCAGTATATAAATATTGTAGCTGATAATATTGCTTCACCACATATACAGGCATTTTTAAAGCTTGATCTGGAAAGCAGGCTACTTTGTTATGGTCCTTCTGTAAATGACCAAAGAAATCTGTATGGTTAATACTGAAAAGAGTAATTTCCCTGTACTGAAATGCTTTAATACCTCTTTCCAGGATAAAAAATTCTTTCTTCAAAGAGGATAAGAATATAAATCATTAGCACTAACAATAATGTTAATTTACTCTAAGTCACAAATCTGCAGTATGGTGAGATTTATTTACTGTGGCTTAAAATGTCTCCCCTTCTGGGTACTTCAAAAGTCATCTGGTTTTCAGTACCTAGTTATCAGGAAAATTTGTTATAGGTCACATTTTGGTTTTCTAGTCTTCAACTAGGAAAGAATAAAATTGTGGAATTGCTTTGGTTTCCAAACATGTAAATGCAAAAAAAGTTCCAAGTTTGATTCAAGCCAAAAGTGGAGACAGCTATGAAAATAAGCCTATTGAACTTTTAGAAAACCACTGGAGTTCTGCAAGTTTTTAATACACTAAACTACTAACCAGTGCCTAATCACACACAAGTATAGTCCTGCTGCTAAGTAACAGTATGATCCTTATTCATTGATGCTATGTACTGGCAGCAGGTTGATTACTATGAAGAGACACCCTGAACTCTGTGTCCTCACGAGGCTTGCTTCCTCAGCAAAGGCAGGGACAGAAAAAGCTCTAAGTGAAGAGATGAAACGCTTATAGAGGGAGTAGTAAAGAATGGTCAAGAAGAGGAAGGCCAACAAAAAATGAAGCAAGATGTCTGATAAAAGAGTAGGAAGGGCATGATGCCACAGCAGACTTAACAGTTCATCCACCTTATCCCATTCCTCCATCAGACTCCCACAGCTATTAGGGCACTCGTGTAAAAAACCTCACAAATATTAAGTTTTCCAAGTTTCACACTTCTAAACAAAGATCAAACGCTCAGAAGACAATGTTACACGTATCAGCCATCAATGACACATAACAATGAGCTGAAGACAGAACTTTGGTCTAGGATCTGACTTGCCTAGATATTAATACAGTTCTTTATTAAAAAAAAATAGTCAATAGGATTGTAAGACCCCTTTCTTTTTCATTTTCCCTCACAGTACAAGCCCTAAACAAGGTTCTTGTAGCCCACAAAAGTTAAAGAAGTGAAAGACTCCATTGTCTTTTTAAATTCCTGCAGAAGTCATCAGCACTACATGTCACATAAGTTTATCTTGGTATGTCTGTTGCCATTAGGTTGGTTTGGGTCACTGAAAATTAAACATCTGCCAAGACAAAGGCCCAGTTTGCAAAGAATGAGACAGAGGTGCTACCTACAGTACCAGTTTAGACAGTTAGCAAGCGAAATCTGGGAAGCAAGTCAAGAAATTTACATCATTGTCACTAAAAGGCCTAAAAATCTAACTCTATTTTTAAAAAGGAAATTATCACAGTAAAACAAAGGAAACTGTAGCATTTATATTACATTATTACAAAGGCTGTGAAGCTGCCTACCTTCTCTCCATTCTCAATCTTGCTTCTACCAACAACATAAGAGAAATCACTGAATGTTATTTCCTGTGCTTTGTTAACAATTACAGCTCCAAGCTCCTGAAAAGTATAATATTCTCTCCTATGGCTCAAATTTGATACACTGAAAGACATACATCCATAGTGACCAATATGCCTCTTGAAAGAGGGGGGAAAAAAAATGACTAGTCCTTCAGTTTAACCTCAAGACAGCTCCTTTCCTTTTGTGCTGACTTCAATTTCAAGATAAAGTGTGCAACCAGTGCTCAGAAAGATCATGAAATAAACAGCATGTACACGTATGTGGCAAGACTGAAAAACCACTTGACTACATAGAACAGAAGGAATGTTACACATACGCTGTCGTAATGAAGACATTTCAGTGAATACAGTTCTCCTGACCTGAAAGATGTTACTCACTAGAAGCATTTTGTATCTTTCTCAAATTTAAAAAAAAAAAAAGAACTTAAATTCTTCTGCGTTTTTAAAAGCGGATACTGCTTTTTACTCTCTGGTTGACCAGTTTTGACCTCATCTTAAAATGGACTTTATATACAAATTCTCTTTTTTTCTACCTGTTTAGGTGACTGTAATCTACTAGTCTAATTCGACTAAGAGCTCTCATACATGACTCAGTTTCAAGCCCAGAAAGCACAGCATCCATATGTCATACTCAATTCAGTTATTACTTCTTGCAAATTGAAAACAGTACCCCAATAAGATTTCTTCTTAAAACCCTTTAACATTAGCTTTCCAAGATTCTCCACTGTTTGGTCAAACAGGCACTTAGTATTAGTAAAGTAATAATGTAATATTGCTAGGTACCAAAAATTGCTTGGAGAAACGAGAAACTCTTTTTATCGGAAGAACAGGAACCCATCTCACTTTGCTAACAAATTCACATCTGTAGGTCATTAATCAGATTTATATATACATACATTTATTGATGGAGGGAAGAAATAGCAGAGATTTGTAGTTTAAGATTACAAATTACACATATTTTCCATTACAAATATGTTATCTTCACAAGAGAACGACAGGAAAAATCTGTACAAGCTATAGCACAGGAGGAATACAAGTTTGCACAATTTATAGCTCACACTTGCAGTAGTGGATTAAAACCCAACAGTTAAAATGATTACAGCCCCCACTCATTCAACTTACTCCAGAGGGCACTGCAATTTGCAAGGTGCTTTCATTCTTGGATCAGAATCGGGGTTACTTTATTTCTCAATCTGGTTTGTTAAAAATAGGGGCACATTTGCCTTGAAAATTGAGTCTTATGACTCCAACAGAAGATAGCTTGAGGGCCATTTTCTGCAGCAGAGATATCATCAGACAAGCTTGGGGACAGCTGTGAAGGAAACTTGAAAGAGCAGAGGCTAGCATAATTGGCAGCGCATTCAGCAGTAATTTTTCAGCTTGCACTGGCTAACCTCAGTACAGCCCAGCGTACTTTAACAGTAGGCAACTGACAAGATTTTAAAAATAAACTTTGGATTCTAAAAATACGTTTCTGATTATTTACCTCGTGAGTTAAGACCTGAAAATTAAAACTGGCATTATAATAAAGCATCCACTCCTTCACCAATCATTACAGCTAATAAGCTACCTTCTCAAATGGCAAATGAGGTTTTCTTGCAGTCACTTATCTATAGATGTGTTGGCCAAAGCTATTCTACATTAAAAATTAAGTTGTTGATATTTCAGCTATTCAAAACCCCATGTTCTGAAGCACTTACAATCAAACCTTCACCAGACAAGAAAAGCCTTTTGCAAAAATTCAACACTTTAGTTTTCAACTCTCCTGAAACTACACTTAGTATTTACCAGTGCTTGAAATGAAAGGCAAAAGACAAAATCTTAGTAGTCGACTATTTGAAAGGGAAAGAATCTGAACTTTTGCCCCAAAATTAACTTGTCCTCCTTGGGGGAAGAAAAAAGCAGTAATACTCAACCACTGTTTCACATCAGAACAATGAATACACGTCTAATCAGGAACCAATGGAGGCACTAAATATGCCAAGCATGATACACAGCACTTTCTCTTAGATATGTTCCATTCCAAAGCTGTAAACAGTCATAAGAGGTCCTATGAAGCAGTAAATAATAAGTGCGGTACACAGCAAGAGTAAGGGTGTTAAACTAATCTCTTCTGAAAAGCTAGCGATAATAACTAATTTTCCTAAAGCTACAGTACTACTTTCTATCACTTTTACAGTTTCCAGAGCAGCACAAGCTTAAGTCTTATACATAAGTCAAATGAATTTTACTTTCTCATATAAATGAGCAATAAAAGACCCATGCAGAAAAAGTTACACAAACACATCTCGGCTCTCATCTACTTCAATACTCATGCTGAGAGTTTCAGAACCCAAGTACTCAAAGTACTCCTTCAAATGTACAGCTGTTTTAGTGCAACTTTTAAGCAGGAAACCCCAAATTACAGAAGAAAACATTCCAGTAAAAAAAATGTCAGTACATGTGCTTAGAGGAGAAAAAAAGACGGCAGCAATAAAGCCTTCCAGCAAGCATTGCCAAGAGATATACTGACAATCTGACTAAATAGGTCATTTACTCACATATTACTTCCATTTTTCCTTTTTATTTTTAATTTTCCAAACAATGACCATGACAACTGTTTCAAAGTACAGGAGTTCCAATAATGGCAACTATTCTGCTCTTACTCTAAACCCTGCTGAAAAATTTCACTAGTTATTTTGACTACTAGTTCTTAAATGCTAAATACATGGCAACAACTGAGAGAATAACACAGGTAGCTGGGCTATACATTTGTCTATGACTCATTTAATCACTGCTCGTACACCTGAGAATTGGAAAGTTTGAGGAGTAAGACAAAAGTAAAAAATTCCATCCAGTCCCTTTGAGATACTAACAAATGACAGAATTCTGAATTTGACCCAGCAGAAAAATCAGCTTCTTCCAACCCTGCCATGATTACTTTAGCATTTTGAAAAGTTCCTGTTGGTTTAACAGCCCAAAAATGAAGGGAAGTCTTAAAGAGATGCTCAAGAAATACAACTGCCAGCAGCTGGTACATTGTCCAAGCATGCAGTGTTAAAATCCACAGAGAAACAGGGGTAGCGAGTGGAAGAATCAAGTTGAAATAAATGCAATGAAACTGAGTAACAGTGCAAACATTTAATACAAAAATATATTATTTCAGGACTATGTGTACCATTTACTTGCCAGGGAATTCTAGGAAGAAACTTTCTATCTAAAAGTGGAAGAGGAAGGCAAACTTTCTTGAAATACAGAGTGGTATATCAGAGCTAATGCTAGAAATTACAGCTGATGACTGACATCAGGCTGCCCAGAGTAGCAAGTTTTCCATTTTCCTCACTTGCTCCCTTATACTACCCTACTTAGAAATCCGAGTAGTCTTCCATGGGTCTTCCTGGGAAATTAATTTAATTACTGACAATTAAGAAAGCCATCAAGACTGCTCCTAAACTAAAACATTGAGACTATTAAGACAGAACTAAACATATCTGCCTGAACACACAAAAAAACACAGGCATTATAACACTACACATAGCTTAGGCCGAACCCTTGAGAGAAGTTTATTCTTAAAACATCCAGAAAAGATACAGGATGACATGCGTGACCTATCCCGACCACAGCCTCAGTTTCAGGCTGATTTATTTCTCACTAATAAAGCAGCTTTGATTACATTAAATACTTAAGATTTGATCTTCCAGAGGACTGTATATGGCTGTCTACTTCAAACCTGAAAAAGGCGAGAATTTATCTGCTTTGGAGAACAACAATTTCAGAGTATGAAGCCCAAGCAACATATTAAAATAATCTATGATTTAAGTACTACAAATTAAAAAAAAAAATAGACAAAACCCAAAAAGCTTGGGGAGGATCATAGTTGTTACAAGTAACAGTTGCAAGAGAGATCCAATTTGGTTATTTATTTCAGTGCAAAATTAAGTACTGAAGACCTATAGTGGAAACTCAGTTCAGCCTCATTTTTTAAATGCTCAACTCTAGTTTGGCATACCAACTGAACTGATACAAAGAGATGCAAGGCAAAAAAAAATGAGCCATAGTATTAAAATGCTACAACCTGGCCAAAAATATGAGTAACCAGATACACAGTGCCAGAGGTCACAGCATCCACCAACAGTACTGCTCAGGGAAGCCATTGAAAAACAGTAATAAAGAAGCCCTACGAAGAGGCACTAAGCCAGCATCACCCCAAGAGAGAAAGAACTTACACATTTTTTCAGTTACCTTGCCAATAACCTTCCCACTGTATCCAACCCACTAAACATTAAAATCTGGAAGAGATATAATGACTCTATAGCAACCAGCTGCTGAGATATTTTTCAAACAGAATGAACTGAATACAACTGCCAAATACTTTCCCAACAAATTTAGGCCATTCCTAGTGGGAGGAGAGAAGTATGTTCACTGTCATGATCCAAGATACAGTGCAAACCTGAGGTCACTGAAAAAATAGAGCAATCTAAAACAAGATAAATAGCACCAGGTAAATAAACAGATACACAAATTTTAGGTGCACAAGTAGCCATTATTCTGCAAGGACAGACATATTACTTAAGAAGCGTCTCCTCTAGAGTAGCACTTCTGTGGAACTTTTTCCACACTGATTATTCCCATCTCCACATCACCAACACGCCAACTTTACTCATACTTCCCTGTGAGAGTCTGTAAGGGAGTCTTCTGGAGATTTAAAACATGTCCCATGAACATGTCAGCTCTACAGTGGTAGCTGCACATCAGTATCAGAAGTTCTCAAAAGCAAGCAGCAATTTGGTTGTGTCTGTGCACAAACGGAGCCACTCCTGATGTGCATATCTGCAAAAAAGGTTCAACCTCCCTACCATATGCCTACAAGCACATCAGCTAAAGCACTTTTTTCAGCAAAATAAGAATCAGAGACCAAAGAACATGGTGTGTATCCTCTGAAAACACATTTTAGAAGTCTACAAATCAAAAGAAAGAAGGCAGCCATCTAGCTAAGTAACCTCCGTCTGTTTCCTTTTATCACAATAACGCTTTGTTTCTATTTAAATCTTCACAGAATAAAGTCTTTAATGAGAGACAAAGCCAAGCTAATACAAGATGGAATTACTGGGAGACTACATTAATCTAGTTTCATAATATAGTACAGGGATAACAACTGAACTCAACTGGTAGTTGTTTACAATACCTTAGTTGAGATAGGCTTCCATTTTTCCCTCTTTGGCTGTTTACCTAGTGTTTTTCCATCTCTCTTCCCAAGCTGCAGAGCGTGGCTCATTATCAGTATCTAAGCTACTCCAGAAAAATACCTGAGAACTGTCAGAAATTCCAAGAGCTTGTACACAGCCTGGTACACAAACAGGAACTGGTGCTGCCACCTTAAAAACTTTAATGAGCAATGTTTGGAAAGCTGGATATTGCTGTATTCATACTATTAGCAGCCTTCTGCCCTTTTCTTGCCCCTTATATTTACTGCCTTTTTAAACCTCTCTAGCTACAAAGCATCTCAGGTGTAAAGTAATTGCATGCACTGCTCTCTCTGGAGGATTCAAATAACTCTTTTTTTTAAAATGTATTTACTTCTCCCCTCCCCCATTTTTTCCTTTTTGAAGCCGGGATAGTAAAGCACAATAAGCCTCCACACAAAGGAAATGAAATTTCACAAGGATTTCAATATGCAGACTTCCTACATTTCATTTCAGTACACAAAGTTTAGCTGAGTCAGCATTCTTGATGCATAATGCTTGCAAGTTTTTGAGGGTCCGCCTGTGTTTAAATAAGAGGACGGAATTTCTGTCAGTGTTTTGACGTTCTCAAGCAGATTGCCTAATTTTGAAAACAAGGATTTAAGAGATACATCGTGATTATATTCTCTATATACACTCAGGAAAGCTAAAGGTAGCTGTTGCCCTGCCCCAGCCAACCTCTACTTTGCTTTTCCTAACAAACCCCAGGTGGCTGAATTCAGGATTGTATCAAGGTAATCCAGGAAGAGCAAGAAATTGGCATTGCCATAATAAATTCCAGAAACTCTAGGAATTAAGCAGCTCCAGCAGGAAATGCCATTTCCTTTGGAGCAACGAAGTAACGTTTTCCTACTTGAAGCAAGTAAAGCAGAATAAAAAACCAAAAATATTTCTGAAGCTTCATGCAATTTCTGATTACAGAAACTTTATCATCTATCAAACCTGCCAAAGGAATAATCCTCCCTTTACTTACACAAAAGTCCTTAAAACTCCACAAAAATAAACCACAACACACAATAGGCAGAAGGATTATTACTCAGCTATCAATGAAGCCTACCAAGTATCCAGAAAAAACTACTAGCTGAAAAGACTAGTCTTTCAGTCTGCTGAAATTTCAGCTAACATGTAATCCCTGGAATACATTCAATTCCTCAAGCCAACAACTAATAAGTGCCAAGATGCCTGAAAGGTCAAAGCTCCGTTTCTCTTATCCCTGCCTCTGAGCAAGTGGTGGAGCGAGGAAGAAGGGAAAAAAAAAAAAAAGTAGAGAAAAGCAGTTCTACAAATTCCTACTCATTTTAAACCTATAGTTCCCCTTTCTCTGTAAGGACTCTGAAGCCTATATCAAGACAGCAGGAGGGGCAGAATGAAGTTAGCCCAGATCATACTAGTTTTTCACCAGCCCATGAAATTCCAAATTCTAATACTGAAACCTGAAGTCTTCTGCTCCAGTTCAGCAAAGTGAAAAGCAACGGCATGAACAAATGGTGGTGCCTAAATACTCAGACATACTACATCACATCAAATTTATTCTTTTGTGTACAAACAATGTATTCAAATTAAAGACTGTAAGATCAGATGATGTTCAAATCAAAAAAGGCTTGCCTTTAGCATTTTTTTGTTTTGGTCTTGTTTCTGTTGGAGAGGCTTTATCGAGTATTTCCAAACTTGTCTGTTTCTCTTTCCCAACATCAGTAGCTCCAAACTGAGGGCACTGAGATGATCTGACCCTAAGATGCTAGTCTCGGACATACACACACTAAAAAAATACTGCACTGCTTTTGTTAATCCAATATTCCTTCCTTCCTTTCTTATTAACATGTCAAACACTACCACCTGGTTCTGGACAACAGGCTCCCAATGCAAATCTAGCTTTTAAATTCTATTTAACATCCCATATAACTAATATGACCAACTAGTCCACTGTCTTCAACCAGGATCTTCCCTATGATATCACCTGAAAAGTCCTGGGTAACACAAACAGATTTAAAAACCACTTTGTCATATTTCCTAAGATAGAGAATAAATAGGAACAGGCACAAAAATATCAAGGTCTTATATAAATTCATAGAACAAATCAGGTAAGTTTCTGCAGACTTTGGTGGCTGGGTTTTTTAAATTATTATTACTTAGAAGACAGCTTCACTTAGGGATACTTCTGGGTTATTACATAAGTACTTGTGGTTTTGTTCGTAAATTCTAAAATAAAAGCAGATTAAACTCTTTGGGTTAAATTTCACCCAACCAGTTAATAAAAGTCAGCTATTTTTTTTTAAAAGCCATAGAACAGCATTTGTCAGCAGTTCAGAATAATAGTACTAGACTCAAAAGGAGGCATCTTTTTCCCTTCACCCCCCAAAAAACTCACAAAGAAAAAATGTTTTGCTGGTATCATCTACAGACAATGCAAGTTTTACGCAATCCTCTCAGCTTTAGGCGTTGTTTAAATTGTAGCACCAAATGTAGGTTTATGAAACATTTAAGGAATCAATCCATTACTGTATTTGCCGTGTTAAAGTCAGTAGTATATCTAGAGTTATTTCATCCTTCTGTTTCACAAGAGCAGATTGCAGTTATTGTAAAGAGCTATGTGACTTATGGTTCATACATAAGTTCTGACTGGGCCAAAAAAAGGATGAATGATTAATCAAAAAAGCATGAAAATGTTAAAGTGAAAATACTGCACAAGCCTCAACTCCATTCAGACTATTCTGGTAAGAATTGTGGCAATGAAGCATGTTCAGGTCATGGAAAATGCACTCAGCAGCTTCCTATCGTCAAGTCTGGTTCAGAGACCATAAAAGCATAATAATTGGAGGAACTCACCACTACAGTGGGAAGATCCAACTGTTTTATTTAAATTGACTACAAGATCCCTTCTTCAGAAGCCCGATATCAACCCGTCTCTACCACTAATACCATCTGAAGGGTTCTGCAAACAGGAATTTTCAACACTAAGACAGACTTGCCGATACCAACTAGGTCACTGACTCCTGACCAGAGCCAGTCAGAGGTCATTAGTAATGCCAACATTGCATGTAGTCAAGTGCTACACCACACAAAAATATGAAACGCATTTGCTTTCTTCCCCGACCACATCACCATAGCTTTGCAACATTTCCTTTAAGCAACACCACTTTCCAGCAGATACAATTGACAAGACAAACTCAATTTCTACTCTATCTCTTAAAACTAGCATATGTTCAGTAGTAGGTTGCCATTATATTTGTTCTTTTATGAGCATATTACATTGCTTACTACAGTTTTGAGTCAGTACAGAACAGAACACACTGAAACTTCCAAGTTCTATAACAGATGTTTCCAAAATTTGTCATTAAACACCTCCAAAATCTATGATGTCCAGCCATTAATTTAAATATAGAGGACCTCACCATGTGAAAACATATTTTAACACTTAAATTCAGAGGAAAAGTTCAAAGCGTAAGTTTTATAAACTGGAATTAAAAACAGCGACAACTGTAAAGAGCAGCTGGAAAAGAATGAAGGGGGAAAGTCTTCTTACATGTGTCATTTTTAAATGCAATACTTGCCTGAATAGCTACAGCAACTTAATTCCACACTACTATAATGTAACAAAAAGTTCTTCATTTTTCTCTTCACTGTTTGTTATGCTGTTTTGTAATTTGAGTACACACTGCAGAACAGAGGCATGACAATGTAATGCTTCTTTGTGAGAAAATTGTACAAGTATTTCAGGAAGCTCTACAAACTACTTCAAGTAGTTTACTTTATACAATCTTTCCTTGTTGAGATTGGCTCTTACAAACATCAACAGAACAAAATCAACAACCATCAAAATACAGAGCTTAAATGGGAAGGAACAACTTTCAACCTTTGGATAATGCTGAAATACATTGGATCATTAAAGTGGACAGATACAAGAGGAGGGGGGGGGAAAAAAAAGAGGAAAAAAAGAAGAGAGAAGAATCTTGACTGGTGAAGACAAAGAGCTAGGAAACCGAGAACTGCAGTAGCATAGGCAGCAGATGCACCAAAGGATCAGGTCAGACAACCACTATCTAAAAATAAAGCAAATTACATTGGATGCCTATGCAAAACCAACTAAGAAAAACAAAACAAAAAAAAATCCCCGAGTTCCTCAGAAGCCTATCTGTCTGCCTCAGAAGAACAGAGAAATGAGTTAATCCAACCGGAACTCAAACATGATTCAAAGAAAAAATGTCAGTATTTTTGTGCAAAAATAAAACTATTACACCATCCCCTTTGGGACATGATCAGACAACTGGTATTTTATTACAATGAAACACCTTCCCTGGAGGTGTTTAAGGCATGGGTGGACGAGGTTCCCCAAAATACCCTGAAGATTTATAGAAGTTATTGGAACCTCACACTGGGGAATTGAGCTTCTGCCTAAACCTTCTCACCAGAAACACAGGAATCCATACAGAATCAGCAGACAGCTGAAGACCACGTACCTGTAAGGAACTTTTCACAAGTGCATCTATATATTGCAAAAGATTCTTTCCAGTTGCTGGCTTTGCATGTGTTCATACAGAACAGCTTGCAGGATGATGGATTAACAATGTGAAGCTGATGTCTAAATATAGCATAACATAACTGGAACTAGGAAAGGGAATAGATGTGCTCAGCTTTTATCTTATTCTGTTGCAAGACTGGCAGAAAAGACAACATTGAAGTTTTGACCAATCCCACCACGACCTATTCAAAAACTTACTTGAAAAACCCCACAAACTTACTTTAAAAAACTTACTTCAAAAAAAAGGTTAAATTATGTACCTTGCAATTTACAGGGCAGTTCATGTTCTTGTGAATTTGAAATTTTAATATAAAGCTAGAGTACGTGAAAAAGTTATTAATAAGAGTTTTCCTAATAGAGAGGGGTGACCTCAAAACACAAAATTACCTCAACTATATCTTCAATTTTCAAATCAGTCACATGAACATTTCATAAACAAGCACTAAATTTCTAAAATACAACTATAGACACTAAACTGTAACCTAATTTGATGATAGCCATCATTGATAAGCATCCGAGTGTCCCTGCATAAACTCACCTTGACCTTTGAAAGTTAGACTGACTTTACACAGCTTCTTCAGCTAAATGGACATCCAAGACTGTTCTGTACAGACTCACAGCTGAATTACCTTCCTACCAGTCAATATTAGATATCCCCTTTACAGTTCAACTGGTAGGGCAACTAACAAAGTTAGTATACTCTTTGCAGGATAAGCGTTATTTAGAAAACAATTGATACCTTTTTTATTTTTCCCCCAAGACAGGTGGTTGCTCTTTCTTAAACATACAACCAGACATCATTTTAATATTTTTCACATATACTGTTTCTCGGTACTCACATTGAGACACTTAACAGTACTATCAGAAATTAATGAAAGTTCTTGTTTCTGCAGTGCAACTCTATTGGCACCTTTGACTCTTAGAATGGCACAAGGAATGCAACAATTTGATCTGCACATCTCTTAGATTTATTGACAACAAATTACTTTGTAACATGTTGCAATACTGCAATTGATTGCTTAAAACAATTACTGTTTCACTGAAGAGTTAGCACGCAGTCTTTACTTCAAGGTCTTAATTCAGTTCTACAGATATCTCCAATTACAAAGCTGAGGAAAGCTGCCTGCTGGTAAACTGTTGTGTGGTGGTCTTCAAACCCTAACAAAGTTATCAGTACAGAAACTCTAGCTGTCATGTCTGAGAAACTAGAAATCTGTCCTCTGAATTACTTGCCACTCATTCTCTTCAGTAAGCGCTCAAATAGAGAGTTTTACATTTAATGCAGAATTGTTTTAGTCCTTTAAGCCTTAAAAAATTCTGCTGAAGAAATATGTGGACAGTTAATACAGTGAAGGTAATTTAGTTATGCCTAACACATTGTTCAGTAAAAACACATATATCTTAACACAGTCACATAAATTGATTATTGCTTTCTCCAAAAAGTGGGGGACAAGAGCAACGAGATAAAAACTGCAGTGAACTGCCAAGGATGTTGGTAAACCCAGACTACCTTCTCACAGCACAGGTGAATCTAGCTAGAAGTTACTACGCTTCTAAACATCCCATTAAAAACCTCACTTTCAATTACTTTATTCTCAGATGTAAAATCTGAGAATTACTTTTGGGAAACATTATTAGAGAGTATGGTTAAAAGATAGGCAGAGCAGCTAACTAGTAAACTGGTACGAAGATGCTACCTTGGATTTTTTATGTGTACTTTGAGTTAGAAATTTTCTAAATGCTGTAAATCCTCATACATAGCTCATGAATTAATTCATAAGTTTGTTAATTGCTGTAAATACTATATACAGTTTGTAGAGAAGTATAGAAAGCTATGTATTACAAAGGAGTTTCATTATAAGTCCTCCAGGAAAATCTCAACTATTTTGAGATAGGCTCCCCATGAACACTCTTTCAGATAGCAGAGATTTAAACCCCAGGTGTTCTCTGTATTTTGGAAACATATTGGTAAGTGTTTTCTACAAACTGTGCATTTATATGCAGCAAGTAAAACTGTCTCTTGAAATGACGTAAAGGTGAAACACTGTCCAGTCACTCACAGCAGATTAGAAGATCCTTAGAAGATACTTAGGTAGGGAATCCCCACGGAAATTAGGGGCAGCCATTCATCAAAATACAAAGGAAAACCAGAACTCTTGAGACCACAGGTCTTCAGTGACATTATTTTAATAGCACTACTAATCTTGCTAATCTGTACTATAAGTACTAGAACATCGACCTATAATACTAGAACATACCATCAAGCCTGTGACTTTCAAGGACTGCCAACACACATAAACTTACTCTTATAAATCCATACCATACACACTTCAACTGTCAAAACTGTGGTCACCACAAGTATCCTGTGGCTACACATAACCACAAGAGATGGAGCAGTGGAAGGAAGATCAAGGACTATTGCAAACAAGAAACGCACAGCAGAGATTCAGGTTTCAAGCAATTAATAATAAGACTATCTCAAAATTCCAGACACGCATATTTTACAAACATGCTTGTGAAAAGCTGACTTCACAGAGAAAAGACTAGCATTGAAATAACACTAGCAGTAATTAATTCAATTATTTTAGAAATTACAACTGAAAAAGGAAAACGTAAGATACAACACATGTAAGTTCAATACATTTCATAAGAGAAAACCAAACCAAGTACATACAATATAGTTTAATTTTTCTGCATTTTGACTGACTGCAATGAAAGGAATACTGTAAAAGTGCACCTTTTGCATTAGAAAGAAATGAAAAAAGATCCTTTGTTTCTGGGAAAGACACAGGATACCTCTCTACACTCCTACCTAAAGTTATTTAATGTCCATTCATTTTCTTTTCTGGCCAAGAAGTTAATGCCCTGACATTCTGAAGCGGGTAGACAGTTTCAGCTGTCGAACAGCATTCAAGATCAGCAATTAGAAACTAATCTCCATTATACAAACAAGGTGTGGCCTACCAAGAACGTGACCACCTCTACTCTTTGCACTTACACACTGACCTATCTACAGATCCACTCTAGACAAGTGGATTAACTAGTCACCTACATGCACGCTTACCAATTACTCAATTTTGATTAGTTGGATGAAGGATTAACAAATAGTTATGAACACTGAATTAAAATATCCAGACATACCTACAATAATAATGGCACACAAAAGTAATTGGTGGAATCTGCTACAGTCTCTTTAAGTTTCAGAAAGTGTGCTCTTAAAAAGAGAGCAACTGCTTTTGCCACATACCATGTAGAAACTTTAGCATCTCACAGTAAGGTTTAACGTGCACACGCAATTTATCATTAGATCTCAGACTGGACCAAATTTCTAATTGTCCATCACACCACCCAATTTCATGCTATGCAAGTAAAAACAAAAGCAGCTTAATGTGTGGGGGGTATTTCAAGTTCAGCAGCTGTATTAAAAACAATAGCAATGAGCATTCAGAGTTTCTAGCAGACAACAGAAGCAACCTTTGGTTTATGCTTGTAGTAAAAAAATAAAATAAAATCTCATCTCTTGGATTCCATGCAGGTTAACTACTGAGCCAACCCTACCTAACACATGTACTACAAAAAAATCATTTTGCTTATGATTTATTCTACTGTTACTAAAATCAGCATTAAAAATATTCATAGTTGATAACTCTCCATGATGATGATCACCCCATTCTTCCAGCCATTGCTGACAATTTATATAACTTTCTTATTTTTCTTTTTACTCTACAAACAGAACTCTTGTAACTCCTGGTGTTATCCTCCTAAAGATTAAAATTACAAACTATGATTACAGTAAAGAAATAGACCAGAAAAGCCTATTCAACATCATCATTTAGAATTATTTCAGTGCTAGATTCACATTCTTTCCTGAATCCAAATCTATCCTAACTGCATAATTGGAGAGATAAAGCAAAGGGCATGCAGACTTCCCACCAAACAGCTAACAGCATCAAGAAACAGAACAGGCACTGTAGAACATTGGTTTATTTTCAGATACCAGGTCTTATTTTACTGTATCTAAGTAGCTATTCCACTGAATCAAGACATAAAGGAAAATTTTCAAGAAAACACAACTATTCTGAAAAGGAACTTATCTGGAACAAAAGACAACAGGATATTATAGAGAGAACAGTAGAAATGAAAGGCTTAAGTGTGGTTTATGAAGCACCAAGTGCAAAGAGCAGCCTGCTCAGATCAAATGAGGTTTCAGCCTAATACACTGGAGAAACTGTTCAGAAAGAGTTCATCTGTATGAAACATGACCCCTGTAAAGCTGCCAAAATCAGTGAGAGCATAGAAGTGCTAAGCATGCAAGCTAAAATGGCTCAAGCTGCCTGGACTTACATGCACACCTAAACATAGATGGCTGCATATCCTAAATTCTGCGTTATCAAAAAGAATGTAGCTGTTTTCTTTACTGGTACTTCTGTATGCAATCAGTACACGTCCTCATCATCATCTACAAGCAAGTACCCTCTTCGCTCCCGTATCTAGAAAATCTGAATACATCTGACATGCAAGACTCCTCCTTTCATACCTCAGCCCCTCAAGCAGGGCTTTAGAGATGTAGTGCGAGCATTTAAAAACAGATAGAATTCATTAATCAATTCACTGGTATGTTAAAATGCATATTGTATAAAAACATCACCTGGCCATACTCAAAGGGGAGTAATTGGTGACTAGAACAAAAAAGGCAAAAGAAAGAAAGGTTGTCTAACACTGGGTGGAATAACACAGGGCAGTCTGACACTCTCCAGAGTCACTAGTATGTAAATACACAGTTCGTTTTTTTGATTTATGAAAAAAAAGAAGTACATATTTGGAGATTGACTTCAAATATTTTATTAATATATATAGCTATTACTCTAAATATATGTTGCCATACAAGCCCTAAACAAAAAGCACACCTTAGAAGCAGTGGGTAGGAAAAGGCAGAGGAAAACTGAGCATTTTCTGCTTTAATATCTACCACGCTATCACATCTGGAACACCAGTTATTTTACCAACAAGAATAATACAGCAAACAATACTCTCTTACTTTAATGGCCTATGGAAGTTTTTCCATTACATCCATGCCCCACAGAAAGGTGGGGTTCACAGAAAATATTGCCTCCTAAAAGCAAAACCCACATCTCTTTCAGAATGCAGAAGCAGCTGAATCAGAACAAAAGACATCCACGGGAAATATTATCTACAAAAGTTGCCTGCTAATCCGAGTCGAACAGAAACGAAGGGGCAAAAAAAAAACCCCGACTCTGTACAGGTTCTTTTCCTCATGCCCTCACAACGTTCCCCCAGTTCAGCGGGCCGTGTGCCCTTTCCAAGCCATAGGGGAAGACATTCCTCCCTCTTTCCCTTCACGGAACGCACCCGAAGAGGCAGAGGGGCCACGAAAGCACCTCAAGGGGAAGGAGGGGAGGGGGGGACACGAAAGCACCCCCAGGGGGGGGGGGGGGGGGAACACAAAAACACCCCAAGGGACGGCAAAAATAATGGTTCTTTAAGGCGACCGAGGGAGAGCCGCTACCCGCGGCCTCCCAGCCCACCCCTGGCGCTCCGCGGCCGAGATTCCCCGGAGGACGCGGGTGGCCGGGACGCGGCCGCCCCCAGGACCGGCGGCTGCATCTTTGCGACAACGGGGGCCGCGCCGGCACCGACCGGGGCGCTGCCCTCCGCGCAAACCCGCAGATACCTACTAAAAACTAAAACAGCGGGGAAAAAAAATAAACTAATGAAATAAACAGGCCGAACTCCCCCCGCTGCACACACCCCGCTCCGGCCGCGGGCGCGCGCCGCTGCTCCCCCCGCCCTCCCTCGTCCCCGCCGCGGGCGCGCGCTGCTGGCCTGGGTTGAACCGCTCGCCCCTCCCAGCGAGGGTCGCGCCGTCCCCATGTCCCCCCCGGCTCCCTGCTTCTCCTCCTCCTTCTCATCCCCTGCCGCCGCTGATCGCCGCTGGGCAGTACCTCATATCTGCGCGGGCCGGGGGGCCCTACTGACACCCACGGCGGCGGTGAGGGACGGGTAGGGGGGCGATGGGTGATGGAGGAGCCGGAGGGGCCACCGCCTCCGCCAGACGCACCATCCCCTCCCCGCTGCCTCCTCAGCCACCGTCTGGCGGCGGGAGGGGAGGAGGGGAGGGCGGAGCCCTAGCTCGCGCTCGCCCTCCCAGCCGCCGTACTGACGCCCTCCCTCCCGCCCTCCCAGCCGCGACGACAGCCAATCAGAGGCTCGGAGCGCCCCGAGCGCAGCCAATCAGAGGCCGGCAGCGCCGCCGTCCAGGCTCTGTCCGGCCAATCCGGGCTGAGCCAGCGCCGCTCTCGCGCCGAGGGCTGAGCGGGGCGGGTTGGCTCCCGCTCCTCGCCCGCCTCTGTCAGGGAACAAGCGGTGTCCCCCAGGCGCCGGTGCCGGGTCCAGTGCTGTTCAATGTCTTTGGCGATGTTCTGGACTGATACCGAAAATGCTGGCAACTAAATTCTCTGGGGGTCGTTTCGGAGTTTTAGACAGCAGCATCCTTTATCCGGGCTGGGCAACACAAGGGAGCGATCTCCATCCATCGTGTGCAGCGAGACAAGAGCTGGGACAGGATGGATTTCCCACTCACATGCGTAGGGATCCATTCTCCCAGAAACCTTATGCCTTTTCTATTCTTTCTAAGGCGTGATCTTAGTGTTGTTACAAACTTCGCATCAGTCAGATCCCTTGCAGATTCGGAGCCGGCTGCAGCCCTGCCTGACCCTGCACCGGGGATCGGAAAGGCTGCAAACAGAGGGGATGTAGCAGCCCCAGCCGCTCAGCACAGGGCGTTATCGGCCCCAGAGAATGAACAGTCTCTGGAGAAACACTGAAGGAAGACAGGCTGTCAGAGGAACGTTCTGTCTAGCTTTCAAAGAACACAGTTACTTAGATGAAACTTTACTTAAGCTTAAATCAGAAATCTTCTACTTTTTATAATAGTACCTGCTTCTTGTATCAGGATGAGGGGATTGAATTGCAAGTTCTGGGATGACACTAAGCTGGGAGGAAGTGTCGATCTGCTGGAGGGTCGGGAGGCTCTGCAGAGGGACCTGAACAGGCTGGACCGATGGGCTGAGACCAACGGGATGGGGTTCAACAAGGCCGAGGGCCGGGTCCTGCCCTTGGGACACAACAACCCCGATCAGCGCTACAGGCTTTGGGGAGACCGGTTGGGAAGGCAGAGCAGGACCTGGGGGTGTGGGTGGCAGCAGCTGAGCCTGAGCCAGCAGTGGCCCGGGTGGCCGAGGGGCCAGTGGCATCTTGGCTTGGGTCAGACACAGTGCAGCCAGCAGGATCAGGGCCGGGGTAGTGCCCCCGGGCTCTGCACTGAGTCCTGTGTTCAGCGCTGGGCCCGTCAGTACAAGGACAGCGAGGGGCTGGAGCGTGTTCGGAGAAGGGAATGGAGCTGGGGAAGGGGCTGGATAACAAGCACTATGGGGAGCGGCTGAGGGACCCGGGGTTGTTCAACTGGGGAAAAAGAGGCCGAGGAGAGACCTCGGCACTGCCTGCAGCTGCCTGAAAGGAGGGTGTGTGGGTTCTGCTCCCAGGCGACAGGCAATAGGACAAGAGGGAACGGTTCAAGTTGCGCCAGGGGAGGTTCAGATTGGACATCAGGAAAAATTTCTTCCCCGACAGGGTGCTCGGGCCTGGGCAGAGGCTGCCCAGGGAGGCGGCGGGGTCATCATTCCCCTAGAGGAGTTTAAAGACAGGTAGACAATGTGCTCGGGGACGTGCTTCAGTAGTGGGCAGGTACGGTTGGGCTCGATGCTCTCGAAGGTCTTTTCCAGCCAAGCGATTGTATGATTTCCTTTGACCCAAGGTAATTCAGGCAGGGGGTCTTCTCCCTTCCTCCCTCCCGCCCCGGCCGTGTCCTGTGTCCCGTTTCCCGGCTCCGTTCCTCTCCGCCAGCGCGCGGCGGTGCCGCGGCCTCTGCTGGGCTGCCTCGTTCCCGCGCGCCGCTAGGGGGCGCCCGCTCCCGCCTCCGCAGCCGCCTTAGCCAATCGGAGCTCCTCTTTGTGCAGAGTGACAGCCGCTTCAGCCAATGGAAGCTCCACTTTGAGCCGAGTGATAGCGTTTCAGCCAATCAGAGCTCTGCTTCTATAGCCAATGGGGCACTCCCGTGGCGCCTGGTGGGGCCGGCGCGGGGCGGCGAGGCGGGAGCGCGGCGGAAGTCAGGGTTTGTCATGGCAACCATCGGCCCTCGGGCTCCCGGAGGGGGTTCGGGCGGGTTTCCCTACGGGCGTTGCGAGGCTGGGGACCCCGGGCACTTCACGGTGCTCTCATAGGCAGGGGCAGCGCCCCCAGCCTCTCCGAGCTGAGCGGGGCTCGGTGCTGACTGCCAGGGGCACCGTGGTGGCCGCATCGTTTCCCGCCCCCCTCCTCTCCCCGTTTCTCCCTCTCTCTCCCTTCTCCCACACCGGGGTCGGGGCAATCCCCGGTTTCGGTACAAGATGGGAGATGATGTGACTGAGCTGCCCTGCAGAGAAGGACTTGGGGGTGTTGGTCGATGAGAAGCTCGGCGTGAGCCAGTAATGTGTGCTCGCAGCCCAGAAGGCCGACTGTATCCTGGGCTGCATCAAAAGAAGCGCGTCCAGTAGGGCGAGGGAGGGGATTCTGACTCTGCTCCTCTTGTGTGAGACCTCATCTGGAGTATTGTGTCTAGTTCTGGAATCCTCAACATAAGAAGGATATGGAGCTGTTGGAACGGGTGCAGAGGAGGGTTGCAAAGATGATCAGAGGGCTGGACCATCTCCCATACGAGGACAGGCTGAGAGAGTTAAGAGTTGCTTAGCCTGGAGAAGAGAAGGCTCTGAGGCAACCTTATAGCAACCTTCCTGTACCTGAAGGGCTACAAGAAAGCAGGGGTGGACTTTTTACAAAGGCTTGTAGTGATAGGACTAGGGGCAGGGGTATAAACTGGAGAGGGGCAGATTTAAACCAGACATAATGAAGAATTTGTCGTGAGAGTGGTGAGGCACTGGAATGCATGTCTCAGGGCAATTGTATTCTATGATTCTCCTTCCTCTCTCCCCACCTTCCTACCCCTAACTTGTCTGTGCTTTTCTTTCTTTCCTGTAACTTGGAGATACCGGTTTTAAGTTTTCTTTCGTCCCCCTGAAGAGGCTCTTGTTTGATAAGGACAATGTGTACCAAGTTGGGAGAGGAGAAGTGAAACCCCAAGTTGTGATTTCTCAGTGAAGTCCTCTGTAGGTTTCCTTTTCTTCCTGGAGGGTTGTGTTCTCCTTTGCGCTGCCTTTGTCTGAGCTAGTGGAATTGTGTGTGCCTGCCTGCCCGGGTGGCAAACAACCCATTTACTGCACAGAACCACCAGTCAGCAAATCCTTTGCTTCATTCATTGCCTTTTGTGGTACATCTCAGTCCCTGGTGTCTGCTATGTTATGATCAGCAATACTGATGCAACCTGTTGCAGATAACACTATATCTTTCCTTATCTGTTGATCTGATTTAGAACTTGTCTGCTGGAAGGACTCATAGGCCCTCTGTTGCTTGCAAAGAATCACTGTTGCAGAATGAATCATAGAATAGTTTGGGTTGGAAGGGACCTTAAAGATCATCCAGTTCCAACTCCCCTGCCAAGGGCAGGGACACCTACCACTAAACCAGGCTGCCCAAGGCCCCATCCAACCTGGCCTTGAACACCTCCAGGGATGGGGCAGCCACAGCTTCCCTGGGCAACCTGTGCCAGTCCCTTGCCACCCCCATGGTGAAGAAATTCTTCCTTATGTCTAGTCTAAATCTGCTCCTCTCCAGTTTATACTCATTGCCCTATGTCCTATCACTATGAGCCTTTGTGAACAGTCCCTCTCCAGCTTTCTTGTAGCCCCTTCAGGTATTAGAAGGTCTCTATAAGGTCTCCCTGAAGCCTTCTTTTCTCCAAGCTGAGGATCAGTTATGCACGGGTCAGTAAAATAAAGCTTTGGTAACTTGTTTTCTCTGTCTATAGATACTGCATGTATTACAGTTTAGTTGCTGTGTCCTTTTCAGATCACTATGAAGGCCTTGTACTGTCAGCAGAATTCACCTGGAGAGGACGTGACATTTGTCTTCCAGGAAAGAGTGAGTTCCGGTCATAATAGCATTATTAATCATTCAGTGACAAAGAGAGAGTGGCTGAATGCTGCAAGGGAATTGAAACACATAACTGTTCTGTAGACTTAAAAAAGGATTGGTGTAATTCTTAGGCATGTAGGCAGGTAAATGAAAGTGGGAGAGGTGTATTGTACCATCATCACACAGCACTTGGCAAGACCAGTTCTAGATATCTGTGTTCAGTTTTGGTGTCCATATTCTACAAACAACTTTTTTAGGTGTGAAAAATGAACCCTAGCTTCATATGGATTCACATCTCCTTCACGTCACTGGTTTCAGGTGAGGGTGTGGTATTTAATTTACAGGAAAAAAAAAACCTCCATCAGATAAAAAAATGTTAGTGTCTGTTGAGGTTTAGTAAGTGGTTGACTTGTAATAGTGACATACATGTACTCGAAGTAGTATTGTAAATCCATTGTGATATCAGTTCCCTTTTCTTTGAAAAGAAAATCTTAGCCTGACTACAAAATGATCTAAACCAAAGACTGTGGAAAAGCGCTTTCAAGAGCTTGAAAGATCCTACTAGCACATTCATGTTGCATTGTATAATGTAACGCCTGCAAATTTGTCCTAGGAAAACCTTCCTCTTCTAAGAGACAACGATGTGAAAGTGCAAGTTAAAGCCTGTGCACTGAGCTGGATAGATACTAAGGTATTTACTTTTTTTAATTAATAAAAGTTAGAGGTCTTTACAGTTTCCATTGAAGAGCTAAGCCAGGGCCTTTGCTGGTAATTGGCACAGTTCCATTTATGCCATCTGAGGGTATGGGTGTGCTGCTGAGGAACAGCACAAGATTGATGTGGTATTCTTGCATATCTCTCTAAATAAAAAGCACCTGTCATTTGGTTCTTAATTTATGGAGAAAAATCAGTCGCCATTTGTGAGTTCTCTTACAGTAAATCCCTTTTATCATCCTCTGCATACTGACTGTAAGTTAGCTTGGCTTGCTGTTAATAACTAATTTTTTTTATGTGCTTCTAAATTTAACTACAGAAAAACAGTGGAATGGGTTTAATATTAAATGGGGAATGTGTACCTTTTTAACCCAGATAACATTTTTGTTACGGTCCAAATTTCTCACTGTGAGTACCCAACACTTTAAGAGTATAATAAATATGCAAGTTTTGAGCTTTAATAAGAATGTTGTAACCCTTGTTTTCACTTAGCTCCTGTCAGAAATTAAACTGGAGAAGGAGCTTATACCTGTTGGTCGAGAAATTTCTGGAGTTGTATTGGAAGGTAAGTTGGTATGATTGTCTTGTCAGGGTATGGAGCAAGAGTTAAAGTCTGGTTATCCAGAACAAATAAATACTGTTTGTATAATACACCTTTAGTAGCAGGAACTATTTGCTTTCTTGATAAGGCTTCCCGCAAGTCAGTGATGATACTGAAGTGAAACTGAACTGTAACTCCCGTGTATCTGTTCAGAGTTTAAAAAAATAAAATTAACGCACAACAGCTTTTGAAATAAAATATACTGACATCTTAAGATATTACCTTCACATGCTATAATAGTCTTCAATGTATTTGTAAAAACATTTGTTGGAATATTGAAGACAAAGTAACATTCAGGAATTTAAGCGGTGTTTCACTTACACTTCCACCTTTGATGTGTAGTTTAAAGCCTGGATCTTTCAAACACATATACGTGTATGTACTTGCACATAACTCTTTGTGGATGCGGTGCCAGAGTTTAGTGAATTAAACATTTGGCTTTGCTATGTGGGTATTTAATAGAAAAAAGTGTGTTTTTTCACTAGCAGGGTATATTTTTAATTTTGTGAGCTAGCAAGAAACCATGCTTTCAAATATATGTTCAGTTTCAGCTATAAACATTATCTTCGTTCTTTCCTCCATTTCATATATTCTTCGTGAGTTGGAAGAAAGGTGACCTTTTTTCAGCCAGATGATGAAGTGGTGGGTAAGTTAATGTTCGTTTACCTTATCAACTGACACAGTAATCTTTTTATAATGAATGGCTGAGGTTATAATAATTGCTAAAGCTACAATTCTATGTGTGTTTTTGAAGATTCAGCTAATGGCATGCAGATAAACTCTCATAAAAGATAATTCTATTCTTAAAGTGTTCTCTTAGGGAAGTTTTTCAGTTATAAGAGTGGAAGTTCAGGTCCCCAGCTAATTTTATTTGTGATAGCTCTACTGTATTCACTAAGTCTTTAGGAAAATACACCTGGGTCCAATTAGCCACATGGGGTGAGTGTTCTAAAGGCTACCATTTGAATACACGCACGATTACTTGTATTTATAACACCATCCTGATGTATTCAGTACATATACTCTGATTCTTGTGGGTGATACAAAGTCTATGCTTTTATTTCCTGCCTTCTCGAGGATGATATAAAAATATGCTTTTAACTGCTAGTGATGAATCTCTTCTTCAAGCATTGTGAAGACAGTGCAGTTTCTTCTACTCATCAATCCCACTTTGAATAAATAGATCAACAGTGGTCCTAACTTAAATATTCAAGGTTCTCCAGTTCTACTGGATGTTTCAGGTTGCCAAAAGCTAGGCACATACTCATGAGTTCTGCTAAATGCAAGGCCATACTTTAAAAAGAGACTGGTTCAAGCTGCTCGTTTTCCAGAATGGTTATTTTTAGAGTTCTTGAAAGTGGACTTGTTTCCACCCTAACTTAACCACAGGGATCCCCTACTTTATGATCCTGCTGTTACATTTATTGTCAGAGATACCCATCAGAAAGGCAAGTGGTAATCACTTACTTTTTTTGTTTGTTGTTTGAAACAGACTTCCAGGTCAAAAATCACATGAAAAATGTTTGGGACTTTTCTTTTCCTGGTAAAACTTTGGCAGATCTTTCATACTGTTAGTTAAATCTAATGAAATAAGATGTGTGATTATCATTATTTACACATCACAGAAGGTGTGATCCTTACAGTTGGGGATTAATAATCCATTTTATGGTGTACAGAAGTGGCTTTGCTTTGTTTAATAAAGCAGAACAGTACAGCCAGGTGTTTTCTAGTCTTGCATGTGAATTAACTTTGAATTATGAATAGTATCATTATTGTGAACAGTATTGCTCATTTAGTTAAATATCTTAATCACATATGCTACATCTGTTTAATATTTTAAAATAGTATTTGTGTTTCAATCACCTTCTGTTGTAGCTGAAGGAATACAGCTTGAGTAAGTAGTTAGGAAAAGAAACCCTCTGTCAGTGGACCTGAGAGGTCTAAGCAATGTTCTAAGTAGCTGTGGGAGGGTTAGGGTTTTTTGTGAATTAGGACTTCATTCCATTCTTGTTAATTCAGATATGGAGTAAGTAGTTGGAATCAGCTGGGCTACTTCGGAGGAACTTTGACATTAAAGGAATGGAATCTCCACTTAGGTCATGGAGAAGCTGATTTATTTTGTCAGAGATTTCTGGTTTATGCATTTTTTAAATTCTTGAATATGGAATGTTTGTGAATGCAGGTACAGAAAAGTCAGAATTAAATGTATGCAATAGGAAGATGAAGAAACCAGCATTAAACATTTTTAGCCCTAAAAGAAAGAAAACCTACTTCTTCAAATACTGAAATATCAAAGATTCCCTTTCAACAGCTCTTTAATCTTATGCATCCAATACAGGTATTAGAAAAGCAAAAGACAGGAGTGAAATATTTCTTCTATGGCAAAGCTTTCCAAACAAGCACACTTTCTAGTTACTGTTGCTCTGAGTTTCTAGTCAATGAGTGAGCAGATTTAAAGGAAAATAAGCTGTTGGCAAATGGTGTGGTTACCCATGTGTTTGTTAATATCGAACTGTCACAAAATTTACAATTGTCAAAAATATTTCTACTTTAATTTTACAAAGAAGCCTGATATATATGCACCTTACCGACTTTAACAGTAATAATGTGGTGATATCCTTATTTATGAGCCTACTGTTTTGGTTTTGGTTGGTGGGTTAAAAAGAAACACAGTAGTAAAACCTCAGATCATCAAATCATAGAATAACCAGGTTGGAAGAGACCCAACAGATCATCGAGTCCAACCACTCCTATCAAACACTAAACCATGCCCCTCAGCACCTTGTCCACCTATGCTTTAAACACCTCCAGGGAAGGTGACTCAACCACCTCCCTGGGCAGCCTCTGCCAGTGCCCAGTGACCCTTTCTGTGTAGCTCATGATATTTCTAGATCAGCCAAAAATCTTTTGAGATGCATTGTTGACATCTTTTCAACTGTCAAGGAACAGTTGATTTTATTCATGGCTCTTAGAATCTTTCAGCAATCAATTATGCCATGGTTCTCATTAAAGTAAATGCGGGGAAAAATATTCTGAGTCTTAAATTAGCTGCCAGTACTAGGAGATGTGAACCTAAATATAAATGTATCTGCTGAGATTTACTGGTGGTTAACCAGTTTGCATGTTGGTTCTTCCATGTACCCCGTTGCACTCAAACCCTATGCTATGTGGAGTGTTTCTGACAAATGAGTTGAAAAATCAGATTTTTTACTTGTGTCAAATGCTTGGTGCGTATAGCATATATCAAATAAAAGTCTATGCTTCATGTTGGAGCTTCTGTAAGCATTATGAGGCACGCTAAAGGGCACAGTTCTTTAAGATGCCATGTGTCTTTCCCACAGTATAAGGGTCATGGCTTTGTGAATGGTTTCAGAGATCCTGAAATTGATGTGAGTTGACAGCAATGTATAATGACTCCTTAGAGACCATCCTGAGTGTTAGGAGATAATGTGGCTTGTTCCTGAACTTTTGCATCTGTGTCTTCATGTATTATTCACTCTGTGTTTTGCTTTTTCTATAGTAAGGTGTTAGAATGCAGACTGGTTTAGGTGCCAAGGCTATTTTTGTTTACTATAAGGAGACTTCTTAACATTTGAAATACGATATTGCATTCATTATCACAATATGCATGATGCTTTAGGATAGCAGAGATGTTTCTTAGGGATGTTCTTTCATAGATGCTTATATGCTAAATTAAAGGTTTAGAGGATGGCTTAAGTTATGAAAGTCAATCAGAATTGACACTGATATTGTAAGAAAGCTTGTTCTGTTCAGACATTCTTGCCCTTCTTGCATTTTTTCCTAATAGTACAGTAGCTGCCACATAGAATTACTTTAGACTAATTATTGTTATCCTGTAGGGAAATTCTTGAGAGATCTGCAGATGTATACAGGCCCTATACGGTAGTTGTATTTTAATAGGAATTGTGAAAGACTGGAAATAGCAGCCAAATTTGGTGAGGATTTTAAGGCAAAGCTCTTGCTTTTGTTTAAATGGAGTATAAGATTTGGATGGGATGGGTTTTTTCAACAAGGACATGTATACAGGACAGGATGGCTTGGTTCACCAAGGATATATTTCACCAAGGGTGCATGTATACAGAAGACTTATTGAATGCCAGAATCTACTGTTCAGGAATCTTTTTCTTTGGCCAGTGGAGGAAAAAAAGTGCTGTTAGAGCCAGGATGGAGTTTTACTTCTGCCTGTTCTTTATTTGCTTTCTCTGTCTTCCACGAGTGTTTTTTTTTTTCTTCAGTTCCTCTTCTCTATTCCAGCTTTTAATAACTTACACTCACACATTCTTGCTTGTTTTTCCTTTGCTTCTTTCTTTCCCTTTTTTGCTGCCTTTGCTAACAAAACATGTACAGGCATCAGGATGGAAGAGTAGAGGTATCTGTTGTGTGGTTTGTTTTGTGCCCATCTGCAACACAAGAACTTGATTTTCTTGTTAGCCATAGCCCAGAGTAGAAACAGGAGCACTCATTGGAGCGAGAGCAGTGTGAAATAAGTTCAGACATGACCTGACAAAACTTTAGTTGCAAAAAACATTCAGTAGTGTCCCCATTCTTTGTCTCCCAAACCCCAAAATGCTGTTTGTAGCACCTTTGGAACCATCTTGAGCACTGTGTCCATAAAGATTACAGGCTGTTACCTAGCCAGGTTTTCTTAACATGTCATAAACCTGATGAGAGCAACTGAACCACAGACCAAGGGGGACTAGTGATTTCATTAAGAGCTTGTTCGGGTTATAATGTATGGTTCTTTGAAATAAAATGTCTGTGTTCAATTTTTTTCTCAGGAATTTTGCCTCTGGATTCAGAAGAATCTGGTCTTTGTGAAGTTATTCTAATTCATGAGCATTGTTTGGGTACGTAGCTTATATAGTTTGCTAATTTACATTTACTGTATCTTTAGACTTTGGTTTATCTTTTCTAATAGGGAGATAATTAACTTGGACCTCTGGGTAAACTTGTTCTATATAGCAACATTCAAATATTCTGTCTACTCCACCTGTTCAAAGAAGCTTTGAGTGCTAGGTACTCTCAAGGCTTTTTCTTTACTGTTCTTGCTTAATGGGTTAATGTTTTGTGTAAACCACACAAGCTGACTCTTACCCTCACCCCTTCTAACTTCCCTTTTTGCTGCTTCACTGTCTTTCTACTTTTTCCTTATCTCATCTGCAACAAAATTAAATGAGGAGAAGTTCTCTTTTTTCCTCACTTTGACTCAATCCAGGAATATCACCAGACTAACAGATTAAATAAAATGAGCAGACTGAAAGCTGGAGAAAAAAAACTTCAGGGAATGAGGATCGGGAGAAAACTAATATTGAAGCTTTTTCAGTTACTGAGAGTTTCCAGCTTCCCATTTTTGAGCATAGGGTGCTTCAGTGTGTAGAGTACTAAGTGTGGGAATGACTGTGCTTCTCCCAGTGGTTTGCTGTTTTACTTTGACCAGTTACCTTTTGCTTATATTAATTTGTATTGTGTTTCTGTGACTGTCGATGAATTCAGCCTGTGTAGTTATGAGGTGGCTTCTTTAAATTTATTTATACCAAAACTGAATTCCTACTTTTATTGTATAAAATACAGTAAAATATCCTTTCCCTGATTTTTAAATACATATGAGATATCAAGAAGTATTATCTACATTGACTTGTTTGAAGATGAGATCCTCCTGACTAGCTATGACAGTTTTTGCACAATAGTCATGGACTCGTGGATATGAAAAAATAAGGTTTATTCTTTCTAATGCTTAAAAGTACAAATCAAGCAAAATGAAGGTGAGGTGTCTGTGATGCCTTATCACTGTTTACAGTAATTATATGCTGAACATATTTCTGGTTTTATGTTACCTTCAGTAGCTTACTTTGTGCCAAGTAGCATGAACTGGCACACAAAGTGATGGTGCTGGTGATGATCCCTAGAATTCCTTTCCAGCACACTGATAAATGATCCCAGGTGATCGCACTGCTTGCATTGTTTTGTAGCTTTCCCAATTCAGGCTAAACTGTCAATTCTTATGCTTAAAGGGACAGACCAAACATTTCCAGTCCTTTTCCTTTCTGGTGTACCTCACGAGGATCACAGACACTCTAGTTCAGTGCTGTGCTAGACTCTCAGCTGGACTATGATGATTTCCTAGCTTAGCATCAAGGTCCCTGCTAAATCATGTAAACTGCTTACAATAAAAATGGTGTTTGAACTTGTGATTTCTAGTTAAGTGAAGTTAAGTCTTCATTAACGTTACCTCTCCGGACTTTTAAGTGTGTGATTAGAATGGGAATTTTAAGTGTCTTATAGGTAGAGTCAACAGAAAGCGGATGATAAATGATGGGGGTGGTGAGGCACTGGCACAGGTTGCCATCGGAAGCTGTGGCTGCCCCATACCTGGAGGTGTTGAAGGCCAGGTTGGATGGGGCCTTGGGCAGCCTGGTCTAGTGGAAGGTGTGCCTGCCCATGGTAGGGGGGTTGGAACTGATCTTTAAGGTCCCTTCTGACCCAAGTGATTCTATGATTCTTGGAATAACAATTGCCTTTCCTATTTTGACTCCATGTAGCTGAGCTAGCACTGTTGTGAGCCACAACGTTGGAATACTGCCTTTGTGAAATAGGTCATAATTACAACTGTAGATTGACTTGTATAATTTTAGAAATTGATGAAGTCTAAAAAAAATAATTCTGAGTGAAATGTCAGGGACTTGCTGCTTTTTTTTTTTTCTATCTGGGTTTTTTTGTTTGTTTGTTTCCCCAAAACTTAGTTCGTAAACCTGAAAAAGTTTGTTGGGTTGAAGCAGCCGGGACCGTTCGTGATGGTGTCCGAGCATACACAGCTTTACACTACCTTTCTCAAGTCTCTCCTGGAAAAACTGTCCTTGTAATGGATGGAGCAAGTGTAGGTAACAACTGTACCATAACTATTTTGGAACAGAAAGATTACTTTTGCCATAAATAACTGGCTTATCACCAGAATGATTGGATTTCTTACCACATACTAAGCTTATCAAGTCTTGTATTCCGCTTCTGGCAACGCCCTTAACGTAATGGATTAATAGGAAATGCCCTCCCACGTAAGATACTGAGCCAAGCATACAATCCTTTATATATTGCATGGGTAGTGAAGAGAAGTAGTGCTTTTCTGGTGTTTCACATTGAGATTGTTTTACCCTAAGCCCTCAGGTGTAACTAGAAAAAAGTGCCTTAATTTTTTAATTTGTTTCCCACCACTGCTTTTTAACTTCTCTTAGATATAAATAATTTCATTTGCATTGCTGCAATCGTTACTGCTAATGAAGATGTGGAGCTTGCCTCAGCTAGATTCATTAATGTAAATGTGGCTGGGGCTTTTTCCTCGGTAGCGCTTCTTCCTTCAACAAGCAAGCAAGCCCAAAGCTATAGGTTACTAACTGCAATTATGGGACCTGGCATTACTTTAGAGGCAATCTGAACTTTTTTATTGAAGAGAAAAACTAGTTAATTACTCAAAGTTTGTTCAGAGCTTCCCTATCAATTAAAAGATTTTTTTGGCACTCCTTACAACAGAAGCAGATCCTCTGAATAGTCAAATTCTTGTTTCAGATGTGTTTTATTGAAGAAGTTAGTTATTTCTGGGTACTCCCCTGACTTCTCTTGAGTGTCCTTTCTTAGTCAACATGAAATTGTTGTTGTAAATAAATCTGTGTACTATTTTCTTCTACAGCCATTTGGTACAATAGCTATTCAGTTAGCACAACACAGAGGAGCCAAAGTAATCTCTACTGCACACAGTCTTGAAGATAAACAGTACCTGGAGAGGCTTAGATCTCCTGTGGGTAAGTTATATCCTTCAGTGCTAAAGTTTATTCTCAAGAATGTCTCAAAATATATTTTTTTCTTTTTAGCCTGGAGACTTACTTTTGTAGGTGAAAACTGAAATGCAGATTTAGGAATTGTCTAGTTAAATCGTTTTTAAATTTATTCTGTACTCTGTAGGTATTTAATTTCAGTTTTAGATATATTTCATGCCATTTTTATTCTTCATTGAAATTGTAATGACTCTCTCAGTACTTTCCATCTTACACAATAGTGCTTGAGTGCTGGCTTTTGACCTAACTACTCAAGAAGTCTTTTCATTTTGTAAAATTGTTTCTCGTGAACAAGAAGCACTGCTAAATTATCACTATCACAGCATGTAATCTAGGTACCTGAGCCAGAGTTCATACGTAATTGTACGCTTGAGATACAGTATGAATCAGACTCATTTTGCTTTTAGTAGTATTTTATCAGGCTGTGTGGCAGCTCAGTTTCAAGTACTGCTGTAACTGTAGCTGCATGTGCAAGGCTTTGCATTTTCCTATTTTCTAAATGAGCTTTGTATTTGGCATAATACTTGCATTCATCTATGATTTCTTCCATTTCTTCTCTTTGATACTTAAGTTTTTGGGGGGTTTTCCCTCAAAGTAACAGTGCTGTTTGGATCATGGGAAGATTTTCTTACATAGAAGCTATTAGCATTTTTCCTGATCAGACTTCTTATTTTAATACTGCAGAGTGGAAGAAAGTAGAATATTTATTGATTCAGACAGTTTTAAAATAACAAATGGCATTGCAAAGTCCATTTTGAGTGCAGTCCATAAACTTTGCTGTGCAGTAAGCAAAAGGTTAAAAGTAGTGTCTGATATTTCCTCCTTGAATTGCAGATTGCCACAGTGCAATCAGCAAGATTGTTTTTCAGTATATGATTTTTTATGTCATTCAAAGAAGTATGAGTAGCTGTGCCTCTTGTAAGAATGTCTTTGTCAGGGAAAGCATTGTGTAGTCACTTACCATGTCTACATATATTACAGTTGCATCAATCAAAATATAAGTGGCTTACGATAAGATCTGATTAAAAAGGTTATGTCAAGGTTAACTGTCCTTGACTCTGACTCCCTTCCCTTTTATTGTTTTGCATAGTAATATTGTTAGCAATCTTAGCTCTCCACATGGAGAATTAGAGCAGTTTTCAAGTCTCCTCTCTTGTTCTTAGTGACTCACTAAAATCAGGCATTGCTGATATGCAGGTGCACATAGTATTGTCCTTGTGTTCTCCCTGCTGGCTCAAGAATAGTAAGCTAGCAGAGGGATGAAACAAGCCAGAGAGCTGCTCTTCAGACGCAAAAGAGAACAGAGTTCTTGTCAATTTTAATTCATTTCTGGCTCCCGAGAACAGAACTGGCAGTGGAAGCACAGAGACAACACAGTGTGCACGTGCATTCTGGGGCTGCGTGCTCACACACATCTGCAGTGTTGGGGAGTGATTCACTTCCAGCCTACCAAGTGGGTGTTTAGTTCTTCCAGTAGTGGCTTTGGAGTGCTGATAATGCAGCAGGAAGTGAAACGCTGTGCCGAGGTTATTACACAAGGGCAGGGAGAAAGACATTTTTACACTCTGACCTTAACAGTCTTCAGCCAGGAAGAACTGCGAAGTTTTGTGTTGGGAATGTAATCATTTCTTCGAAGACCTGGCAGACTTATTTATCTAAATTATTTTTTGGCAGCTTCACAAAAAGACCCTAATTTTAACTTTTCCTATTTCAGAAGTCTTTTTTTGGTGTCATTGCAGACATTACAGACTTCAGAACATAAAGCAGTTTTCTGAATGCTGCTGAAACGTAGATATTTGTTATGCCAGCTGTTACAGGATGAAAAAGTAAATACAAATGACCAAAAATTTTGCTTTGTAATTTTTTATGGGTATACTTTGCTGATGATAAGATAACTTCATTAGCTGAGCAAGGACTTTGCAGTTAATTTTTTTATCATAGTCCTGTCAGCACATAAGAATATGACTTTGGGTTGCCTGTATTATTATGTATCCAGTACCTGGAGAGGGCCTACAAGAAAGCTGGGGAGGGCCTCTTTACAAAGGCTTGTAGTGATAGGACATGGGGCAATGGGTATAAGCTGGAGAGGGGCAAATTTAGACTAGACATAAGGAGGAATTTCTTTACCAAGAGGGCGGTGAGGCCCTGGCACAGGTTGCCCAGGGAAGCTGTGGCTGCCCCATCCCTGGGGGTGTTCAAAGCCACGTTGGATGGGGCATTGGGCAGTCTGATCTAGTGGGAGGTGTCCCTGCCCTTGGCAGAGGGGTTGGAACTGGATGGGCTTTAAGGTCCCTTCCAACCCAAACTATTCTACAACTCTGGTTTGCTTTTTGCTGGCGTTTCCGAGTTATATGAATGTTAATGTAAAATAAATATTCTGAGTAACTAAAGTTTTGTGCGTTAGTGCATTTTTGTTTATGTTTTAGCAGGACTCTCAGTTGTCAGTGAGCAGCAGTTTGTGTTCTCAGTGTATGGCATAACTAGCTGCTTCATAAAATGGCTGAAGTAACTATCTCTTGCAATGAAGAGGCCATCACTTACATTGCTCATGTATGTGCTTGTTTTATAACAGTAGGAGTTCAGTAGTTTTTCAAATGTTTGTGGAACATATACATTAGGGAAAAAGTTTAATTGCAATTCTTCTTCAAATAAAATTATATAACCTGGGTACAGCAATAAAGAAAGAGTAACAGTTTGAGTGTGAAGGCAAAAAGCCACTGGTTTTGTGATTTGGAGTTTTTTGGTCTGTTTGGGTTTCTTTTTCCAATAAATGTGATTCCAATGGCTGGAGTAGAGATTGCTGTTAATGTTTAAGGCTTCATATTTAGACCAACAAGATGAGGTCTTCACAAGTTTTCAACAATCTCTGGATTAAATATAATAGTATGAAGGAGGAGATTATTTATGTAGTATTCTGAATATGGGGCATTAAAATTGGAAAACTTTTATAATGTCATGAGTTTTTGTTAGAGAACAGAAGAAAAAGATTTTATACACACACATTTCTTCTGTTTCCTAGGTTACCCCCTCTCGTGTTTTTTTTTGCTTGTGGTTTGTTGTTTGTTGGGGTTTTTTTGTTCAAACCAATATTGAGCTTTCAGTGGAGAGGTTCCTGGTAAGAACTCAACAGTGATTTCTTGGCCCTCTTGGGCGCGTTCAAATAAAGCAAGTAGCAGATCTTTCACCTGGCGGGTTTTAAGCTCTGTAGCTGAACTTGCTAAGTGAAAGTAAGCTCTGCTAACAAGTGGTGGAAACGCTGATGTTTCCACTTCTGATCAGCAATGAAAGAAGAGAGAAACTGAAGCCTTTTTGCCAGTCAGAATAATGTAACTTTAGAAGTTGTGCAAGTCGCAAAAGAAGGAAGTGAACTGATTTACAAAAATTTTGTGAGAAATTTTGCAGAAATGACAAAGCGTTATAGAAAATTATATTATAACTTGTTGTTCAGCCTTTTCCCCATTGGAGAGAAATTGTTGCAGCATTTTGCTGGGAGGGAAATTAAACAGGATTTTGATGTGTACCGTTTGAACTCTTGTATTCAATAATAAAGCTGGACATGTTTGCTAGACAGAAATAAAGAAATAATCAAACATATTTAACTGTTATAGTCAGGATTTGAGTCCATTAAATTGGAATTATTCTCAAAAAGTGAAACTGTACGGAATTCTGTGCTATGTCAAAATCCTGTGTTAAGAAAAGACCCTTAACTTCCTGACTGAAGAAACTAATAAGAAAAGCATTTTATGAGGTTTTCTTTGCATACAGGGAATGTTACTATCATTATTAAATTAATGTGACATCTTTATTAAATTACGACCGTGTGTATTGTCTTAGCCAGATAATTGGACTGCAGTAAAGAAAATTAGTGATTGAGTTATGATTTGAATGTATCTTATGATTTGATTGGAAGGGGGAAAAAAAACAAACCCAAAGCATTAACTTAGTATTAGTTAATATTCTTCTTAATGACCAGTTTCTTGCAATGTTTCTTCTTTCCTTCCTTCCCACCCCTGTGATATAATTCAAGAAGGGATACGGCAGCCTTTAGTGGGTAAGTACACATTACAGATTTGAGTTTAACCCATTACACGTTGGAAATATGCCTCCAAATATGTTTGACGTTACTTCAGTTATCATTTTGCTGGAAAGTCTTTGGCCTCTTGCGTTTCTGCATGTTTGTTCTACCTCATAATTATGAAACAAAACTAAAAACCTTAACTGCTGCTTCTCTGCCCTAGTTATTCCCAATATTGTGCTCTATCTTCATTAGCATCTGTAATTATGGTATCACAGATACGTGAGCAGAAAATGTATTTGTGATTTTCAGTTTAGAAATATTTTGAGAGAAGATGCAAGTACTTCCATCTAAATATTTACTGAATGACCCAGAGAGCCATATAGAGGTTAAAAACATCATGCAGGAAGTAATAGATTAATAAGTTTATCCATGCTTTGAGATAAGTGTTATTTTAAAGAAATGATGGATATAATAAGATTAAAAGACTTGCTGGAATAATAAGAAAATTCAAGTCAATGCCTTCTAAGTGAGTTTACTGTATATTTACATGTTTACTTCTGACTTGTACTGGGAGACAGTGTGTCATGCCAGGGAGAATAGGTTTTCGTTTCCTTCTGCAATATGAAAGCAAGGGAAATGATCTGCAGATTTGTGAGTTTCACTTGTTAAGGTAATACATACTTTTTTTTGGTGTGTGTGTTGATCTTGCATTGTGTTGGAAAATGAAAAAAAAAAGCTATTGGTAGGGTTTGGGGTTTTTTTTACATGGCTGCAAACTTTCTTTTAATACTTATAAAAACAAGAAACTGTTCTGCTCTGAATCTAAACTCTCTTTCATTATTGTAGTTAACCAAGCGTTCTGCTCCTTTCTAGCTAGAGTGATAGATGTGTCAAATGGAAAGATAGATGTGGCAGAAAGCTGCTTGGAAGAAACGGGCGGCCTGGGAGTGGATATTGTTCTAGATGCTGGAGGTAGGTAACTGATGAGAATCTGGTCTTCAGAGCACCATTAGGGGGTTTTATTATTATTGCATTGCGTGGAAAGAATAACTGGAGGCGACATCACCTCAAACGATTACATTTAGTTGCTTATTCCCATGCAATTTTATGTATGCATGTATGTATCTTAATTCAATAGATCTCCTTAAGCAAGACCTCTTTTAAGATTTCCTCGTATCACCCTCTAGTGGAAGCATCTAATACTGTTCGTGTGCTGCTAAATTCACCTGGTATTTTCCTCTATTTAAAAACTGAAGAGAAAAAAATGTGCTTCAAGAGTGAAACTGTGACGTTGTTGTTTATGGTGCCTTATTTTAATACCAAAGTTACACCATAATCACCAGCGCTGTTAACCTGTATTCTGAACCAAACATACTAGTTGAAGACTCTGAAGTTACTATTTTTAGCTGAAGTAATTGAAGGACTTCTTAGAGTTCCACGGAAATGCGTAAAAAGAAACAGATACTACAATGCCTCAGTCTTCTACTTTCTCAGATGTTCTGGTGGGACTAACAGCATAATGTAATTGTAGAGCTGTTCTAAACAGATGCCTTTCCTTTGGTTTATTTGTATGCATATATTGCAACTCATTTGTATCTGAAGACACAAGACGCTTAAAAAATCCCAAGATGTGCTTTTCCATATAGGAAGAGGTGGACATTGCCTTCTGAGTAGAACTTTCTTCTGAGCTTGAATGGATGTGTTCTTCTCCCCTCAGTGAAATTATATAGCGCTGAAGATGAATCAACTTCAAAATCACAGTTGCTGCCTCATAAGCATGATATCATTACTCTTCTGAGTGTCAGAGGACACTGGATAACAACAGAAAAAAACCTTCAGGTAGAGGAACTAAGTGTCACTAAGTTAGTTTGCACTACTCTGTGTGTGTGTTTGTCTGTCTTAAGCTTCTGTCATGGCAGAATGGTTCCCAATTGTTAAATAACATCAGTTCTCCCTTAAGAAGATTTTCACATTCAGAAGAGGAGAAGTAGAAATCATTAATAATAAATGTTTTTATTTTCCTTTGGGACAGCTTTGGGGCCTTCTTTTATGAGATGATACTGAGTTATGTTAATGGCTTGGCTGTAATGACAAATTTTAAAGGACCTATTTTGCTCAGGGTATTGTTTTCTGACAAGTCAGAAAAAATATCGTTTAAATCTGTAAATATTACAAGTTTGCTATGTTTTAAGAATGGGCAAGGGATGGGGGTTTGTTTATTTTAACTATCTATGTAAAATAACTATTTAACCTTTATTTTTTAATAGGAAAATGTAACTAAATAACATTTTTCTTCAAATTATTTAAGCTGGATCCTCCAGATAGCCATTCCTTGTTTCTTAAAGGAGCCACAGTCTCCTTTCTGAATGATGAGATATGGAATTTGTCCAATATCCAGCAAGGGAAGTATCTCTATATCCTTTCAGTTGTTATTTTGAATACTTAATGCTAATATGAGCAGATGGAAATATAACTGAGAAACAAACTAATAGGTTCTTTTCTACTCAGTCACATAACCACAGGCTCAAAGGTCAGCAAAGTTAATCATACAGTATAAGTAAAATATAACATATGCTTATGCTTTAAGCTAGTCTCTGCATTCCTTCTAAATATATGTCTTTGCAGGCTTCATTAAACAGTGCTGAAATAGAAAACATACATTCTAGAGAAAATGCCATATTTTGATCTGCAAATGAACCAATTAATTAAATATTTCATTCAATAAGCTTTCATATCTTGCAGATGACTTCAGGACTTTTTTTTCCTTTCAGTCATTAGATGCATCATCTATAAATCTTAATGCAATCAGTTTAACTATGAAAGTTAAAATATTTTGGCTTTACAACCTTCATATTTGCAGTGTTGTGTGCGTAACTTTTATTGAGCAAAGATGTGAGTGTGGGAAGAGGAATGCCTTTCATTTTGCTTACTTGCATGTACTCTGAAGCAGATGGACCCTGACCTTTCTTAGCAGCATAACAGTTTTCAGTGGATCGCTTCAAGTAACAGCAGGTCTGTCTCTTCATGGCTTTAAGAACCCTCCCCATTCTGTGCTGCACTGCAGATTGAGATCTGCTGAATCACTTTTGCAGTCTAGCAGAACAGCAGAGGCAGGTGAGGATTAAGTCATTATATTTGTGAAACAACTAACTGTACTGCAAGATGTCCTCCCCTCCTCCACTCAACTGCAAAGTAGATTGAGCAAGGTCAGGCACACTAAGGAATATTTATGGGATGAAGGTTATGTATCATTTTATAGTTTGGCATTTTTGTTGAATGCTTGCCGAGTAATTATCCACATAAAAAGTAAGCTGACTAAACAGTAAGGTTTCTTTTGTCATCTTCTGGAATATATTTTAATAACAGCGTGTTTTATCACAACAGGCTTTAAAACTGAAAGGAAAAATCTGGTTTGATTTTTTTTGTTACTCTGTGTAGCTTGTGAAGTTCTTGAGCGTATGGCATTAGTATCTGAAGAAATCACAAGGCAATTGCTTTTTAAAATGGCCTGAGCTCCAAATATTAAACAGATTGCTCTTAAAATGAAGGAACTTATTTTTTGAGTTTCATATAAAGACTAAATACAACCCCATCTGTTGCACTGTCGTGGATGTTGGTCATTAACTCGACGATCCCTTACAGATACACAGTGATTCTCTGAGAATTTACAGACTCTGCTGTGTTCCCAGCTTTATTTTGATTTTTACCTTGGATGTCTGTATGAATGGTAGTGATAATTAACTAGTGCCGAAGTCTGTCATCTTCCTTCTGCACAAAAAATACTATTGCCATTCAGATCAGTTAACGTCGTACTCATGCAGTCTGCATTTGTCAGTCTTAACCCTTGTTCTTTATTTTTCAAAAGTCTATTTTCCATACTTATACCTGTGTGCTATTTGAGGAAAAGACATTTCCAATGTATAGACAAGTGGATAAATCTGATCAAAAGATTGGTAATAAGGTTAATTTTCATTTTCCCTCAATCCTCTTGGATTTGTGTCGGTGCAGGGTTCTTGCCAGCAAAGGTGATTATAGAAGATTTATCTGTAGATATGTTGTTACCTTGACAGTCCTCTTAGATACGCATCTTGGAAGACATAATGGAGAAATTATCAAGCAGTGTTTTCAGGTGAGAGATGTGATTTTTATTTTTTTTTCAATTTCTTTCTTGCTTGTTTTAAATTTTTTTTCTTTTATTTCTTTTTTTTTTTTTTAATTCCACATTAGAAGTAGAAAACTCTTGCCAGCACTGTGCTAGAGATTTATATTGGGATTCTCAGGAAAAGGTGCCTCACACAGTTCATATGGAGCAGCTTATGGTCTATTTCTGTTAGTAATAAAGCCAACTAAGCACAAGGAAGTTGGGTAAACCCTATGATTATGCTGTATGTCAAAATTTAACAGAGGCAGCATATTCTTTTCTTAGTAGAAGAAGAGCGTACATCTGGCAGCTCTGATTGAGAAATGGTCTCGGCTGTAAAAGATGACAGGGCGGTCTAATAGTCCTGAGTGGCTTCACTTCTGAAGACTCCCATAATGGGGTGGGAATGGAAGATCCTTTGTCTTAATGCAGGGTAACAGTATTGTTGAGCAAAAGCCTCGCCATCACCACCAGTTTATTTTACCCCCTGTAAGAAGGATATCTTTTAATTAACTTCTGTTTCCTGTTTGCTTTAGGGCTTTTCTTCTCTGAACCCAAGCAAAGCCATAAAACCTTTATTTTGTTTAAGGAGTAAAGTTTACATACTGAAAGTAAAGTCTATAGCAGTAGTCCTGCAATAATTTTGTTGATCTGAGCATGCTCACCCGAAGCTTCTGACATATTGTTCCATTTCAGACCTCAGCTGGATGAGCCAATCCCATTGTATGAAGCCAAAGTTTCTATGGAAATAGTTCAGAAGAATCAAGCGAGAAAAAGACAAGTCATCCAGTTTTGACATACAATTTCCTGATTTCTAAGCCTATGGAAGATACAGAAACATAATGTATTTGAGGAGTAAACTTGTGTATGCTTTCAAATCATTCTGTAACTGGAATTTAAAGATCCTTTGTCCCTGAGCACAAATAAGTCTGTGAAGCTTCTGTGACTTCAGGGTTGTTTTTTTCTTGGATCCACCTAAGCAGAATGTTCCCATCAGCAACTTCTGAAGAGGCAGTCTTGACATACAAATGTTGTCTGCTCTGCCCCAGTTACAAATGTCAGTAATATCTACAGGCAAGCTCAGTTGCTGTCATTCTTCAACCATAACAAATTCAAGGGGAAAGAAAAGATCTGATGGGTTTTTTGAGTCCTCCCTTCTCCAGCCTCTGCCTCTAGTTACATGTGTATTTACCTTTTGCTTTTGACTGCCCTGAGGCTGAGCACTCTCTGTGGTGCACTTAAAAGTCTGTAATCTACATTTTAAATTGTCACTTAATTGAAAGACAACATCATCAGAATTGGCAAGGGTGCAAGAGAGAAAGGGTATGGTACTGACAGCAAGAGTTCTGCCCCACAGCTGGTTTTCCTCGTTTTACCAACCAGGCAGTAAACCTAATAAACCTAGTGGCCATAAGGTGATATGATCGTGTCATTCAGCTGTTAGAGGCATCTTATGTATCTTATTACTGTAATGTTATCTTTGATATCTTTCCAGTAAGACCTTCCTATGCTGTGTGCTCTCGCTTCCCATCTTTTAACCTCAGTCCTGTGCCTAGCACAGCACAAATGTACTTATGCAACATTCTCCATTACTGTGAACCATTTGCAAATCGGGAAGGAACTGCTGATTTTCTTTCTTCAAAGCAGGCAGCTTCCTACTTGCTCTTGTTTGAGAGCAGATATATTTTTTTTCTGCTTGGATGTGCAATTAATTTTCACTGTGTGGATGGCTCAAACAGTGGACACTAGCACTTGAAACCAGTGTAAGTTGGAATGTTGAAGTGAAAATAGATTATCTAGAGCCATGATTAATCTATATCATTCACTAGACTTGTGGTATGTTCTTGATGCAAGGAAAGCATATAAAAGCATGAGTATTATTTTACTACTAATGTGATGTTAGGCAGCTTTGAAAATAAGTGAGGTTTTTATGCACGTATGTGTACACACACATCTAAAGCATGTGAATCCTCTATTAGATGTTTATTCTGAAGCTTTGTACCCAACAGCTTCTTTTTTCCTGATAATTGTTCATTTTAGCTTAAATGTTTGCAAAATACAGCAGATCAGAAGAGATGAGTTAAAGAATAAGGTTTAATAAAACAGGAACAACTATTGGCAAAACCACAGAAGAAAGATTTTATAGTATATTTTTTATTTTAGACCTTTTGTCAATAGGTATTTTGCTCCTAACTACATATAAATGTTTGAACCCCAAGTGCAACGGCCTAAGGCTAAATATTGCTGAACTTGTCTTACTCTTTCAGCTGGATCAGACTGGGAAGCAAATGTCTCTGTGCTTTGGGTGTTGAGCTGCTGATTGGTGCTTTTAGGTGGCTGAAATGTCTCAGTATTTTCTCATGCTCTTTAGTAATGCTAGCTTTAGAGTTGCATGTGCACGAACAAGAGGGTTCCTGAGGCTTCCTAAGCAATTGTCTCTGCTTTTGCACATCCCTTGACAGAAGGAAGCAGAAAGTAGTTTGTGTGCGAGAACAAGTCTCCCTAGCACTGGGGGGAAAAGGTTGCCAGGTACTTGGTTGTTCCATGACAGGTTTGACAAAAAAGTTGTGTCTTTTTCACTGCAAGCCCTACACTGATCTGACAGCCCTATGAAGGCGGCTGTGGTCTCAATGGCATTAGTAGCAGCGAGAGGCAGCAAGGAGCCCTGTTGACTCAGGGTCCTGTGTATGAATAATGTGTAGGTCACCATTCGGGGCAGCCACGTGTCTCCAAAACCAGCTTTGCATCTGAATTAATTTTATAGTCCACCACTGTTTTATTCTGCAGCTTTCAGTGCTGTATTTTGGAAAGGATCATCTGCCTGGTGTGGGCTGAAAACTGCTGCCCATTTCTTGGTGGTGAGGGGATGGGTGGGTGTGTTTCTACAGCAGATTCTGCAGCAACATCCTCCAGGGAGTCGCAACCATGAGTTTTCTACCCTAGATATGCAGAGTGTGCGTTTATCTCGCAGTCCACACAGCTGGAACTGTGCTCTAGTATCCTCACAGGTGATTTTTGTCCTGGTGCCGCCATGTGGCAATTTCCACAGTACCTGACTGGAGAAACTCATTTCAGGCTGTCTCGGACTGGACTCAGAAACACATTTACAGGTATTTCAGCAGTTACACTGTTTTTATTCACTAGCCGAGCTGGGCTGGGAGGGTGGTGGCAGGGCAGTTGGAACAGTGCAAAACAATAAACCTCCTGTTGCATTCTCCACAAATAAAAGCAAAACTTCATCTTTATTTCAAAGATAAATGAAATAAAATCTAAATTTAGTATTCTTTCTAGGTTTTTTTGTTAAGAAAAGGCTGTGATATATATTTTAAACAAATTATATCATAGGTAATCAAATTAATGGATAATGCTTTTCCATGCATTTCTCTATGAAGATCCTATATCCTTTTCCAATTGCAATGTCGCTTCAGCTTTCTGTGCTGTAAGACACACCCCATCATCTGAGTCGCTGTCGTCTTTTTTCTCCCTCCATGCATTTTACTCCATTAATGATAAAGGGGCAGCATTTTTGATGGCCAAATTTGAGGGGTTGCCATGCTGTTTGGCTCATCAACACACTTCTGCTGGTTGCCCAGCCTCGGTTTAGAAACAATGAGCCCACGCTGAGCCCAGTGGCAGTCTTTTCCTTAGCTGTGGCATTAGATCTGGAACAAGCAGTGTTCACCGTGGCTCAGTGCTGGGTCCATTACAGTTCAGTATCTTTATCAATGATCAGGATGAGGGGATTGAACGTACCCTTTGCAAGTTCGGGGATGACACTAAGCTGGGAGGAAGTGTCGATCTGCTGGAGGGGCGGGAGGCTCTGCAGCAGGACCTGGACAGGCTGGACCGATGGGCTGAGACCAACGAGATGGGGTTCAGCAAGGCCGAGGGCTGGGTCCTGCCCTTGGGACACAACAACCCCGATCAGCGCTACAGGCTTGGGGGAGAGCGGCTGAGAAGGCAGACCAGGACCTGGGGGTGTGGGTGGCAGCAGTTGAGCATGAGGCAGCAGTGGCCTAGGTGGCCGAGGGGCCAGTGGCATCCTGGCTGGGGTCACACACAGTGTGGCCAGCAGGACCAGGGCAGGGACCTCATTGCTCTCTGTAACTACCTGAAAGGAGGTTGTGGAGAGGAGGGAGCTGGTCTCTTCTCCCAAGTGACAGGGGACAGGACAAGAGGGAATGGCCTTAGCTGCGCATGGGGAGGTTTAGGCTGAACATTAGGAAAAAATATTTCACGGAAAGGGTCATTGGGCACTGGTAGAGGCTGCCCAGAGAGGTGGTTGAGTCACCATCCCTGGAGGCATTTAAAGGATGGGTGGATGAGGTGCTGTGGGGCATGGTTTAGTGATTGATGGGAATGGTTGGACTCGATGATCCAGTGGGTCTCTTCCAACCTGGTGATTCTGTGAATCCTGTGCTCAGAGCTGGAGCGCGTCCGGAGAAGGGAACGGAGCTGGGAAAGGGGCTGGAGAACAAGCGTTTTGGGGAGCGGCTGAGGGACCCGGGGTTGTTCAGCTGGGGAAAAGGAGGCTGAGGGGAGACCTTGGTACTGCCTGCAGCTGCCTGAGGAGGGTGTGGGGGAGCTGGGACTGGGCTCTGCTCCCAAGCGACGGGCGATAGGACGAGAGGGAACGGCTCAAGTTGCACCAGGGGAGGTTCAGATCAGGAAAAATGGGCTCTGGGGCGGGATCCAGGGTGCCCGGCGGTGTCCGCCGGGCGGAGAAGGCGCCGCCCCGGGGCGGAGCCGCCGTTCCCGCGCGCCGCCATGGCCGCGCCCGCGCTGCCCGGGTACTCGCCCGGCTTCAAGAAGCCGCCGGCCCTGCTGCGGCTCAAGCGCAAGCGGGTGCGGAGCGAAGGAGCCCCCGGAGCGGCCCCCGCGAAGCCCCGCCGACCGCAGGTACCGGGGCCTCAGGGCAGCGCGGGCTCTTGGCTCCCGGGGAGGGAGCCGGGGGAGGGCGGGGATGGGAACCGCGGGCGTTAAGTGGGATGTCGGGAAAAGGCTCTTCCCCTACAGGGTGGGAGAGCACGGGAAAGGCTCCCCAGGGAAGCAGTCACAGCACCAAGCCTCACAATATACCAGAAGCGTTTGGACAAAGCCCTCAGACACACGGTGTGTTTGGGTTGTGCACCCCTATGAAGATGGTGTGACGGCTGAAGAACCTCTGCTATGGGGACAGGCCGAGAGAGTTGGGGCTCTTCAGCCTGGAGAAGGGAGTCACAGGATAATTAGGTTGGAAAGGACCCACAGGATCATCGAGTCCAACTGTTCCTATCAAACACTAAACCATGCCCCTCAGCACCTCATCCACCCGTCCCTTAAACACCTCCAGGGAAGGTGACACCTCCCTTGGCAGCCCCTGCTAGTGCCCAGTGACCCTTTCCGTGAAATATTTTTTCCTAATGTTCAACCTAAACCTCCCCTGGCAGAGCTTGAGGCCATTCCCTCTTGTCCTGTCCCCTGTCCCTTGGGAGAAGAGCCCAGCTCCCTCCTCTCCACAACCTCCTTTCAGGTAGTTGTAGAAAGCAGTGAGGTCTCCCCTCAGCTTCTTCCAGGCTAAGATTCTGGGGAGGCCTCAGAGCAGCCTCCCAGTGCCTGAAGGGGCTGCAGGAAAGCTGGGGAGGAACTTTCCAAGAGAATGGAGAGATAGGTGAGGGTGGGCAGCTTTGAAGTTGAATGAGACATTAGAAAGAATTTCTTCACCATGAGAGTGATGAGACACTGGCCCAAGTTGCCCAGGGAAGCTGTGGCTGCCCCATCCCTGGAAATGTTAAAGGCCAGGTTGGATGGGGCCTTGGGCAGCCTGGGCTGGTGGGAGGTGTCCCTGCCCATGGCAGGGAGGTAGGAACTGGATGGGCTTTGTGGCCCCTGCCAACTCAAACTATTTTGTGATTCTGTGCAGGGATGGTAGTTGGACTCGATCCTTGTGGGTCCATTCCAGCTCCAGGCATTCTATAATTCTTTACTACTCTTCACTGCTTGTAGTGTGTGTGTGCTTGATGTTACTCCTGAAGTTTCACTGCAAGAGTGGGTTTTTTAATTATCTCATTTTGTGCTGCATCTTACACTTCTTTTTGCTTCAGCTTTTAGACTTTGTCTGTGAAGATAACCTCACCAGGAGAGAAGAGCCCTTCGAAAGAACCAACATCTTTGCCCTAACCAATGTATGAAACAGCACATACTGCTTCCGGAGTGTTTTAGCTGTTCTCAGTTCGCAAACAAAGCAAAAACTGTAAACTTAATGGTTGATGGCCCATCTCTATATAAAATGACATGCTAACACGTTAGCGTTGAAGAAAATTTCTTTAATTGTGTTGATTTTTACTGTTATTGTGACAGCCTCTTAATAGCCGACCTTCTGCTGACGTAGCTGCTTTTGTAGTTATAGTTGACAGAGCTTGTTGTCTTCTTCCAGTTTTATTACTGTGTTTACTATAATCCTCCTATTTCATAGTTGTATGTTTGTTGAGATGAAGATGTTCTTCAAAGTGATATATCCTCTGCAATCTTTTATTCAGCTACAGAAAGGGAACAAATGGCTTAATTGGGTACATAGGAAAGAGAGAATACATGAAAACCAGTTCTTGAAACAGATTTTCAAGCCGATTACGTCTGCTGTTGTTATAGGTTCAGAAACTTAAGCTCAAACTAACTTAGCAGAAGAGAAGAATGACCTCTCAAAGAGCACATACTGCCAAAGAGCTCCCCAGTGGGACTTTTTTGCATCCTCTAGGAAGTATCTGACATTATCACCCCCAAGAGAGGAAGAAGCAAAATCTTGTTTTGACATGGAAATTTATCTTCATAAATTTCAGGCTAAGTTTCTTGGTTTGTTTTTTTTTTTAAAATCATTTATTATTTTATCTGTTCCTAGTTTATGACTTCAGGAGAGACTCCTGTGAATGAAAACCGTCCTCTGCTTTTTTATAAACAACACAATGCCGTATTTCTATTAGAATCTGTTAGTGACTAAAATATTCACTTGCATGTAGACTCTGACTTTTAGCCGGTGAACAGTTAAGCTGTGTCTAACTTGGAGTCCCGAAAAATCTGTCTGGGAAAGCTTTTTTCCAAGTCTCTTAGTGTGAGTGTTTCTTAGGATCAGAATGAGCAAGGCATTTTTGCTGTTGCACTGAATTCTACAGAAACGTGCAGGACACAGCAATTTTAACTTGTCTTTTTGTAGGCTGCTAAATTCAAGATATTCCATGTCATAGCCATAGTCCTGTCTAGTCCACCGTCTGGTCTGCCTGCCAGGAAAGGTGTATTAAATCAACACGGGAGGACACCAGACCATGCTAAAATATAACTAGGTAGCTACATAGGGTTTGGGGTTTGTTTTTTTTTTTTAGTTTTCTGTTGGTTAACTGATGCTATTTCTGTTTTGTAAGGACTTTCATTTACCTGTTGCTGTACCGGAAGTTCCCTCCTTGCCAAGACATGAATTTCCTGCGGACTGGAGTATTAAAACACGACTTCTATTTATGTCTTCCCAACCTTTTACGTGGGCAGAACATTTAAAAGCACAAGAGGAAGCTCAAGGATTTGCGCAGCATTGTAGAGCTACAGAAACAAACTTGCCACAGAGTATACAGGTAATACTTCAGAGGCTAGCTGGAAGCTCCAGCTTCGGAAAGAGAATGGACCTTTGCACCTTTCCTTAAACATGCTGGCAGTCAAGCTTCAATTGTGCCTTGTTTTGGTCTTATTTCCATTAAAAGTGAGGCTCCTTTAAGATACTTCTCTAATTCCATCCATGGCTTGTACTCCCAGTGGCAAACTACAGTAGCAAGTGAGTGGCCATTTATCTCCAGCTATGGAGCAGTTGCCAGATACTGTTCATCTTTCTTCAGTCTGGCTTATTCATAAGCCTGAGAAATTTTTAGCATCTAATGTCATGTTTTTTTAATCCAGGACAAGCTATGCTGCCGTAAGTATTACTGTCCTCATGAAATGTTTTTTGAAATCTAGGAACCAAAACTGTCCACGGAGCTGCGTTGTGCCTTTCAGCAAAGCCTCGTTTACTGGCTTCACCCTTCACTGCCATGGCTGCAGCTGTTCCCTCGGATTGGAGCAGAGAGAAAACTAGCTGGAAAGGCTAGTCCTTGGTCACAGGACGAAGCTTTGCAGCAAGTGCTAATGAGCGACTGGTAAGTAGAACCAAACAACTGATGTATTTGGTACGATTAAGACAAGGGGATTTTAACTAATGTGCAGGCTCTTCCCATTTTATGAAGAAGTTTTTTTGATTTCCCACCCCCAGCTGTAGAATGCTTGTTATTTTGAGGACCAGGCTAGGGAAATAAGTTTAGGACTAAAGCTACCTTGTGTTAAATGCCTCTCTCTGATCCTGGCTATTGATTTGGGTGGGATTCCATAATCCTGTTAGCATGTTGCCTTTGATACTTCCTGTAAACTCTACATGCTGGAAAGTAAGTCTGCCGAAGAGCACAGCACATACAAACAGGCTGTTTTTCAGAGGAGCTTAGCACCTCTGTAAACTTGACTAATCATAGAAATAGTTTGGGTTGGAAGAGACCTTAAAGATCACCCAGTTCCACCCCCTGCCATGGAGAGGGACATGTTCCACTGTATCAAGCTGCCCCAGCCCCCATCCAGCCTGGCCTTGAACATCTTCAGGGATGGGGCAGCCACAGCTTCCCTGGGCAACCTGGGCCACTGCCTCAGGACCCGTATTGTGAAGAAATTCTTCCCAATGTCTAACCTAAATCTGCCCCTCTCCCGTTTATACCACATTAATCACTTGCTGTGCTTTCAAACCTGTGTAGGGCGCACACACACACCCCCCAGCTAACACACAACAAAATCTAGTCTGCTTTGTCAATAGCAAAGAATCAGCTTCACTTACGGGATTGTTTTATTCTGATTTGCAGGTCTGTCAGCTTTACTTCTCTGTACAATCTGCTCAAAGCCAAACTGTGTCCCTACTTCTATGTATGTACCTACCAGTTTACTGTCCTTTTCCGTGCAGCTGGACTTGCAGGAAGTGACATTATTACAGCTGTAATTTCTCCCACTACTAGAGGTTTAAGAGAAGCCATGAGAAATGAAGGTAAGATGAAACCAGTCCAAGCAGGATTTGAATAACTGATAAAGTGCATTAACTGTGTTACAAACCATTCATCGCTTGCTTTCCTTCTCTGTTCAAGGCATAGAGTTTTCTTTACCTTTGGTAGAAGAAAGCAGAACCAGAAAACAGAAAAACTCTGAAGTGAATTTAGAAACAGAAGCTGCTAACTGCCTTGAAGCAGGCAACACTAAGGAAGATGGACAGTACGTGTCAACTCTTACACAGTGCTAGAATTCAAGAGCATCTACAGACTCCTGTACGTCCCATTTGGGAAACCATTGTAGGAAGCGTTGCTCTCCTAATGCTGATTCTGTGTTTCCCAGGGAACCAGCTCCAAGCGATGATGATGATGATGATGATGATGATGATGATGAAAGTTTCTCTTGGCTTGAGGAGATGGGAGTCCAAGACAAGGTCAAGAAACCAGATGCCATTTCTATTAAACTGTATCCTTTCTTTGCACATCAAGATGGATGACACCAGAAAACCATGCAAATGCTATCTTTTTGTAGTATAAATTTAAGTTCTATGAAAGCTTTTGAGAACTTATTTCCAGATATTAATCTTTACGTTGCTGCATATTTAAAAGATCTGCTGGTCTTTTTGAGTTTCTTTATGACGGGTATTTCTAGGTCCCACTCTTCCTGAAAGAAAAGCCACTGTGAATTGCTAATGTAACTTCGTAAGATCCATCTGTTAGGTCACAAACTAATCGTGCCACCCCACAGATAGGTTCACTGGAAAGACTAGTTAGATTATTTTATTTTTTGAAATAAAAAGGTGCATTTTCATGTAGGCTTTACACCTGCAAGTAGTGTGGCATGGTAGGGACAGGACTGTAAACCAGAACAGCTCTTGCTGAGATCCTGTACGTGTTTCAGAGGGCCCGATTGACTCGGTCTTTCTCTGGCTCCATTTGCACTTGCAGTGCCCAGTGCAGCTTCCACTGGCTTTCACCCAAGAGCAATCTCATTTCAGCTTCCCACAGCTGCCCCACAGCAGCGCCTGTAAGTGGGAACAGCCAGGGATGCACTTCAAAAGCAAACTCCTGATGTGAACTCTAAATGCCTGTGGTTTGGTGTTTGCTTTGAAGCAAAATTCATAGTAAAGCCAGGAGCTGCTAACTTCATAGGTATTCAGTGAACATGACGTGCAAGACATTGGACCTGGAAAGTGCATTTTATCTCACAACTTTAATAATGAAATTGCAAGCCAGGTTGAAGATGTTGCTTGATATTTGAGGAAGAAATCTGAATCGGTGTAAAGCTTGGTGGGCTTTTTTGGTTTTGTTTGTTTAAATGACTTGGTGGGAACAGGGAGCCTTCTGGAGATGCACCGGTCTGATTCTTCCTTTGGTGCACTGATCCTCTGCTTCCTTGTGGTTTTCCTTTTACTTCAGTCAATACAGTCGTAAGGAGAAGTGTGAAGTGCAGATGGATCACAAACCCGAATCCCTTGCATTAGTGAAAGGAACAAACACATTCACCTTGCTGAACTTCTTGATAAACTGCAAGAGCCTAGTGGCTGTTGCCGGTGCACAAGCAGGGCTCCCACCGACTTTATTGTCTCCCGTTGCTTTCCGAGGAGGAACAATGCAGACACTCAAAGTAAGTAACACAACCATCTCTCATTTTCCAGTAAGGAAAGGGCCTGCTTCTTCACCCAGTAGACTGGATGCTGACTTTGTGTAGCCTCCCTCAGGTACAGCAGAGCAAGTGTTGCTACAGGCTGAGCTGGCATTTGGACTGTAGTGCTAAATTGTCCCTGCCCACCTAGATCTGTGCTGCTGAACTGAAATCCCTGCGAATCCATTCTTCATCCCTATACAGAAGATATCAGCCAGACTTCCCAGATACTAGAACATTTCTAGAATAGAATCATTAGGTTGGAAAAGACCTTTAGAGATCATCAACTCCAGCCATACCTGTCCATTACTAAATTGTGTCCCCAAGCACCTCATCCATTTGCCTTTTAAACACTTCCAAGGATGGTGACTCAACCACCTCCCTGGGCAGCCTCTGCCAGTGCTTGGCAACCCTTTCCTAATGTCCATTCTAAACTACCCCTGATGCAACTCGAGGCCATTCCCTCTTGTCCTATCACTTGGGAGAAGAGACCAACACCCACCTCTTTGCAACCTGTTTCTAGGTAGTTGTAGAGAGCAATGAGGTCTCCCCTCAGCCTCCTCCACGCTAAACAACCCCAGCTCCCTCAGCCACTCCTCATAAGACTTGTTTTCCATCCCCAAGACAAGATTTCCCTGAGATCTTGGGACTCTTCAGGCTGTCACAGCTCCTGCAACAACAGAGCCTTTGAACCATGGCTGCTGCTGTAAGGAGCCTGTGGATACTGAAGGATGTGCTGCTGTTCACACAGGTAGCACATCCCTCCTTCCACCAGTGTGGTCCCTGCTCTTCTGCTGCAGTTAAACTTCCTTACTACTGCACAGCATTCCTGCTGATTGTGGTTGGCACATTTTATGAGTAGTAAAACCATTCTACTACCTATTGAACAGTAAGTTGACAATACTGAGCGGTATTTTGAACGTTTAATAGGACTGTGACACTGCAATATTAAAGGAAATAAAAATTAGGGCTTGGCTGTGTGTATCAAAACCTAATCCTGCGTGCTTTTGTCTTCAGGCTCGAAGTATAAACGCCAAAGCCAGGGTTCACTTGGCCTATGAGGATATATTCAGTCTGGAGATCGTTGGCCCAGTCATGCCTCATTCCCTGCACGCCTTGACCATGCTGCTCAGAGCCGCGCAGCGGGGTGCGTTCTCTGCCGTGTTGTACACCCACGAGCCCACTGCTGTGTTTAACACTAACCTTCACTGTGCAAGCCCAGCCTCAGATCAGGTAAGGAAACTAGTGGAGACCATCGTTCCTGTTAGGAGTAGCGTCTTTATTACAAACCATAGGACACCGAGGGACACACAACTTTCCCTTAATAAATACATGGATTTGCATCCAGTTGTTTGGGATGTTTCTGAGGGCTTGGCATTCCCTCAGAAACGGAATCAAAAAAAAAAAAAAAAAAGCTTTTCAGGAGTTCCTCAAAGGTACGTAAATGAACATTAAAAACTAGTTATTTCAAACAGAAACGCTTATTCCATGTGTCTCCTCTTGTGAATTTCCTCAGGAAACCACATGCAAAGATCTCCCTGCGTGTGGACTACATCCCAAGACTTTGGATCAACTGAGCCAGTGTCCAACACTGGGAAAATCTTCCATCCGATTTCTAGAAATGAAGGATTATGCTTATACCTGGAAGTCCTAGGTATGCTAGTTCCATTTAATGGAAAAGAATGTGCTCTAGTGGGCGGTTGCTTTGCTTCCTTTGGGTCTGCACGGGGAGCACCTATGGTACTGGGACATAACCTAGTTGTAGGTCACAGCCAACAGCTATTGCACATGCCCCATCATAAAACACTTCAGATTTCCTTCACTTTCTGAAGGAAATTAAGGAAGAGGCTTTTTATGTGTTTTAGAAAGCTTTTTTAAAAAAAATAAAACTTGATAAAACATTCTTTTATTGGTCTGAATCACATCTGGAAGCTCTGTATGTGTCACGCACGTCCAAATTCTATTCTGAAGTACAAAACTTCTGCCCCTGCTCTGTGCAGTAGCTGCTAACGATTCGGGATGAGTGGAATTCTTGGCAAAATGCCTTTTAAAACTTCATAAAGCACCTTGGCAGAAGCTTGATTAATACACCTTGGTATGTTGCACCTCTTGCATTAGTCAGCACTGAACACAAAGGTAGATGAAAGGCAGATGGCCACAAGCACAGAGTTTTGGCTGCAGCTGGATCGGATTCAAAGGTTAAGATTCCTTGGAATTACTTGGCTGCTCTGCTCACCACTCCAGTCTGATTCTGAGACAGTAACGCTCAGCTGTAGCCAGGTCCTAATTGAGGAACTAACCTGTAAACTTAACAGCGTGGGCATGCAAACAACTTACTGCAGCCTGCGGCATGAGGAAAGCTTCCCCTGCCTCCCAGTTCCTTTAAATCCACATCACTCAAAGCATCCCACCCCAAGAACACGGCCTGTACACAATGACACTGGAATACTTCTTACACTTGTTACTTTGCAGTGACCACCCCTATGGTTTCAGCCTGTGATATGCTGACCAAGACAACACCTAGCAAACCTAGATAAAGCCCCTCTCTTCTGATGGAAAAAGACACCTTAGAATATTAAATACTTCGATAATGTCAACTACTCTGTTGCTGGTGTAAGTTCAGGGTAGTAAAATCTGACTTTAATCTTGAAAGTTCTCCCTAACTAATCTGGAAGCAAGTTGCTGAACTCTCCCCCTTTGATTAGTATCGGACACCAGGAGTGAAAATCCAGTGCTAATGGCATCACAGGGAAATGGCAGGAGACTGGATTTCTAAAGCAGCTGGTGTGTTAACTGCACCACCACCTCCAGTCACTTCTAAGAGAGGAACAGTTAAACCTGCCTTTTGAACCTGGCTCCATCGGTCCCAGCCCCTGCTGCTGGGCTTCATGGTCCATCAGCGCAAGGCGACAGGTCAGCGACAGCAGTTCTCGCAGCCACCACCGTTCTGCACCGAACTGCATGCGGTTCCCCTGCCATCACAGGCCTGAGCCCTTCTGAAAGCTGGTCCAAACCTCAGAACAGGTTCCAACGTGATGGAGAGACAGTGGCACCAATTAATAGCTGGCAGTCATTTACAAAAATAAATGAATTGCAATTACATTCTTGTAGTCCATAACTGCTATTTCAAACATCTACCACCAAATTCTTTTATATAGAGTCACAGAATTGCTTGGTGGGAAAAGACCTTTGAGATCATCTACTCCACTCATATCTGTCCCCTACTAACCCACAGCCCTAAGCACCTCATCTCCCCATCTTTTCAGCACCCCCAGGGATGGTGACTCCACCACCTCCCTGGGCAGCTTCTGCCAATGCCCAAGAATCCTTTCAGTGAAGAATTTTTAACCAATATCCAACCCGCTTTGCACCAGTCCTCGAGCTGAAGCTCCTTGTACTTTCACCTGCCTGTTGAAGTCATAGCTTTGCCTGTAACCCCAGAAATACACTCCAGCTGCTTACAGCTCTGGAAATCAGTGCTGCTCTAAAGGTTCTTGCAGTAGCTACCACCATTGCTCCAGACACTGGAGGAGCAGCAAAGTTCACTTATTTAACCTGTCCTAATGGGTAAACTTTAATCCCAACTCTGATTTGTTTGGGAGCCCAGGGACACTGTAGCAGCTGATTAAGACTTCATTTAGTTTTTGCACTTTAAAAGGCAATTTCTAATTTTCCAAGGCATGGGAACTTGTGGGAGGTGTCCCTGCCCATCGCAGGGGGCTTGGAACCAGATGACCTTTACAGTCCCTTCCAACCCAAACTATTCGGTGATTCTACGACCCTCATGTTCCTGCTCCTCCAGTCCTAACTATTTAAAAACCACAAATTAGAAGATTGCCAAGGAATCGTTCTGGTGGAAGCTGGCTACAGGTTCTCTGGCACCTGTTACAAAATGCCCCTCGCCACAGGGAAGCGAGAGTACTTTCAGCAAGATTCCTTCCAGGAACATAATTCTACAGCAAAAGGAAATCCAAGAGCCAAACGGACTGTATCTATCAGCAGGAGTCACGGACTTCACCTTTAAAACAGCTACAGCACTGCATAAATAACCAGGTTCCAAGAGAGTGTTTCCTAGTTGCTCTTTTTAATATATTACTACTTATCTATTCCTGCATGCAAAGGACACTCAGATGAATTCAACTTCACAAAATTTAACAGAAGCACATCGCTGCGCTGGCTTTAGAATCACGCATCATTCTAAACAAGGAATGAAACTAGAACAGAAACCTCAAAACCAAGAAAGTGTCAGAATTAGGGTGTTACAGACCTTAATTGTTTTCTTTTTTTGCAAATTTTCCTTAAAACCAAAGGTTAAATCCACATTCAGTCCCACCATGTATGGAATCCAGAACTTGCCTAAATACTTCTCAAATGGAGTCTTCAACGGGACTGAATTCATCTGCTCCTCGCTGCTGCAAGATAACACGGATCTTTACATTATACATGGGAAGAGACCAAAAATGGAATAAACCAACAAGTACAAGACTGTGTGTGTTCCCAGACTGGATGCCGTACAGCTGTGAAACCAGGACACCGCAGACTAAACAGAACCATCAACATAGCTGATGCTTTAGCTCTGCCAGACTGGACGTTTAAACAGAAGTCTGATTAGGAGCTGCTCCCACATCCCGAGTTAATTACTTCAAGTTGTACATCAAAAAGCCAGGTGTCAGCCAAGACAGAGACAACAACCCCTGCTCCCACAGTACATCCTTCCATTGCTGGACCATCATATTTACTTGTTATTAACACACGCCAACCAACTTGTTCAGCAAATGAGGCAAAGAGATCTTCAAATATTTAGTCAGACACTGAAGGTGAGAAGCCAAAGGGAAAAAAAGTTTAATTAAGGACAACTACCTCCACGAAAATTACGATTAACTTAGTCATTTCTAGAGCGCTTTGACAGATTAATAAAGGGCTTTATTTCTTGGAAGTGTGTTGGTGGGGAACCAACTACCATTTCTTTGCTGTACACAACATGAGCCACTGATCCTTGTCCTTTTAGGGTAAAGACAGACACCTTGTTCTGTAACAGCTGACGGAAAACAAACGAGCCACTTCACTTAGTGGAAGAAGAGGTGCTGTCACTGCTTCACCTCCACACTGCTATTACTGCTGCAGAAGTTGCTCACTTGAGGCCTGAGCGCAGTCATACTGCATGCAGACTGCGCTGGTTCCTGTCCCAGGCAGAGCTCTGGGCACATGTGACGCAGAGACCTCAAAAAGGCTTTTCCAAAATAAGCCCCTGAACTACTGGAGGCCGTAAATGCTGGCGATCCACTCGCAGCTCAGACAGGCTGAAAAGAGGTGTACAATGCCCTTTGTAATTCAAAGTGCACATCGCTAAAGTACTAATGCTTCTTTAATTAAATTAAGGGAAAAAAGAAAAGGAAAAGCTTTCTATATCCTCTCCCTCGTCAAACTGCTGAAACTCTGGCTCAGGCTGTCACCTTGAGGGCACAGTACCATTACAGAAAATTTCAGCCCAAGGAGTTAATTTGGTATGAGGCCAAAGGAACAAAAAACCTGATTCTGCAACCCTGGCGGCTGCCAATAATCTTCATAAAGCATACTGCTAGTCTGTGCGTTTCTCTGAAAACTCGTTTTGGCATACATTTTAATTACTGCTTACTGACCAGTGATTAAGATTATGAACTTGTGCTGCTTTATTGACCAAGATGGGTACAACAATTTAAGCATCATTCTATCCCCTCCCTCCCGCCTGAATCCAGTTGTAGATTTGTTAAGAGTTTAAAATTCACATTAACCACAAATCCATACAATCAACATCAGGCAGTGTGTTAGATTTGTTTGGAACAGACTACTCCGTCATCTCCCTTCTCAGAACATGCAGGGAGAGTCACCTTCCCATCGCAAGTCTCATGGGTTCCACTGCTGGGCTTTCTGCTGTGCCTAATCGCATGTCCCAGAGCGTGGGCTGTACGGTTGAAGCCCCAAAGGAAACTGAGAGAGAAGCCGCAGCGCTAACGCTGCACATGGGGGCTCTGGTACCCACCAGCCTTGACTCAAAACAAGAAGAGCTGCTCATCCTTTCACTGGTTGCTGGCAAAAGGGCAGGAAGAGATTTACCGAGACCAGGGAAAACTGCAGCATAGTACAAAACAGTATGAAAGAGTTAACATTCCGTATTGAAGAGAAACTGCATGACTTTTAAAACGAGGGTTTAGATTACTGATGCCTCCAGAGTCTGTCGTCTGATTTAGTCATTTAAGAAATAATTACATCACTAATGTAAACAATATAAACATACCAAAAACTAAGTATGATTTAAATACATTTTGATGGTACAAAAGAAAAACCTGAAGGTGTCTGTACAGTTTTTACAACGTGGGAATTGCCGATGTATTTACAACATGAAAGGGCAAATACCATTTTTTTGTGCAGAGTAGATTTATCTGAAATAATGTCAATATAAAAAACAATATCTAGCGGTGTGAGGCACTCCTAAACATGGTGGTATTAACCATGCTTTCCTTTGGTACAAGTCCCATCGCCTGGAGAGCCGCAGTTGCTGCTGTGGCTTTCGCGTGCTTCTTATTAAGGCTGGCAAAAGTAGGCCTGTATTCATTTCCATTGACTCTCACCTGTTTAGGAGCAGGGAGGAAAATAAGAGAGCGTTAGAAAGTACCTCTTTGGTTCCATACAGAGCACCTTTAAGCACATCCTCTATGCGATTCTTCTTTAGGGGCAGACAGAACCCTCATGAAAACAACTTCCAAACTCTAACTGCTCAAGCAAGACATTAGATGGAGAAGAAAGCCCACGTCCTTAGACAACTGAAGGGCGAGACTGACTACACCTTGCTCGCTCCCTTTACAACAGTCAGACTTGACACCACACCCGCATGTAAACAGCAAGAATACGATACCACATTGGTTAATAATTTTAGTAAGAAGCGGAACAGCGCATTTCTTGACAGAGTTACAGATTAACGTGCTTGAAAGATTTGGCATTTCCACCCACAGGACTCTGAAATACAGAAACAGGAATTTACATCACCTTTAGCAGAAAACCCAACAGCAAATGAGGAAACACACACACCTTAAAGATAAAATGTTTACGATGATCAGGCCCACTATCGTCCACCAACACAAACTCAGGTGGTGTCCATCTTCTTTTGTTACAGATCTCCATCAATGCAGAAACTGGATGTTTTCCTTAAAGATAAAGCACATTTGAGATTTCAATGCTGCTATCAAAGCTATCATTTTAAATTACTTTGTTTGTTTTTTAAACAAGTAAGAATCTCACCTGACAGGTCCTTCATCACAACATAATGTCCAGATCTCTTCTGTGCCTTCTCTCCCACAGCAACAAGCCCTAAACAAAACACAAGAAGGTTTACATTTACAATTCCCACCTGGTTTCTGTGTTCTCAGCAGTAAAGCAAACCCATGTATCAGTGGAGATGGAACCTGGAGACATCACACAACTGTCTTTTCCCAAATCTTTCAAACCTTCCATCCAGCATTATTCCCCCATCAATACAGCACAACATTCTCCTCAACCGCTCTGGTAAGGCTCTAGCAGTTAACAAGCCGGGCAGTGGAAACCTAGAGTAGTCTTATGCAAGTCAAGAAATGCCTGGTTTTCATTGCCTTCCTTGGAGAAACACTGAGCAAGGGAGAACTTCAAACACAAGTGTTCTTACATGTGCTCTCTTTCTTTATTCAAATATTTGTCCTTTACAGGCAAGTTCCAGCGCAGTTCCAGCGATTCAAACCACATCTGACTATGAAAGCAGCAGAAAAGCAGGCGCTGGGCCCCACGTCAATACAGGGAGCACAAGTTCCAATGGAAGCCACTGTGAAACTTGGAAGGTGAACATTTCCTTTCTAAAATCTTACCAGAGTGAGAAATACAATGTAACTGCCAAAACCCTATCAAATACCAGTAACTCTGCCTTGCTTACTAAGAGAGTCAAGTTTCTTTGCCTTCATTTTGCTATTACTTTAGAAACACAAACAAAACACCTGACCAGTTTTTCTGAATTTCCCAGGCTCCAATCCTTCATTATTGCTTTGTTTCTTACCTCAGCCTCTTTCTGTTCCTTGCTTTGGTGAAGAAAGACAGGGAGATACTGCAATTATTTCCAGTTTCCTCCTGTTTCTTCAGCTTTTTGGCATTTTGTTTAGCTTTAAAAGAAAATCCCTCCCTCCTTAACAGTTTTTCATGCCAATATTCATGCAGCTCCAAGCAGGGACTCTTTCAAGTGGCTTGAAACCCTCACAGACAACAGTCACTGAAACAAAGTGTCTGTTTTTTCTTTCCTTACAGAAATTCATATCCAAAATAACCATAGGTTCTCACCAAAGAAAAAGATCTCTTAGGTCACACTCTGTGTTAGTACTGTCTCTCCGCCCCTCTTATGTCACTGACACTTGGCTTCCACACCTTGTCCCTGGTATCCCAAGAGGGACCTGCCAAAAAGCTGTGATGGATGCCAACAAGCTCGGCTGCCTGACCAAGCTTCTCTGAACACACAAGTGACAACAACCTGGCTGAGAGCAAAGATCAAGAAGGGTTTGGTTTCACTGCTGCCTGTGAGAGAGCTACAGAGCTCACTCAGCACCTGGGAAAAGCAGGGCCTAAGGGAAAGCTGTGGCAAATGTAGACTATGTTTGGGTTCATTTCTTAGTGCAGCCTAGAGAGCAAGCCCTTAGCAAGCTGCTTGTTCCAGTATCAAGAAACAGTATTTTATTTGGAGGATTAAGTTCCAGAAACGTATTTATAACCCCTAGAAAGAAGAACGTGTTACTTAATAACAGATTCCTTTTGAACTTTTCTGACTTTCTTTAAAACTCTGTGCAGAACTTGGAAATAAAGATGACTTCTTATACATTTGCGCATCAATACTACTGTTTGAGGAAGCTTTTCAGCTGATCCTCATGGATGTACAAACACTGTTCAGTTGCTTCTTCCTAACACATGAAACACGCTGCCTCTTCATAACATAAGCTGTCTCTCTGCACTATGGTTTCGGCTGGCCTAACACTGAGCAGTGTTCTTTATCCGCATACTTGTAGATTATGATCAGATAAGATCACATATATGATAATAATAAAATATTTTCAAACTATGAAATTAAAGCAAAGCCCACCCATCACTGGGGTTATCAGTATTCTCAGAGGAATCTATCACATGCCAGAAGAGGCATCCTTTAACTCCAGCTAACATTTTTAATTGTGATTGAAAAGTGAGCGTTCTGAAGCAGAGAGAGCAAACTATCTGTTGCAGAATGCCCAGCACAATGAAGACCTGATCCTGTCTCACACCTTAAGGCTCGATCTTTGAAACTTCGGTATCAAATGCTGCAAGCATTAAGGAAACTGAAATCAGAAATCATGAAGATCCTGGGACACACTTATAGAAGTGGAAACTTGAGCTGTGATACAGCTGTGTATCACCAAAATCATAGAATAAGAGAATTGTTTGGTTGGAAAAGACCTCTGAGAACATCTAGTCCAACCACACCTGTCCACTACTAAACAAGATCTCTGAGCACCTCATCTCCCTGTCTTTTAAACACCTCTAGGGATGGGGACTCCACCACCTCCCTGGGCAGCCTCTGCCAGTGCTTGAAATAGAAAGAAAAAAAAACCTGAAGAACAAGTTCAGTCACTGTTTGTATAGAATAAAGATGTTTGTATTATTGTGTTCTATAATTTGAGACTGTTGCACTTGATGCTGACACCTGAAGATTCCTCCAAAAGCATCCTTGCACACAAGCTTCACAACATTTGCATTCATGCTTTGCTTTTTTTTCCCAAGCTCAATTACAAGCTCTGACAAAAGCCAACACAAGCCCATAATTCAAAGTATTTTCATGCTTTAATATTGGATCGGATCTAATATTAGAGATCCCACCTGGAGTTCTGTGTCCAGCTCTGGAATCCCCAACATAAAATTAATACAGAACTGTTGGAATGGGTCCAGAGGAGTCTACAAAGATGATAAGAGGGATGGAGCAACTCCCATATGAGGCCAGGTTGAAAGAGTTGGGCTTGTTCAGCCTGCAGAAGACTCTGAGGAGACCTTATAGCGACCTGCCAGTATCTGATGGTGAACTGGAAAACTGGGGAGGGACTGTTTGCAAGAGTATGGAGTTACAGGATGAGGGGGAATAGCTTTAAAAATGGAAGGGGAAAATTTAGATTAGACATTAGGAAGAATTCCTTCACCGTCAGAGTGGTGAGGCACTGGAACAGGCTGCCCAAGGAAGCTGTGCATATCCATCCCTGGGGACATCCCCATCCTTGAAGGTGTTCAAGGCCAGGTTGGATGGGGCCTTGGGCAGCCTGGTTTAGTGGCAGGTGTCCCTGCCCTTGGCAGAGGAGCTGGAACTGGATGATCTTTAAGGTCCCTTCCAACCCAAACTATTCTATGATTCTGTGCTTTTATTTCATGCATTAAAGATTCCCAGGCAGCCAATCATATAAACCTGTCATATAAACCTGCTGTCTCTGAATAAAAGAGTGGTTCTTTTGAATCAAACAGGACAAGTGCTACTGTTCTTCACCTGCAGCCACGGACTACATAAAGAAGAGGAGGAAAGGCTGCTAGAGCAGTGTTTGGGAAGAGAGAAACATCACTGTAGATGAGCAGAGGTGCCTGCAGCAGGATCAAACTACAAGATGGAAGAGCAAGATCAGGTGGACAGAAAGGGAAACAGAATCCATTTGGAAGACCTAAACCCATCAGTACAGCAGTCTATTCATGCCAGGACTTCAGCTGAAAGGCAGCAGTAACTCAACTCTGCAGCTCTCCTCTGTCTTTCACCTCAGTTTAAAACTGACTCCAGCATCCAATCATCTTCTGTCCTGCCCCATCCTTGCTTCAGCCCCTTTCTCTGTACCAACCCAAACAGCTTTTCCACAATTCATTTTCCTGTCAATGCCTTCTCCATATATCCAACTGAAGCACATCCCTGGTTTAGGAACGTTAAGAAGCACTTTGTTTTACAGCGGTAGGCAAAGGTTAGAGAAAACTAAAGGATATCTGGAAGAGTTCACAGGCGTAAGGACAAAGCTTACATCCATAATCCAGGGACTGAAAAGCTACCACCAAAATCATCCAAGCCATTCTGTTGATTTTTACAGTGAAGCTGTACACAGAAAAAGCTTGCTACTTCAGCATTATTTTGCTTGTGTCCAAAACAGAAGTGAGAAGTTTATGCTGACACCAGACATTTAAAGGGCTTACCTTTTCGATCTGTCTTAAAATCGACCATAATGGGCTCAACGCTGCCTTCTTTGTTTTTCCCAAGCCCTTCTCCTTCTCTCCAGCCCATTTTTCTCATCAGTTGAGCTCCCATTCCTCCTGTTACAGGGGCTGCTCTTAAGAACTGATCCTATCCAGAAAAAGAGAAGTAAAACAAGTCCTAAAGTTAGCACTGGCATTTTAAAAAATAAGTAGGAGCTTCAAAAAAAAATGTTTCTAACAACCTTTCACAGACTCAGTTAAATAAAAATACACCTTAGCTTTATATACATTAATACCCTGTATAAACCAGCATTCACGCAGACACACAAGACACAAAAAGAACAACTTAAGAAAATCCTAACGCAATCCAAGTGCCAAGTGACCCATTGCAAACATCTGTCTTTAATAAAATGATAACCGTCCATTTTTAAACGCGCTACTTTGGTTCCAATGCATCTTCTCATCTTGTGAAAGGAGGCAGTGTTAACTGTTTAACTGGCAACACGTGTGCCAAGTGTACCTAGTTATCGAACAAAATACAAGCACATTTAGTAATGACATTCACAGTGTTTAGGTGTATTTTAAATATAAAAATAACGTTTCCCTTTTTATTATACAGCAGTTGCACATTCAAGTTCTACTCTGAAAATCCACACGGAATAGACAGGTTTTTCTTTTCATTTCTTTTTTTTTAAAGGAAAAAAGGCGCTTAGCCACACAGTTTAGCAGCAGTAGTCGTCACATTCTTTCAAATCATCATTAACACAATAGCTGTCACATGGTGAAAGTTTATCAACAGAAATTTTAAGTCTCTTTTGATGCAAAGTACTTTAAAAACTCCTTAAATGTTTACGTACCTAGGCCTCGATGGCCGCAGTGTTGTGAATAGTAGGGCTGGCATTGACCGTGGCAAGAAGGCAGCTACAAGGATTTGACCCTGAAACAAGTTTCCATATAGAGGGGTGAAAGTTCACAGGTTATTCTGTGAACTATCATCTCTCTTCTGCCCCCCCCGCTGACCCAAGTAAGTAAGTCAATCATTTCCATCACAGCAAAAGACTGCTTGCCTTAAAATATACAAGTTTACACACTGGCACTGATAAGTCCATCGGTTATTTTGCACAGTAGGTTAGATGATACAATGCCTAGTATTTGTGTGAAATCAAAGCAAATTAATAGAACAACTGGGTTGGTTTTTTTCCTTTTATTTGAGTTGTGCTTGCAAAAGTAAGTGTTTCCCAGATTTGCACAAAGGACTGATTGGTCCTCGGTTTCAATTTGTAGGTAAACAAAACCAGAAGTCTTACTTTTGCAGAGCCTAAGGATGATGTATTTTTGAGGTGATTTGGAACTGGCAACTGGCACGCACTTAAGGATGCACGTGTGTAACCCCACTGCACATGGTGCGAAAAAATTCAAAAGAAAAATAATTGCTGGAGATTGTGGCAGGTCTTTCCGAATAGTCACCTATTAGACAATAAATTCCTATCAATCATGCAACTGGATGCTGCATTTAATAACAAAGCGCTCTGATGGAAGAATAAGAAAGGCTAAGCGCACCTCTCCGGTTCAATGTTTCTCTGACCGGTACAGACCATGCAGTGTGTGTGTGCGCAGAGACCATCAGTTTCCTCAACGCGAACTGCCTCACTCCATACACCTCGAATGGCTTTTACTTACTTCCATTTTCACTCTCCCCAGGAAACCTCTCATAAGAAAGGGCAACCATGCCGAGAATGATACAAACCCCTGTCAATGTCACCCTGGGTTCCGATTCCTCCTTTGTACCTGCTTTGCAATGACAGAATTTTCAATATAAGCATCTGTTTCATTACCACCAGTGTGTATTCAGTTCACAAACGACAGCGTGCAACTTCTGCATGAGGTCATTTCCACGTTACACAGCTTTCTCATCACACCTGTACATGTACTTATTCGGGGGTTAAGAGTGGTGTAGAAGGGAGAGAACACAAGCAAAAAAAATAATCAACCCCCCAAACTCCTATATAGGCATTACCAGAGCCTGAACAAATTCCAAGTACTGTAAATAAAGAGAATCTAAATTCTAAAGTGTAGTTTACTAGAACTACCACTTCCAATGTGCGCATTCAGTATCCTATCTGATAACTTTAGTAGGGATTTTTTATACTACGCTGACTCTTTAAATACACAGAACAAAACCAAGACAACAAGGACATATAAATGATCCCTTCCAGCCCAAACCATTCTATGAGACTAGCTGATTTCATGAAAGCTGCATTTCATTACAGAACGACTGTACCTGTGCACCACGCTAAAAGGCTACCTGAACTACTACTGGTACCAACAGGAAAGGAGCCAGGAGAAGCCCACTTTGAGTCAGTTTACTGAAGAAGCAAAGGCCTGCAAGCAGGGGAAAGACTTCTTTCTGTTTTCTTTTCTTTTTGAATGACAAGCTGAAAAGAAATCTTAATGTCACCTGTACATTTATAGTCTTCTTAAGTATTTTTTATAATTTAATGACAGACAACTTCACTCAGCTCAGGATTTAACAGGGTATGGGTAAAAACTGTTATTGTAATCACATTTGGAAACATAAAAATAGTAGAAACATTAACAAGAGCAGGGAAGCAAGACCTAAATTTCTTTTCTAAAATTTTCTAAAACTTTCTAACATTTTCTGAAGATCCTAAAAGGCCAAGTCTCACAAAACTATTTAGCAGTTACATACACTCCTGCAGATACAGTCTCTAAGGAGGATATCAAATTGCAGCATTTGTAATACAATAAACCTGCAGGTTTCTAAGTATTTGACTACTGTTGTTGGAATTACTTCATTGCTTACAAAATAACTGGTTTCTTTCATTCACTAATCTCAGTTTGAGTAAGTCTGCATGAACGTTTAATGTAATTTTCCTCATCTTTTGATCTCTGAATTCCAAGAAAGGTCAGCCAAACAAAGCACACTTCCACTCTGCCAGCAGATGGAGACACATTCTTGTGTCAACACACTTTAAAAAGAAGGCTACACAGTAAAACTTCATCACTTAAGAGTTTTCTGTTATTTTAATTAAAACTATTCTTCTTTTAAAGCTGTGTTAGGGCAACAAATTTTGGGGGACATAAATGCCTTAATTAGCATTGAAGGGCTTAAGCAAGCAAACACCTAAAAGCTGATTTTATAGGGCTTTTTTCCAGTACCTGAAAAGGCTACAAGAAAGCTGGGGAGGGACTGTTTACAAAGGCCTGTAGTGATAGGACTAGGGGCAGTGGGTATAAACTGGAGGGGGCAGATTTGGAATGGACAGAAAGAGGAATTTCTTCACCATGAGGGTGGTGAGGCCCTGGCACAGGTTGTCCAGGGAAGCTGTGGCTGCCCCATCCCTGGAGGTGTTCAAGGCCAGGTTGGATGGGGCCTTGGGCAGCCTGGGCTGGTGGGAGGTGTCCCTGCCCATGGCAGCGGGGTTGGAACTGGATGGGCTTTAAGGTCCCTTCCACCCCAAACCACTCTGATTCTATGAAACACAATACAATTTGGACAGTCATCGCCATTTAACTGCAACAGCCGTCTTTGGGAAAAGGACAGCATGAAACGTTGAACTGACTGGTCTATAAAACAGAACCCGCAACATCACAAATATTAAAGGCATAATTATTTGAGAGATCTTAAATTTCATCATTCACTTCTGCTATCTCAAAAGAAAATACTCATTCCTTCTCAGAATGCCAACACGGCACTAAAATGTACGTTCTGTCAGAAGAAAGGTTTCTTTCTTTTGAGTAATAATTTATTAAGCAAAAGACAACAAAGCCTTAAAGGCAGAGGGTGACAGTTTCAGCTACAGCACAATGGGTTGGCTTAAAGATTACTTGAACTCCGAAGAATTTCTCTGGGTCAGATACCAGGACAAGCATCTGCCTCTGCCAAAACATCTGCAAAGTAACTGAGTTATCCATGAAATAAATGGGCGCTTTTAACAGCAGCCACATTCCTCCCCCAGCACAGGAGGAAGGATAACTTTCTAAAAAATCATATCAAATGCCTTACAGAACCTATGCTCACTGTCAGCTTCAGAATCTCTACTCACAGCTTCTGCACACAATCAGTAGAAAGGCAAGCCGAGGACAATTGGAAAAAAAAAAACCAAAACACTCTGAGGACTGAACAGAAAGCCAGCCCAATATTACTAACCTATTGTTGGTTCACTCTGCTGTGTGACCTTCATTTCCAAGGAAAGCTCACTGGATCATATGAGGCAATCGGAATACCAGTATTTTGACAAGTGGCCTTGTTCAAAGGTCCATGTGCAAGTGACATCACAAGATTCCTTTTTACCTCCATGCTAAGTTTTACTCGTCTACTGTAACTGTGGCAGAACGGAAGGAACGCTTTCACTTTTCAGAGCTTGCTACACAAAACTGTGCATCATGCTTTAGCACAACTGAATGAAATGGATTCCAAGCGCTGCCTTGCGCATGTGAAATGCTGCAAATACCTGCATTTGGAGATCGAGTTCAGGCTACAGATAAGCTGACAGACCTAGAAGTGGTAAGCCTGGGAAACTGATTAGGTAAACATCGACAGAATTCACCTGGGAAAAAAAATACCTGATCCCTTCCTCTGACTTGACGTTTACTCAGCAGCACAGTGTATTTGTGAAAATGAAAGAAAATAAATTAAAGAAAAATAAAAAGCAACTTCCAGAACAAGTCAGTCGTATTTGTGAACTGATTACATCAATGATGATAAACTGAAACAGAGACCACTTTCAAAAAGAATGAAAATAATACTGTTCATCCATCTGGTTTTATGAGTAAGAAACCTAAAAACATCTTGCTCCTTTATGAATATTGCTCAGAATGCTACACGTGAACATCATGACTTAACACATTACTTAGAAAAACAAACCATCCTTCTAACTGGTGTGTTAGTCATTCCAGTACGCTGCCTTAACCACGCCAGTAACCAATTCCCTCAAAACTTTATTGAGATAAAACTCAAAATGCAGGCATATTTTGGTTTGAGTACATATTACCTCTCCAGAGTCATTTTTAAAGTAAAAAGCTGAAATCCAAGAAATGCAAAGTGAAGACAGCGCTGATCAAACAAGTTCCCCAAGTCCTTGAATTTTTCTCCCCTCCTGACACCGCTTTTCTGTTCTGTTGCATCTACCTAGTTTTGTGATTACCTGTTAATCGCAATGTCTGTACATGCTCTAATTCTTTGTATAATGACAGACAAATAATTAGCTGACACGGGCTCTCTTTCCACTAAACAGCGTACATCCGCAAGTCCTCTTATGGCAACTGCTTACAGCAATCTCCCAAGCAAAAGCCTCCAGTAAACAACATCTTCAGTCAGAAAATTGCGTTAACTTACACACACAACACCCCAAGATACTCCACAGCCCTATCAGCAGACAAAAAAATGTACTAGTAATTTTATGTTACAGTGCATTTCCTTATGACACCAAAAGGAAGGATAAGTCTGAATTCCCAGTTCTACATTGCATGATTATCAGGAACTAAGTTACACCGCTTAAAGTGCCTAAGAAAAACACGTGTACTTTGCATTTCATGGTTGGTTTGCATTCAGGTCACTGAGAAAGATAACATGCATTCATAACCCAATGCCTCTATTTCACTTTTTATTGTGAAGTCATCCTCTAACCACAAAATGCGACTCCATGTTAAGTTCATCAATCCTAAATTTTGCGAGGGTCTCATCAGGCCCCCATCATTCCTAAGAAAAAAAAGAGGGCTGGCCTTGTGTGGCCCCTAACACGTTTTGTAGAGTGCGCAAGTCTGCAACTACTTGTTATCTCATGAGTTTGATGGCAATGTGTGTGCAAATGTGGAACCTGGAAAGAGCAAAAGAAGTCAAGCTGAGGAATGCTAGGTTAGGAAAGAGGACCGTGTCCTCAACATCTTCACCAAACAACTCTTCTTGTTTCCAGTAGCAGCCTCCTTTCTGACAAAACATGATGATGGCTAGGGAGGACAGCTAGTACTGCAAACCGCTACATTCTTACAGCTATAGGAAGGCCAAAAGTGCTTCTGCCAGCTCATTCTTATTTCTAGATTCAACAAAATGTTCTAATATGCTTCTCCCCACAGCAGTCTTGCCCACAAACCAGAGACCAGAGTTTTGTTTTCTCCCTGTAAAGCATTTTCTTTTGTTTGGTATGGATTGTTTTGTGTTTTATTTTAAAAAGCAGATCACAGTGAAGTTAAAAGACCGAGGGAAGACACTTGCCTCCTCCACTTAATTTTTGTTCACGGACACTGCTGTTACTGTAAGGTACAGAATACCACCACAGAGCATCAAGGAATGAAAAATGGATGAGAAGGGGAGACTTGGGAAAAAGATGATCAGAGATACTCCCATTCCATTGCCTTGGGAACCCACTCATAGTACTGTGGAAAGGGAGAACCCTCACTGGCCTGCTGATCCCTTTCACAAGTCTCCTGGTGGAAAAGCTCTCTTACTGACCAACAAATCCCTGTTATATTTCTATGTTCCTATTCCAAGGTCACTTATTGTAATCATCAAAGCCAATACTTTGTTACAATCTCAAGTTATTGTTAAAATAAGAATTTATAATCTACACTCTGTATTAATACTTAGAAGAGCCCAAAATATTCTCATCTAGTAGCTTGGACCTCTTGTGTTGCTTGGCTCTCTATATGGCTTGGCTACATGAAGTGGAAAAAAACGTTACTGAATCTTAGACAAAATAATTCTATTTTTAGGATAATTCCAGACTTTTGCATTCATTTTACAGCTAAACTTTGTGGAAAATTCTACCTAAGCCTCAAATCTCACCTACCAGTTTGAGGGTTGTCTTAGCACTGCAGGATAAGCAAATTCTGAGCATATGCTCAACTACGTAATTTGCTAGACTGCCATAAATTTTGTTCTTTTTGCCCAAAGGGTGGATATTGCTTGAATTCCTCAGTTCTACTTCTTGAAACAAAATCAGCTCAGTATTAATTTTCAAAAATGAAGCATGAATTATTGAACTTATAAAACACATGTATATATGACGCACCACAGCCCAAAAATACTACTCTTCAGTAAGAGGTAAGTATTTCACTGTAGGATGACATTAAACTTATTAACTCGATGGCAACTCCTGGTTTAATTCTCCAAATCTTTGGCGCCCAGAAAGACCTGGTGATACAAATAAAGGCAAAGTAGCAATCAGATAGAACCAAGCCAAACAAAATGGCAGTTTGGGTCTCGGTTCACCGAAGCTGATGCCAAAACATCAGGATCAAACCTTGCCTGATCTGTCCCAATCCCAAAAAAGGTATTGATGGACCTACCACTGCAACCACATCAATATGATGAATGCCATTTTAGTTAAGGTAACGCTATGTACAAACTAATGTCATTCAAATACCAGACGCAAACCTTATTGAAGTACTCTATGTCACGAGCAACACCTTAATGCACAGTATAACGGATACAGCAGCAGCAAGTATCTAAATTGATCAAAGACAATGGTTTAACTCAATCTGTTGTACTTCACACATGCATTACCATAGTTTTTTAAGGCACACTTTTTGCATTTTCCAATACTTCCACTGCTACTTAAAATGTGATAGACAAGTATGTCTGCAGAACTTCTACCTTTCTAATCCACGCTTGGGGACCGCTGTTGGTCAGCTCATCTGAGGACAGTATCTGTGCTCCAGTGCTTCCTGTGAACTGGCCAGGTATGGAGTTTGATTGAGCCCAGGCGTCAATCTACAGAATAAAAATCAAAAGTGAGAGCAAAATAAAGATTTCCAGATTGTTTTCTTCACAATTCCCTGTTGCTTCTCAAGACTTATCTTCATAATGATTCCTCACTTATGTTTACTGGTGTGTTCATTAACTCTCATTTGTAAGCAGAGGCTCGAAAAAGCTGAGCATCTGTGTGTTAACCTTAAAGCCTGAGGCTCAAGGTCTAGCAATTTGGTTCATGGCTTGCTAATCCTCAAAACTCGAGCATTACGAAGTGCAAAATAAAGGTAGATTTTTTTTAACACACGTGTCCAGAAGCTCGGCTTCCACAAACCTGTACTTAAATACATAAGAAAAATCAGCTGGTATGAAGGGTAACCGTTTCATTTCTTCAAGTTCATCAAAATGTTGATGAAAAAGTGCAACATACCTGTTCCTGTGCACGATTTAACATGCACATGGCCTCTAAATCAAATGAGTTTTCACTAAGCCTTTTCTGAGCCGTTGCTCGATCATTCATAGCTGCAGTTATGTCCACGCCCTAGGAAGAAAAAGATGATTTTTTAAAAATACATCAGAACAAAATGATATTCATTGGATCTGGAATAGCTGCTGTAGAATAAATGCTACAAATACTAGAAAGCTGTTTTACGTATTTAAGAGTTGGTTTGAAACAAACAGGCAACATGAAAAATATCCTGGGACTACTCGTTAAGTGCATCCAATATGGGCTTTCCTAAGCAACTACAAAATCTGAACTGTAACACATTTATTTATAATTATTAAGTTAGTAATAATTTATCCCTGATAATTTTGTATCACCTACACATAAAAATATCAATAGAATTATTTTCATAGAACTATTTTGGTCACAAAACATTCTGCTGCACTATAGTTCAATAGAGAAGCATATCTTTGTTTAGTGAACTCTTATTAACCAGAATTAAATGCAATTTAGCTAAGATTCTTTTTGAAGAAGAGCCTTCATACAGAGCTGTTCACAGGAGCTCTTTCCAGCAAGAATCATATGTATTCCATGACTTTGGCTTTAGTACTTTAACTCTTTATCTCCAGCCTAAAACAGAAGCTTTTTCTCACAGGTCCAGACTGGTAGCTCATAAAAATGACTGTTTCAGAAAAGATTATTTAGATCTGAGCTGTTGAAGGACTGCAAAATATAAAGAAAAATAGTTTCAAATTATCTCAGTACTAATCAATCATAAAAATACAGAGCAAATGAAGAAGTTCAGTGCAAACCTCTTCTGTGTGCAAAGTAATCAAGACAGAAATCCAAAATATTTGGGGATGCAGAGATGTAACAAATTATGGTTGGTATATAGCTCTTTTGTAAAATAACTTGTGCATTGTTCTTGGGATGATGTGTTTGTCATGGATCATTCCCTTTTGAAAAAAAGAACAGCACGCTCAGAGACAAGTGAAATATCTTTAGAGGAGCACATGAAGGAGACTGAAAGGGCTGGAACTGTTTGAAACACAAACTCGATAATCAAAACAAGAGGTGGCACACGTAGACATAACTTTATGTTGATGGTTTAAGTTTTTTCTTTGAATGTATGCTGGAAAGACTTGTATCTTGTTAAGTCACTACGTCACAACTCTATCCTCTCAGACTTTGTATTAAAGGGCCAGTAGAAGAAACTGAAACTGGTTTGGAATTGACCCTTTAATCCACAAATTGTCTGACAGAGGAACCACCTTGAGGAATTTAGTAAAAATTGAAAAACAGTAAGAGGCAGGAACACAAAAAATTGCCTATAAATGAGTAAGTATTTTTGTACTCTGGCTATTAAATCTCTTATTTTAAGATGAGGGATTTTTTTTTATACTGTTTAGGACAAAAAATATTTCCACGGGGAAGATCCTTACTGAAACATCTGGCACTGACCAAGACAGACATAAAATCCCAGATGTGGTATGTGTCTACATAACTGACTTCAGTGTTTATTTACTGACCTGGCTAACAAAAACACAGATCATAAGCAAGACACAAGAACTAGAGTATTTTTTTAACCATCACCTAACAGTACAGGTAGGTAAGCGTGCCTGTTCACAATATATGCTTTCTTGTGTTATTAAGTTCTCCTTACATAGTTAGAATGTTTTGTTCGTGAGACTGGTTCAGGAGATAAATAAAAGTTATTCTACTCACCAAAAGCTTCAATCCAGCAATACACATTAGCATGCAAGCAGTCCACTGAAACCACATTGGGACCACTCACATACTTAAACATACATGTGTACTCTAGTGCTTTACCGGACTGGGGCCTATTAGTAGGTACCCTGGTTAGTAAGAACTCCCATACACTTTGCCCACATGGTCAGTCACCACTTTGGAGACCATCACGGCTTTGTATTTTGTCAAGACACTCGATGACAGCTTTGGATCTTGAAAAACAAAAAATATCTCTGCTTGAAGTATGAAAAGTTATTATTTAGTCAAGTAAAACAGTTTCAAGTTCAGTATTCTAGCCTCTGTAAGAGTTCTGCCTTTCTAATGCTCACTTTTAGTAACATTTTCCCCACAGAAAAAAAATCACAAATACTGAAGAAGGGACTCACTGACAATAGAAAACAGGTATTTGTGACATACTCCACTGGTCCACCAACACACCAAATGCATGTACTAAGTTTTTAGGTCACGACAGCTTCTCTGCGTACTGGTCACCCGTGTATACTCCAAACTTGGATACGCTTTGACTCTATGTTTTCAGACTTTCAGAGAGAGCTTTTTCTCACAGGTTTCTCTGGCTTCTAGAGATATGCTGATCCTTCACATTATTCAAGACTTTTTCCTCCATCTCCTACTGCCACAAACAACTGTATTAGGAGCATAATGTCTTATTAAAATAATTCATAATTTATTAGCAGAGCCACGTCAGACTGCTTATTCCCATAACTAATTCTGTGACTTGAATAAAAACATCATGATAAAACCAATTGTGTATTTTATAACTTCAATACAGACTTGAATCAGAATTGTCACAATTGGATTTCAAAATTGGCAATAATGAATGGAGGTAAATTGTGTCAAACTTCTTGAGGATCCAAGCACGCTCCCCCGCTACACTACTCCAACAGCAAGGGAGTTTATCTGGCTTATTTTGCTCAAAGAGCCATTTCTTCCCCAAGGAGTCCTCATAAGCATTAAAAAAATTAAGCAGAGCAGCACTCTGTTACCTTGCAGACTCCTTGGAGAAATACATCAGGACTGTGCTACTAGAAGAGTATTTCTGTATTTCAAAATTAAGGACTGCCAAACCCAAGGGGATGGTAACCGCTGCCACCAGCTAACGACCCTTGAAATCACCCTTTACACAAAGCAAGTTAAGGTAAATGCAAATTAAAATATTTATTTACAAGATATAAAACAGACAACATTATTACAAGCATTTATAAAGATACACATCACAGAAAGAAAGTTATGTTTAATTATTTTTACTGCAATGTCAATCTTTAAGGCCTCTTCTACATAATCAATACAGAAACCATCAGTGCTCAGCCGACCCAATCTGTCAAAGACACAAATCCAGCGTCGCTGGCAACCAGAATGCAGACATCTACAAGAGTCTGCCTGAACTATGAACATCATTAACCATTTGAAGGACAAGACTTTTTACCACCTGGTAAAAACAGAGCCAAAAGTTATCATACAACATTTTCTATGCTCTTGACTTTTAACATATACGCTAGTAAACGGGAGATTCTGTACAAACATTTCAGAATGTTCATCTGATTAGTGGTTCATGACAAAGACTGAACAGCCGTTAGCATCTACACCGAAGGGGATAATGAACTGGGTGCCTGGTTGCCAGGCTGCGAGGCGTGTTATGAAAATGTCTGTTGAATGAGTTCTATTCACTGTGCTTTTGGTGCTGTAACAGACACTGAGGAAGATACTTCCTGTGCTTCAGGAAGTGAATGAATTCTATAATCTTAGAAGAACAAAATGCACCAAGTGGAAAGATTATTTCATCAGAAATTGATGCCACAGCTTTTTGTTTATTTCCTTTAAAAGGTATGAGAACAAGTCTTCAGATGGAGTGAGGTAACAGCAACTTAAAAAAAATTAACATCTCTCTTAAATATTCAATTTACATAATTACAAAAACCCCATAAAATATCCTTTTGAAGGTGTTTCCAGGGAAAATACTTTTTTTTTCATTTTCTGTTTTTTTTTCCTTAATTCTTTATACATACAACTAGATTTTCCTTTGGAAGGCCACGTGGAAGACAACTGTGTGATAAAATGTGACTGTAGAGCTAAAAATATTAGCCAATACATCCAGATTGAACAGCAGTTTTATAAAATATTCTCAAATCTATTTGTAAAGGATTATATTTCAGTGCAATGTTATTGCTCTAAGATTGGTAGGGCTATTTAAATTATTGTTAAAGTTTAAACTTAGGGCATTAACCTCTGCAGGAAACTGAACCAGAATCCCACTTTTCAAGCAAAAGAAGTCACTAATTGACAGAAGCACACAGTATGGGTACAGGTTGCTTTGATCACTGCCCACATCAGCTGGGGTCCACAGCAGGTGAGATAATTCAGTTATTAAAGCATTAGGCACTCCCTATGTAAGCTTTTTTTTTTTTTTCTTCACAGGCTGCGATTTGCTACCAGGCTGACCAGGTGGTGGTTTTGGTTTTCTTATATGATATGCTTTCCTTCCCTTCCTTACCTCAATGGATGGTTTGGGGAAAACATCGTCCTTGCTGTCTTCTTTGCCTTTTTCAACTGGAACCCATTCTCCATAGACACTGTCTGCTTCTTTTTTCCTATGTTGAGACCCAGATGAAACAGGAAACTCCTTTGACAGGCTGACCTGATTTTTCGGTTGTGGTGGTGGCGCTGGTTTTATGCTGGGAGTCTTAAAGAAATAAAATTAGAGATCCAAATTACAACTTGGAAACACACAACACTGACAACGTATTTTTGAGAAACAATTTATTGCATCCGGTTGGCATTACATTTCCATAGAACAGTCATTCTTCTTACCAACATCAAGCTGAAAGCCTTTTCAGTAAAGCCTTAAAAAAATATGTAACAAATTGCAATATAAGAGAAGGTAAAACAGCTAGAAGCTAAAATCACCCAAACTGGCTTCAGCAGCCAAAATTATGCAAAACCTCACATTCACAACTAACTTCCCTGCTTTCCTTCCACCCTATCGTAAAGAGAACAATCTTCATCTGCCACACATGTATTCTGTAATGGAAAGCCTTGAAATAAAAACCCTGAGTAGTAAAAAACATTGGCTGTGATAGCCACATAATGATTAAAAATTTTTACATTACTATAAGTAGAGAAAGCATTTTCAACATTTTGTTTTCCAATTATTCATTATTTTTAATAGCAACACGCACCTCAAAAGTAGATTAAGTCTATGACCGTGTTTTCCTCAGACAGTACTGCTAACATATTGAGTCCACAGAAATCTGACGGGTTCTTCTTTCAAGAGGTAAACAGAGCCCAGACAGCTCACAATACTGAGTAACCTCCTACTATCAAAGGGAAATGGATGGAAACAGTGGAAAGACTACAATCCAGAAAGAATGGAAAGAATGCTACTAAAAGGCTCAAAACTGTGGAAAACAGGCACAACAGCCCATAACCACTGAAGAACATTCCCCTTTGGAGCCTGTAAGAATCCCAAAGTTTCTTGAGTTCTATTGTACTGTTTTCTTACGATCTAATATAAAGTACAAACGCATTTCTACCCTACATCTTATGTTAATATCTATTACTGCTTATTTTGTGTACACCATAAGCTATATATATCCGTACATAGAAATTTAAGTATATAAATGCCATTTATATTTTCAATTCACATATCAATACTTCTATAGTAGCATTAAACTTCATGGCCTGCAAAATCAGAGCAGACTTTCATGAGCACAAAAAATCCCAGGTGCCACTGAAAAAAAGAACAAACTCAAACCCCAACTTCTAGTCCATGTTTCAAAGCATATGAATCCCAGGTGCACTTAAAGAAACGTCCTCTCAATTTACTCCTTCCAAAAGGCTCATTCACAGAAAGCTGCGACAGAGGCAAAAGCAGTTCCCCAGTGAGGAGGTTTAATGTGACATTCAGACCCTCTCAGTAGCAGGCGACACAAGTGATCCTCGTTCTTAACACAGCATTTACTTCTCTATTCACTAACCTCAAAACTAATAGACCTGTTTTCTCCTTTAGCAAGCTCATCAGGTATACTGAAGAAGCACACATACAAGACTAGGAATCTGCACAAAGCTGATGCCATCACCTTACTTATAACACCTCAAACTGCTTAACTATTTCACTAGGTTTCTTTTGTTCAACTTTTAAAGAAAAACAATGATGTTCCATAAGTATTTTCCAACTCCAAGGCTGTTTGCAAATTCATACTGATATTTTTGCAATGAAAGTGTGAAGTAAAACTGATCCTCTTTGTATTACTTAAGCTCTAAAAGCTACAAAGACATTAATTTAAAAAATTTTCAATCCAATTAAGGGAACTACCAATATTTCATAGACTGCAGGCAAGTTTCTTGTCATAGCAAGAGTCCCTGTTAACAACATCTGAGAACAATTTCACTAAAATTATCAATCCCTGTTTGATTTCTGTAAACTACTTACATTATTTAAAAATAACCACAGTTTAAATATCACAGATTAAAGAAATACTCACACTTAAATTGAAAAAGATAGGTTTGGGTTCACTGAGCTTAAACGGATGATTATAGAAGGGACGTTCTTCCTCCTCTTCATCAGAAACATGAGGTTTATTAACTATCACATCATCTGTGCTTTGAGCAATCTTCTTGCATTTCTGAAAAGGAAAAAAAAAGGCAGGGAGGTGACAGTTTTAAACAAAGCTGGACTTTCAACCAAAACATACAACAATAACACTTCTACCAGGAAGTGGCTTACTTTTTTAAAGCAAGAGGTACAAACTGAGAAAATCTTTTGGCATTGACAGTGACATATGTATACCTGAGATTTTCCACACATCACTGAACACTCACATCTATTTGCTAGGCACTCATGCAGCGAACAGTTCCACAAGCGTAAGATTTCAGCAGCACACTGTAAAACTTCCTACTCAGAGCTAAGTGCAGATTGTGTGTCTAAAGCTGCAAACATTCCAGAGTGGGAACTCACTGGCTGTCTGGCATCCCACACAACGAGCATACTGCAATCTGACAGAAACTTTTCTATAACTCACAAAAACACTACACAGAAAAACCTAAGAATTAATAGTTCCGAGTTCCAAGTTCCACTGGTAGCACAGGGACCATGTCAGAAGCAATGGCCCAAAAGAGCTCAGATTTCTCCTGAAATACTTTGACACCCTTCTGGTACACAAGACAACCCCATTTCATATTCAACACAAGCTGAATATAAAACATATAGATGCTATGAGGATACTGTAGACAAACAGAAGAGAACCTCCAGGAAAAAAGAAAAGAAAAAAGGCATTCTAGGGAGGCTAGAACTTTATGACGAATCTAAAGAACTTGGTTACCTGTTTTCAGTGTTTATTGGTACCAATTACACCTTAGTCAAAAACATTATAGTCTAGCATCATGTTTCTATTATGTCTCCATTTATGACAAGTATACTTAGAAGACTTATAAGACATCAGAGGACATGAAATAATAGTGACAAAGTGAAGCCATCATCTGATCCGATTCTATATCAATTTCATACCATTACGTATCACATCTGTTGCAAGCTCTGACTGTTGGCATACAGGAAGTAAACAGCCACCTCCACCACTAAAAACTGAAACCCATTGATGGCACTGTTCTCATCAGCCCATATAAAAAAAGACTCCTGTGCCAAGACACCTCCAAACAATGACTGAAGCACATTCTTCAGGCAACAAGAAAAGCCTGCACTATTTGGAAAGCCAATTAACAAAATATATTGTCAATAGTGATTAGCTGTCTCCCAACTAACTGGAAGCTGTATGCAGGTTACAGCACAGAGAGGAAAGGCAAAGCAGCCAGCTTTGACAGAAGCCCAACAGGTTCTAGAAGGGTTCTCCACTCGGGCACACTACCAGCAGACAATGGCCTGAACTACTTCTGGGGCTGATTCAACAGAACAAAAACATCATCTGACAGATTCTCATAGCTGGAAAAGGGAAGGTCTGGGACTTCCAGAGTCTCATCAGCTACACTGGTTTGGGATCGAGTTAAATGGAGAACTACTTATGATGCCAGCACAGCGTATCAACACAATCTCAGCTTTTTTACTAACAAGTTCATCCAATTCCACAAGCCCACACAACTAAGAGATTATTTTTCAGCTATTTGATATTGCTCAATTTCAGATGTTATTTCCAAAAACGAGTATTTCAGAACTGTCAAACTGATTATGTAATTTTACATTTTTTCTAAAAGCACTTTTTCTTAACCCCTCAGCTCAATTTTCTCCAGTTTCCAGGGAAAAATGACAGAAGAAATCAGAAAATTGAAGGTGCCATTACTACAGTAGAAGGTAAACTAGCACCTTCCAACGACCCCCAATCAGGACACAAACTTCCCATTTGTATACTTGAACTGCAACAGGACAGAACTGCAACAACAATTATCTAAAAATGTCTTAGAGGGCACATTAAAATATACAGAACTAAGTGAAAGGGGGGGAATAGTTTTAACCCAGAGGTAACAATGTGAAAATCATTAACAAAAAATAAGAACATAACTAACACCACAACCAAGAACTAAAAGTGAAAATGTTTTTTGGCATTTCTCCTTGTGGTCCTGTTGATAATCTATACAACATCAGAACAGAAACAAAACTGAAAAGCAGCAACAGAATTGGATTCCATGCATTATCATGGAATTAAAAAGCCTGTTTTCATGACTTAAAAAAACACAGAGTGATTAGGTGCTCAAACCACAAGCCGTCTTACACATGAATCTATCAGACAGAATTACAGCTTGCCTAGAAGTCAAACCCCCCTACTTGCTTCCTTCCAGGTTTGATACTGCTGGTCGTGCTTACCTCAGTGAGCTCCTTTAGCGTATCTCTTGATGACTTCTGATTGGCTTTGTCGTCTTTCTTCTGAGATAACAAAGGCATCAGGCTTGGTGGTAAGGGAACACCAGACTTCGCACACATGGCAGCTGCATTAGCTTTGGCTATTTCAAGTAGCTGGGCCTTATCTAAAAAATGGGGTTTAAGAAAATTTATTATTCTTCCACATTCTTGTCTGAATCCTAAATAAACATTTCTAGCAGACTAAACAAAGTACAGAACAAAATCACAAGATTTTACCCACACTGTGCACTTTTATTTCTGTGATAATAACTAAAGTCATATTTAGTTGCTCCAAACTTTTAAAAATTTGGTCTACTCAAGAAAAAAAGTAGAATTGCAAATTTAATACAAAGCACAGGAGTTTGAATTATAGCACTCAAAATCCTCCAAACCCCAAATATTCTGATGCCTATTTTACTTCACCAATTCCTCCTAGTTTTGGAAATACTGGGGCATTTCTACACAGCATAGATTGTGAAGTCTACTCCCCAGCTCAAGCTCTCAAGAGCATGTGAAGGTCTTGAGAAAGTCTCTTCAAGTCCCTCAATACAGAACTTAAACGCTTTCAACAGAAAACGAAGTTCGTCCTTGTGCAAAACACAACTACACACAAACCCATTAATAAAACAGTATTGGGTTCTATTAAGGAGAAAATCACAAGGGACTATCACAGAAACAAGAAATTAAAATCATGTATGTCTTATCCGATCTGCCAGTATCTGCACGCTCTGCAAGCACACAGATTTACAAAAATCCTAACTGGACAACATTCCTTTACTTCTTAAGCAACAGAAGCACACAGATACAGCCTTGCTGCAAAATCAATGCATGAAGGTAGATTCAAGGACGCTCATTAATGCTCATGTTCTGTACAAAAATTCTTCTGTGGTAGAGGGGCTTCGCTAGTAACTTTATGAGACAGGACTAAAAGGATCAGAAAAAGAGAGCTTCCTCACACAGCGTACAAGGGCTCGTGTCTCAAACATAAAACCTTCTTTATCTCTAAGTAACTTACTACCTAAGGAAACTACAAGGCCTCTTCTCCAGTCACAGAGGATGCAGTTCATTAGGATTTTCTCTTTTATTTTCCAATCAGCCAGGTCTACAAATATCTTTGAAATGAGTCTCCCTACGCATTAAAAGTTCTTTACATGGGAAAGAGGCAACACAGGGTAAGGGAAACAGATGAACAAGCGTTAGAGCTGACAACAGAACTAAGAACTCTTCAACAGACACTGACTTTCTTTCATCCTAATTTGTTCTCAAGAAACCTAGAAATTCATAAGTTTCTTACAGAGTACTAGGCCTTTACTAACCACTACAACAAACAGTGCTCCTCAAGACTGCAATATAGCACCCTCATATAAAAGCTCTGTAACCAAGATGTAACATGCTCTAAATACGCTTTCACACAAATGAAAAGCATTGGTTCGGCTCCAACATTAAAGTTCCTACAAGAAGTCAGCGCTAAAAGTAATGCATAAATGACTTGCAAGACATTCCTTATGAATGCTACACAGGTAGGTTAAAATAAGACCAAATACAGTATCACCTAACCATGGAACTACTGAAAACGAAATAATCACTTACCTAGGTCTGTAAGACGCTTAGGTGACCTGCTTGAAAATCGTTCTGATGACCTTGACCTACGACGATCAGGTGATCTACTGTATCTTCTTCTCCCTGAAGATCTCGATCGCCGTAGTCGAATTGGTGACCTACTAGAACTCCGTCTTCTTCCTCTTGACCTTGATCGCCTTTGACGAAGGGGTGTTCTACTCCTGCTCCGTAATCTGAGTGATATCCTACGATCTCTTGAATCTGATCTTCTCCTTCTTCTATCAGTAGATCTTGATCTATTTCTCTGAGATCTCTTGCGCCTGTCTCTCGATAAAGAGCGCCGCCTTCTTGACGCTGACCTTGACCTACTCCTCCGTCTGTGCCTTGAACGTGACAACGACCTAGACCGAGAGCGACGATTAGATTTTGATCTTGATGTTCTCCTCCGTGTTCCTGATCTGGAGCGATTCCGTCTAGAGCGAGACTCGGTATCATATCTCTGTGATCTGCGCTGAGAAGACCTGGAGCGTCTGCTTCTAGACCTCCGTGAAGATTCTTTGTCTCCTGTTTTTTCAACAGATTTGGATTGACTCCTTTGGCGAGCAGTGGATCTGGAGCGTCTACGTCTTGATCTCCGCGAAGATTCTTTGTCTGCTGCTTTTTCAACAGATGTTGATTGACTGCGTTGGCGAGCAGTGGACCTAGAGCGTCTACGCCTAGATCTCCGTGAAGATTCTTTGTCTACTGTTTTTTCAGCAGATGTGGATCGACTCTTCTGGCGACCAGTAGACCTGGAACGTCTATGTCTAGATCTCCGTGAAGACTCTTCGTCTGCGGCTTTTTCAACAGATGTGGAACGACTCTTTTGCGGAGAAGGAGATTTGGAGAGTCTACTTGTAGATCTCTGCGAAGACTCTTTGTCAGACATTTTATCAACAGATTTTTCACGTTCAGAGGATTCAGAACGCCTACTTTCAGGTATAAAGGAAGAGTCCTGTTCATCTGACCTGTCAAGAGGCACGGAATCCTGTTTATCTTCATCTGCCAAAGAGGCCTCGGCATCTTCCCCCTCTTCACCAGTGGTAGACCTTGACTCATGCTCTTCCGATGATGTGGAGTCTCTTCGTTCAGCCGTCAAAGAGGGCTCCACATCATCTACTTCTTCACCAGTGGTAGACATCGATTCCCGCCCATCAGGGGATGTCGATCGTCTGTGTTCAGTTGTCAAAGAGGGCTCCACATCCTCTCCTTCTTCACCAGTGGTAGACCTCGATTCATGTTCATCTGATGATGTGGAATCCCTTCGTTCAGCTGTCAAAGAGGGTTCCACATCCTCCACATCTTCACCGGCAGTAGACCTTGATTCATGTTCATCTGAGGATGTGGAGTGTGCGTGTTCAGCTGTTAAAGCGAGCTCCTGGTCCTCTGCTTCCTCACCAAGGGTTGACCTCGACTCTTGCTCATCAGGAGAGACGGAGCGTCTATCTTCAGCTGCCGAAGAAGGTTCCCTATCCTCTCCTTCTTCCCCAGTTGTAGACCTTGACTCACGGTCATCAGAGGATGTAGAGTGTCTACGTTCAGCTGTCAAAGACGGCTCCCCATCTTCTAGATCTTCACCAGTGGTAGACCTCGACTCACGGTCATCAGAGGATGTGGAGTCTCTTCGTTCAGCTGTTAAGGAGGGTTCTGCATCTTCTACCTCTTCCCCAGCAGTAGACCTTGACTCACGCTCATCAGAAGACACGGAGGATCTACGTTCTGTTGTCAAAGGCTGCTCCAGATACTCTGCTTCTTCTCCAATGCTAGATCTGGACTCGTGGTCATCAGAGGACATGGACTGCCTATGTTCAGATGTCAAAGAGGGCTCCTGATCATCCATTTCTTCATCTACTGTGGATTTCTGGTCATGGCCCTCAGGGGACAGAGATCGTCTATGTTCAGGTGTCAAAGAGGATTCTAGGCCCTCTTCCTCCACAGGAGATTGCGGCTCATGATCTTCCTGATATGAAGATACAGAATGTTTACGTTCAGAGGGCTCTAAATCCCCTGTTTCTTCACCAGGGCCAGATTTCATACTGTAAGTATCAGGGGACATAGAGCACCCACTTTCAGGCATTGAAGAAGGAACCACATCATCCATTTTTTCAACAGGGATGGACTTCAAGTCACTGCTATCAGGAGACATGGAAGCTCTATCATTTGGTGCCAAAGGTTCAAGACAATCTTCATTTCCAATAGTGGTGTATCTCAATTCCTGGTCATCAGGAGAGGTCTCATTTTCAGGTGCTGAAGAAAGCTCCTGCCCATCTGCTGTTACAATATGGCTGAATGTTACTTCCTGGCTCTCAAAAGACAGGTGGTCACCTTCTGATATCAAAGATGAATCCACACCCTGTGTTTTCTCAGCACGAGTCAATCTTGATTCATATTCTTCAGGGGACAGAGCATGTTCATTTTCAGATGTCAGAGGTGGTTCCTGAGCACCTACATTTTCAGCAGGGCTAGACTGAAGCTCCTGACCCTCAGGAGACATGGCACATTCACCTTCAGATAAAGACAATTCCTGCACCTCTGTTCTTCTAACAACAGAACACTGCTGCTCCTGGCTATCAGTGGACATCGAACTTTCACTTTCAGATGTTTCAGAAGGTTCCTCTGTTTCTTCTTTTTCAAGAGGACCAGATCTCAAATCACGGTTTTCTGGGTATACTTCATGCTCGTTTTCAGATGGCAAAGAACACTCCTGCACTTCTGCTTTCTCAGTATGAGCAGAGAGCAATTCCTGCTCTTCAGGGGATGCAGCATATTGACTGTCTGGTATCAGTGAAGGCTCCTGCACGATTGTATTTTCAGCAAGAGCAGTCTGTAATCCTTGGCCTTCAGGGAAGGCAGTATATTCTCCTTCAGATGTCAGAAAAGGCTCTTGCTTGTCTCTTGTAGCAGGACTGGCTGCCACCTCCTGGCTCTCGGGAGACACAGCATACTCATTCTCAGACAGCAGAGAACACTCCTGCACCTCTGTTTTTTCAGCAAGGGAAGATGGCAATTCGTGATCTTCAGAAGACACAGCATATTCATTGTCAGGTACGACAGAAGCCTCATGCATCTCCATCTTTTCAGGAGAGCTAGTTCTCAAGTCCTGGTTCTCCCAAGATACAGCATATTCATTTTCGGGTGTCATAGCAGGTTCCTGCACTTCTGCCTTTTCAACAAGGTGTGACTGCAACTGCTGGTTCTCAATGGACACCGAATACCTTTCTTCAGACATCTGATGAAGTTCCCGCATCTCTGGTTTTTCAGCAGGAATTGATGTCAACTCTGAGCCATCAAGCCCTAGCGCGTAGTCATTTTCAGGTATTTGAGAAGGTTCCTCTACCTCATTTCTTTCAACATGAGTGGATGTCAACTCATGACCATCAGAGGAAACAGAACATCTGCTTTCCAGTATCACAGGTGCCTCCTGAACCTGTATTTCTTCATCATAGGCAGATCTCAATTCATGGCCATCGGGGGATGCAGTGTATTTCAGTTCAGGTGACTTCTGCACCTCCACTTTTTCAGCAGGGATAGGTCTCAGTTCATGACTATCAGGCAACAGGAAAACGGCACCTTCAGATGTTACAGAAGTCATTTGGGCCTGCAGGTTTTCAGTAGCTGTGCTTCCTAATTCACAATCGGCAGATGTGGAGAAACCATCTTCCAATGGGAGAGCAGGCTTTTGTACCTCCACCTTTTCAAGTCCAGTAGATGTTGATTCATAGCCTTCAGGGAAGGCTGAACACCTAAGCTCAGGTGCCAATGACAGTTCCACACCTTCCGTTTTCTCAGTGTAGTTGTGTTTTGATTTATGGCCATCATGGCACACAGTAATTCCACTTTTGGAGATCAGGAAAGATCCCGTACTCTCAAATTTTCCAGCAGGCAGGTATCTCAATTCACGCATTTCAGAAGATTCAGAGCTGTCTACAATTACTTGTGCAAGTGCTGGACCATCTAAAACTTTGTCAACAGAAAGTCCAGACCCATGAACTTCAGAAGACTTGCAGCTTTGTTCTATAGTTGTCAATACAACTTCCTGTATTTTTTCCGAATATGATGCTGAAATGAGGCCACTTGAGTTCTGAACGGGACCACATTCAGACGTCAGGGAAATATCTGGAACCTTGACATTTTCAACAGATGAAGTTCTGTGTTGATTTCCATCAGGTGACTTGAAGGAACCACCTTCAGAAAAAAATGGAAGCTCCTCTCTTCGTGCTGCACTGCTGGATCCTGATTCATGGCCATCAGGCAACTTGAAGCATCCATTGTCAGAAGCTGGAGGAGGCTCCTGCATATGGCCCTTTTCAACAGGCAAGGCTGACTCACAGCCATCAGGGAATACAGAGCATGTAACTTCCGGTGCTAGAAAAGTTTTTTGAGCCTCTGCTGTTTCAGAAGATAGTGACCCTGGCTCAGGGCTGTCAGCCAACATTGAAGATTCACTTTCAGGAACTTGCAAGACCTGAAATGGTGTTTTTTCAACAGGGATATGACTCAATTCATGACCATCAGACATCAGAGAAGTCCCCTGAGCCTCCGTTCTTCCAGAGGATGATGAGATAGTCTTATAATCATCAGAAGATACAGAGCATCCACTTTCAAGTGTTGGAAGAGGCTCTGGACCTTCTATTTCTTTCAGAGATCTTGATTCATCTTCACGAGATTTGGCGAGCTGAAATTCTGTTACTGAGGAAGTTTCCAGATCTCCCGTTTTTTCAACAGATGACGATCTTGACTTGGATGTGGAATATGCAAGTTCATGTAGTGAAGACTCCAGAGCCACTGATTTTTCAGCTGATCCATTTTCAGATGTCACAGAAAGCTCTGAAACCATGCCTTCTTCTACAGGCGTGGATCTCAGTTCCTGGTTGCCTGGGGTTTCTGAGACACCAAGTTGAGGAATCTCAGAAGGCTGCAGCCCTCCTGTGTTTTCAACAGATGAGGTGCTTTTGTCAAGACTATCAAAAGTTTCAGAAAATCCACTTTCAGATGCTGGTGGTAGTTCAGGGCCGTTTATTCCTTCAGCAGACAAAGCTACTGACATGGGACCATTAGAAGATTTGGAGGAGCTGCCTTCACTTGCTCCTGGAACATCTACTTTTTCAAGACATCTAGTTGACTCCTGAAGTTCAGAAGACTCCATGCACTTGCTACTACTCTTTACTGAGGACAGCTTACTCCCTCTTTTTTCTGTAGATTTGGACCTTGACTTAACACTATCAGAGGACTTGGAACGTTTCCGTTTGGATTTTTTTGAAGATTCCTTGTGCTTCTTTTCAGTAGATCTAGACCTGGACTTGTAACGGTCAGATGATTTTGAGCGACGGCGTTTAGATTTTCGTGAGGACTCCTTCTTTTTTTCCACTGATTTGGATCTAGACTTGTAACGGTCTGAAGACTTTGAGCGCTTACGCTTAGACTTCCGTGACGACTGTTTTCGCTCTCTTTTTTCTACTGATTTGGATCTAGACTTGTAACCGTCAGAGGACTTTGAGCGCTGACGTTTAGATCTCCGCAAGGATGCCTTCCGACTTCTTTTCTCAACAGATCTTGACCTGGATTTTGAACGATCAGAGGAACCAGACCCTCTGTTTCTGAACCTCCATGAGTATTCTTTACCCCCTCTCTTTTCTGAAGACCTGGATCTGGATTTAGAACGGTCAGAGGACCTGGAACGTCTGCGCCTGGATCTTCGGGAGGACAATCTGCTTTCCCTCTTCTCTAATGACAATGACTTGGACCTGTAGCGGTCAGATGACCTGGAACGTCTGCGCCCAGACCGTCGGGAGGATAGCCGCTTTTCCACTGACCTTGACTTAGATCTGTAGCGGTCAGAAGACCTAGAACGTCTACGCCTGGATCTTCGGGAGGACTGTCGCTTTTCCAGTGATCTGGACTTAGACCTGTAGCGGTCAGAAGACCTGGAACGTCTATGTCTAGACCTCACAGAGGACAACCTCTTTTCTGCTGATCTGGATTTAGACCTGTAACGATCAGATGACCTGGAACGTCTGCGCCTGGATCTCCGGGAAGATACTCTTCTCTCTCTCTTCTCCACAGATCGGGATCTAGATTTGGAATGCTTTTTTCTGGAAACTGAATCATTTCTGCTCCTAGAGCGTGCTCTTTTAGAGGTCAAACGCCTGGAAGTAGAACGCGACCTAGATTTTTTCTTCCGTTTCCTAGACCTGGACTGAGACTTGGAGCGGCTCCTTTTTTGTTTCTTTGCATCGTGTTTTTTATCACTGCTTCTATGGCTGCTTTTTTCAATAACCTTCTCAAGTCTCATCAGAGTCTCCTTCATTCGTGCTGCCACATCAGGTTGCACATCAGATGTTTCTGAGTCTCTTCTCCTTGACTCTCTTTCTGGAGTTGCTTCTTTGACAGCCTCAGCCTGCAGAATGCCCTCTGACTGGCCTTCCTCTGCCGCTACTGCAGCTACTTCCGTAACAGTCTCTGGTACTGGAGCTGCTTCCAAATCTTTTGTCTCCAGTCCCACAGCTTCTTCTGCATGTTGCAGCTCTACAACAGTCTCAGGAACAGGACCTGTTTCCAAATCTTTTGCTTCTGCCGTATCAGCTGGAGCTGCTTCCAACTGCTTTGTATCTATTTCAGATTCACGAGTCCCTGCTGAATCTTTTTCACCTGCTGCATGTGAAGAACTATAAAGTGTTTCTTCTATTAAATGCTCAGATGCTTGAGTCTGTTCTGCATCTCTCTTCTCAAGCAGCATCTCACATTCCTCCATTTGTTGACCCTGCGCCCTTTCTGCATATTGTACTTCTGCTGCCACTTCACATTCCAGCGTTGTTTGTAGATCTTTCACGTCCCCTGGTTTTGGACCTGCTTCAGAAGACTTCACTTCAACAGCACTCAAAATTTCTGGAGCATCTTCTGCAGCAGGTTCTGCTTCTAGATGTTCTTGCTTTTCAGTGCACAAACATCCTGGAACAGCTCCTGAAGCATCCTCTAAAACATCCACAGCCCCCATATTTCTAGAAGTCTGGGAAGTTTCCAAACCTTGGATATCCATGCGTACCTCAGGCTCTGCAGGTGTTTCAGAATCTTTCAACTCTGCTGCTGCAGACTCTTTGATACTTTGAAACCACCTCGCTTCTCCAGCTTCTGATACTGGTTCCAAATATTCTGCTTCCATTGCTTTCTCAGTTTCTGAAGTTTCTTCCAAACCTTTTAGATTTATAAGTGAGGACTCATCTGTTTTTGTGCTTGTCCTCCTTGTTGCAATTACATATTCTACAGTAGGTCCCTGAGTTGTCACATCTGCTGAAATCTCAGATTCCAGAGTTCCTTTGCTTGCTTCAGTCATTATTTCTGACACCACAGTCTTTTCTTCTGCTCTGGACAAAGACTCTAATGTTGCTTCTGATTTTGAACTTATTTCTAAGGTTTGTGACGTAACTGTTTGCACAGGTTCTAGTATTGCTTCTCCACTCCTTGCCCCTGCTTTGTTTGGATCATTTGGAGCAACTTCAGAACGCCTCATCTCTGTAACCACCTCAGAAGCCAATGTTCCTCTCAAGTCTTGCATCAGTGTCCTTGTTTCAGATCCCGCAACCATTTCCAAATTCTTCATCTGTGTTAGCTGTGAAGTTGTCACCTCTGCGATTGTCTCAACTTCTGACAAGTTGTCTAAGCCTCTCACTTCTACAGCGGCAGAACTGGTAGCTAGTTCAGAATCCTTCATCTCTCCTACCATCCCAGCTTGTGAAATGCTTGTATGTGTCATGACCTGAGACTGTGAAGTGATGGAACACTCTGTTCTGCTTGCACCAAGAGGTTCTGCAACTGTTTCTCTATGTTTTGATTCTCTCCCTGCTGTGGTTTTCAAATGCATCATTCCCACTAATGCCTCAGAGTCTTTAACTGGTTCCATGCTTACACATGTAACCACAGATTCAGGAGTCCTTTCTGACCTTTCTTCTAAGGCAATAGGTCCTGGACTTGCTTCTAAAACTCTGCTATCCATTTTGGCTTGAGAACACACATTTTCTGTTAAGCCTCTTCCCACAGAAATGGTTCCAGGCTGCAAGATAGCTTCCAAAGCTTGTGTCTTTGCCAGACCTACAGACGCTGGATGCCCTAAATCTCCCACACCTTTCATGTATGGATGCGATGAACATGTCTTCATCTCTGTCCCAGCTCTGTCTGCTTCCAAATCTTTGATTTCTGTGTCTGCTACAAGTTGTGTAGTTGTTTCCAAACTTTCCATTGGTCTGGCAGATCCGACTTTCATAGCTAGGAGATGGGCATCTGGGTATGCTTCTACTCCTGCCACACTACCTCGGTTAACTAATGAACCTTTTGACACCGCTGCTGAATCTAGTGTGGCAGCTAAACCTCTGGCCATGTCTTTCTGCAAATACAGGGGAGACGCTTCCAAACTTCTCACATTTAATTCAGTCTCAGATCCTAATCCGCTCAGCTTCTCTTGCCTGAGTAACAAAGTACCTTGTGAACCTTTTGCCTCCGTTGTGTATACAGGTTTGAGAGTAGATTCCGAAATTTCTGAAGCACTGGTATTTTCCAGTTGCAGAGTAGCTTGACTTGCTTCTTGACCTTTTACTCCTGTTAGTGCTGCAGCTTCCACAGTTGCTTGCAGACGCTCTGTCACCTGGATTTCTGGAGCTGTTTGGGAAGCACAGGTCTGCACAGCTGCTACAGGTTCTGCAACTGATGTTAAACTTGCCTCTACAACAACTTTGCTATCTGCCAATTCTGCTGGAAGCACAGATTCCTGGGTTCTAGCCATGCTTCTGGTTTCTGTCAAGACTTTAGGTTGCAGGAACATTCCTGATGCATTTAAAACTGTTGCAGGATCAGTGGTACTTCCCACATCTTTGACTACATCAGTTTGCAGACATTCTTGAGCTGCTTTGACATCTTTTGCTGTAACACCAACAGGTTCCATGACAGCTTCCATAGTTTGGGGCTTTACTACAGCAACTGGCTGCAGAGATTCTTCCAAAGCTTTCACATTTTCCATATGCTGTTCAGTATCCTTCACTTTTATAAAAGCTCCTGGTCCCAGGGGTACTTTGGCACTTTCTAGTTCTGCCTGGTTCATAGCAGTTACTGCAGGTACTTGAAAAGCATGTTGTGAAGATACATCTGCCTTCAAGACACCTGAACTGTCCGTGGGGCTGCATTGCATCACTCTCAAATTATCAGATTCCAAAGACAAGTGAGCTACCTTCACAGTATCCATTTCTGCCTGACTGGCAGATTTAGAAATCGTTGTCATATTACTTGCCAAAGACACAGATGCTGAAGTTGCTCCTAGGTCTTTTGCTCCCCACTGGGCCACAGACTGTAGAGATGCTTCTGAATAATTCGACACCTCCATGGCCTCAGACTCAAGAGCTGTATCCAAAGCTTTAACCTCCCCAGTGCCTTTAGATTTCAGAATAACTTCTGAACCTTTCAGTGCTTCTATTACCTCTGAAGCTAGAGTTGCTCCTGAATCTTTCTGAATTTCAGATCTACTGGCAACTGCAGCTGGGATGCTGGATGAAGTATCATTTCCACTATCAACAAAAACACCTATTTCACTTGTATTAATAGCTGTAGGATAAATACTTTCGTGAGACTGTTTAATTTGTTCTTCTCTAGTGCAAACTGTAGTTTGAGTTACACTCCGGCTGCCTTCTAAATTAAATGGAGGATTTATTTGACACAAAGTCCCCTTCTCACTTCCAAGGTTTCCCAAAGATTGCTGAGAATCAGCTCCTGAATGAGAAACAAGTCCTAAAGTTTGTCTATCAAGCTCCTCACCTGCTTTTAAGCACAGCTGTTCTGACTGCATGTGGACAGCCAGATTTGCATCTCCACAGCCACCATGCTGTTCGCTCAACTGGGAGCTTGCTTTCTCTGGCATCAAGTGAGAAGCAGGCTGCAAATCTGCATGTTCTCCATGACGCGCGCTCAACTTTGCCTCCTTTAGCTGCTTTTTATGCTTTTTCTCTTTCTTCCTTTTCTTCTTCTTTTTCTTCTTCTTCTTGCTTTTGTGTTTTTTGTTCTTCTTCGATTTTTTCCTAGGAATTTCATCTTCACCAGTAGAACTTCTTTTTGCAGACTTAGTACTACTTTTCGCAGGCTTTTTGTCTACATCTAGAAAAAAAATATTTTCCTTGTAAATGTTACTGTAACAACATTAAAAAAAAAACCCTTTTAGGCTAGTAAGCAAATACACGGACAGAGGAACAAAAAACTTAAACTTGAAACCCATACCTTCTTCACTAAACTACCATCCTGTTGTGATTTAACCTGGCAGGCAGCCAATCACCACACAACCGCTTGCTTGTTCTTCCCCACCCACAGTGGGATGGAGGAAAGAAGGAGGAGGGGGAAGTTAATTAATGGGTTGAGATAAGAACAGTTTGATAAGACAACAATGGAAGAGACAATAAGGAGAATAATAAAAGAATAAACAAAACAAGCAATGCACAATGAATCACTCACAGCCTGGTGACTGATAACCAGCCCATCCGCAAGGAGCAATCCCTAACCAGCAAACCCTGGTCCCTGGTCAACTTCCCCTTTGTACACTAAACACAACCTTACAGAATATTGAACATTTTTTTGGCCAGCTTGGGTCATCTGCCTGGCTATGTTTTCTCCCAGCTTCTTGTACACCTGCTCACAAACAGAGCATGGGAAACTAAGTAAGTTCTTGTTTTCTTAGCAACAACTAAAACCACTGAATGATCAACATCTTTCTCATATTAACTCTAAAACACAGTGGCTGCTCAGAAGAAAATTAACAATAGCCCAGACAAGCAAAAGCCTTACCTGGAAACAACTACAGTAGGATGTATGAGGTTCAACAAGGCCATGTGCCGAGTTGCCCTCGGGACACAACAGCCTCATGCAGCACTACCGGCTTGGGGAAAAGCAGCTGGGAAGCTGCCGGGCAGAGAAGGACCTGGGGGTGTTGGCTGGAAGTCAGCTGGATATAAATCAGCAACGTGGCCAAGAAGGCAAATGGAATCCTGGCTTGGACCAGAAACAACAGGACCAGGTCGGTGACTGTGTTCCTGTGCTCAGCACTGAAGAGGCCACACCTCGAATCCTGTGTTCAGTGTTGGACCCATCAGTACAAACACACTGAGGGGCTTGAACAAGTTCAGAGAAGGGGATGGTGCTGGGGAAGGGGCTGGAGAACAAGCCTTATCAGGAATAGCTGAGGAAACTGGGGTTGTTTAGCCCAGAGAAAAGGAGGCTGAGGGGAGACCTCATCACTACCTACAACTACCTGAAAGGAGGTTGTAGTAAGGTGGGTGTTGGTCTCTTCACCCAAGTGATAGGTGATGGGATGAGAAGAAACCACCGCAAGTTGCACCAGGGAAGGTTCAGGCTGGACATTATGAAAATTTCTTCACCGAAAGGATCCTCAGTCACTGGCAGAGACTGCCCAGGGAGGTGGTTGAATCACCATCCCCGGAGGTGTTTAAAACACAGGGAGACAAGCTGCTCAGGATTATGGTTTAATAGTGGACAGGTGTGGTTGGGATCAATGCTCTCAAAGGACTTTTCCCATCAAGGAATTCTGTGACTCTACAGGTTATCAATACTAATACTAAATCCAAAACACAGCAGCTACTGGGAAGAAAATTACCTCTATCCCAGCTAAAACCAACACACACACAACTACCACACACTCCCCTCTGACTCCTCCTACCCTTCCTCTCAGGAGTCACTGTAACTAAAACGAACTCTTCTTTCAAAAAGTTAACCAAATCTTTCTGCTCAACAACCCAGTTCTGGTGGGAACATGACTCTTTTCAAGAAGCAGCTGAATATATTTCCACTTATAACCAACTGGGTAATACATTCTTCCAGGAGGCTGGAGATGTGCTTTCTAATTACACTAAGCTGCATGTGGAAGTGAAACATGAATGCCTATTTTCCAGGAAAATTAACTAAGTAGTGGTACACTTACTGCATAAAAGGTGGCCAGCCCATTATTCCCTACTATGCTTTAACTTGTGGGTGTGCCAAATATTCCTAGTCTGTTACAAATTATCTAAGCATAATTACCAAGTAAGTTGCCCACATGCTAAGATCTTCAGAGATTTGCGGTAAACAGTATCTAACTCCTCAAAATCAAACAGGCCTTAAGGCATTGTAGGGAACCAGCTATCTAGACTGGACTGCAGCTGTCACCACCAACTGCAAACCTGCAAGTACCTGAATGAGCTTTTGCTTCAAATAGGACACTAACTAATAAATTCAGTTGACTGTAGGGATAAGCTATCGCTGAGAGGGGAAGAAAAGATGATGACTGAGGTTTCAATCACCTTTTAATTCTATGCCTCTTTTCCCTCTGTATTTCATCTGTGTTAGGTTCTTATTAACTTTCTTCGGATCTACTGCCATGCTTTCATGAAAAATGCATTTCAATTAATGGCAACTTATTATAATTTTTGCTAAATATAAACTATATATTCAGTTCTGCTTGCATGCTATCTTCAATGGTTCTATTTATAGCGGCCAGTGCAGCAATATAGATTCACCAATTATAATCTGGTTGCGATAACGAAGTATACTCTTTTGAGTAAACAATGCAAAATCATTAAAAAACTGTTGGGAATTGCAATGTCATTAAATGAACATAACTTCACATTCTACAAAAGAGTGGAAATTTTAAGCATACACATTTTCACAGAATAAACAGCTTAGAAAGTAATTGTTTCCACCAACATTTTTGTGAATGCATTGAAAGAGGACAATGAAGCAGTCAAATAACCTTTTCTACAAAGGATTTTCAGATAATCTCTGTTGTCCAACAGCAATGTTAACTCCTTTCCAAAAATGAACAGTGGGAATGCTTACCATAGGTTAAATTTATTAACTTCCAGGTTAACAGTCTCAAGCATTTCTTATCTTGTTAGCTTGCCTCACTCCTCCTCAACAGGAAAACAGTGACAATATGCCAGCCTTAAGTACTGCTATGCTGTTTTTTACTGAGAGTTAATTTTCTTCACTGCCCCTAGTACAGGGTTATGTTTGGATTTCTGCTGGAAACAGACAACTGACCAAAGGGACACTCCATACCATACTGCATCGTGCTCTGCCTATACAATTGGAGGAAGAAGGAAGGGAGGATGTTTGGAGTTACAGCATTTTGTCTTCACAAGTAACCACTACGTTTGATGGAGCCCTGCTTTCCTGGAGATGGTCAAACACACACCTGCTGATGGCAAGTAGTGAATTGATTCCCTGTTTTGCACTGCTTGTGGGCGCATCCTTCACTTTATTTATTAAACTGTCTTTATCTCAACACACAAGTTTTACCTTTTTTTCTGATTCTCCTCCCCCATCCAACTGGGCAGGGAGGGAGCAAGCAAGGAAGCAGCAGCTGCACGGTGCTTTGTTGCCAGCTGGGGTTAAACTCCAAGAGCCCTTTTTGGTACCCAACATGGAGCTCAAAGGGTTTGAAATAATGACAGATTTGATTGGAATGTGCTGCATTGAATTTACAGCCATTGCTGCTGTTCAGATTCCAAGAGGCAGCCTTCTGCCTGCCATGGGGCATGCAGTACAGTGAGGCAATACTGCATCTTGGAGCCTAGTGCCCACTAGTGGCTGCTTTTTGCTTTTGCTTCTTGTTGTAAGGCTTATCTGCTTATGCTGCTGTGCCTGGCAATGTTCTGATAACAGCAATGGCGATGTCCCTGGGCTGGCAGATGGCCAGGCCATCACTGCTCTTTCTGTGCTGCTCTAGCAGACACACTGCAACTCCAGCATGAACCTGAGTCAAAGGGACTGTGACCTGTGGATGATCCACACAGGAGAGGGACACTCCAGAGCACCCATTGCTGTGGCTGTGCCTGTGCACAGCTGGGATCCCTCTGAATCGATTGTGGCTCAAAGAGAAGTCCAAGCTGCAGCAGGTACCCCTTGAAGCATCAGTTGCTGTGCATGAGGTAATGCAGGAGCACCTCAAAGTGTGTGGCCACAGATAAGCCCTCGGCAGAGCAGGTACGCCCCTGGAGGGACTGCAGCCACAGGTAGGGCTACGTTGGAGCAGGTTTAATCCTGAAGGGACCACAGCTGGGGGTAAGGCCACACTACAGCAGGCCTATCTCCAATGGCACTATGGTCTATGGAGAAAGCCAGGCTGGAACAGGCACATCTCGAAGTGACTGTGGCTGTGGATAAGCTCCACTTGGAGCAGGTAATGCTCTAAGGGACAGCAGCCTGTGGATAATTCCAAGCTGGCACAGGGGCAAGGGACAGAGTTCACTGAAATGTTAAGCCCTATAACCTGGCCAAAAGGGACCAGGGTGGAGCCTGTAAAAGAATACCTTTAAATTGTTGTAATCCACAATTCGAGTTGCATGTTATGGGAATTAACTACAGGATGAACCACCTGAGCCAACGGAGAATGAGCCTTCCAAGTAGCAGTGCAAGTGCAGCAGTGACCTGACCTGAACTGGTTTTGGTGCCCAGTAACTCCACACAACGTGGCAGCTCCCCTGTCCCAAGTGACCCCCCTAATAGATGGAGTCCAAAGCCATGGACTAAATGAACTCAACAGAGTTCATCTTGTGGACATTTTACAAAGGTGACCCATAGCCTAGGGGAAGCATGTATGTGTCGTACATAAAATGATGGGAAGGGGTAGTGGGTAATGATGGTGTATCAGATATGTGGAACCCAAGCATGATGTAAATGGCATGGAATAAAGGGTGGAGAATGCACTGGTTTTGGCTGTGATAGCTTTCATTTTCTTCACCACAGCTAGGACGGTGCTATGTTTGGACCTGTGCTGGAAACAGCGCTGATAATTCAAGGATGTTTCAGTGTTGCCAGCAAGTGCTCACACAGAGTTAATGCCTTTTCTGCTTTTCACACCACCCCACCAGTGAGTCTGGAGGGGACACAGCTGGCCCCAACTGACCAAAGTGATATTCCATACCATTTGGCATCATGTTCTGCACATAAAGGTGGGGGAAGAAGGAGGAGGATGTTTGGATTTGGAGTGATGGCATTTCGTCTTCTCAGGTAACTACTACCAGGTGACGGAGCCCTGCTTTCCCAGAGACGGCTGAACATCTGCCTGCGAATGGGAAGCACTGAACTAACTCCTTGTTTTGCATCACTTGTGTGTGTGGCTTTCACTTTACTTAAGCTGCCTTTACCTCAACCACGAAATTTCACCTTTTTCCACAATTCTCCTTCCCCACCCCACCAGGGAGATGGAGTGAGCAAGCGGTTGTGTGGTGCTTAGTTGCTGGCTAGAGTTAAACCATGACAAAATGCTCAAGGTAAACAATCCACTATGCATAAAAGAAAGGAAAAGTATTTCGAAAACCCTGCAAAACAATCTCCAAAATAAACTATTTTCTACACTGCCTCTTAAAAAAAACCAGAAGAAATCACTCTGGGACTATACTTACCAAACACTTAGCAATCACCTATATTTCAACTCAAAAAAATTAGAAATGCTGTAATTAGAACTTTTACCACATTAACTCTCAGGATTCAGAAATCTGAGAAAAACTAGTCCCATGAGAAGGGATACTAGTACGCAACTTTTCGGCATAATAAATCCAGTAATTTATTGAAGTTATGAGATTGCTGCATGTTAAGACTTCAGAAGACTGCAATCTGAGCATCCACATTTTAAAGGTAAGTGTATTATTCATATGAAAATGACAAAAGCATCTTACACTAACAGAACAGTTAGCCATACAATTATGACTTCTAATAAATTATTTTTAGAAATAATCTTGCAAATCAATGCAGAACAAATTGTTTTGCTCCATCAGTACCAGCTCTGTTAGTAAGAAATGCTCGTTGAGATCCTGAAATAGGTATAAAATGAAATCAATCACAACTGTATAGCTACATAGATATTACTTATATGTTTTATAGTTATTCCAATATTGCACACTAAATAACACTTTCATATAATAACCAGTGTCAATTTTTAAACTATATACTTCCTCTGTCCATCTATGGTTGTAAATCTCAGCAGACACAAAAATCAGTTAGCAAACAAACATACAACTTCTTGGATGCAGCTCTGAGAGGAGCAGTATTGAATATACATTATCATCCCGGTAAAACTAATTCAATTTTAACCCATATGACAACCTTCTTAACACAAGAACATATTTGCCAAATGCATTTTCATTTACCTGATTTGCACTGCAGCTCTGTATCAAGGGCTCCAGAGAGCACTTCCTCTATTTTCTGCACTATCTGATCATTCTGACGACTCCCAGCACCAGCAACAGTCTCATCTGAAGGGTTGGCTTGCTCAGCTGGGATTGTGTCACCATTGGGCTGGCCTTCTACCTTTCCACTAACCAAAAAAAATATCAACATAATACAAGCAATTTTGAGCCTTTTTGGACCTTTTTAAAAAATTCATAAGCATTTATTATACTCAACCCTTCGAAACGGGATTTTAGCCTCCTAAAGAAGCCACGCTTTTAGGGAAACATCTACCTTTTGATTAACTTTCACCTATTCAAAACAAAGCACATTGTGACAACCAGGTAGCAGGCACGAGAGAGGAAAACAGGCTCCCAAGCATGCCACGTTGCCTGTGCTTTATATAAGAACTTATGAGGGGAGCCTATACAGAATAAGCACCCACGACTCAGTCTTCCCCAGCAGATTCTGCAAAAGAAAACTGGGGGGAAAAAGACAACCAAAAAAAAAAACCACACCCCACGAAAAACAACCCACAATTTAAAAAAAATGGACGAGCTTAAATGTAGCAAGATCAGCAAGTCAAATCACACAGACCCTCATCCCGTCCCTTCTCTCCCGCACACAAGAGCGACACCAAACACTCGGCTGCCAGGACAAAACACATCCACTCGCGCCGCCCACCCGCCCCCCCCACCCCGCGCCCCAATCCTTCCCCCACTCCACCCGTTTTCGCTCAGGGGGTCGCGAGGCTGCGAACCGCCAGGCCCCGCCGCGCAGAGGCCGAAAGGGCCGGTGTGAGGCCCCGGTCCCGGTGCGAGGCTCGGGTGTTTCCTCCCCACTCCCCCACCCCGGTCGTAGTAGGCCCCGCCGCGCCAGGCAGCCTCGTTACCCGCTGTGCTGCTGCTGTTCCTGCTCTTCCTGGATCTCCCGCATTTTGCTAACCACAAAGGACCGGAATATCTGCTCGATATTAGTCGCCATGACAGCAGCCACCGCCGCTGCGCCGGGGCCTCTCCGCGCTGCGCTTCCCCCCCAGGCCCCGCCACCGCCTCTCCCCTTCCGGCCGGAGGCGCGCGGCCTCCGCTACCCCACAATGCACCGCGGCACCCAGCGTCCGCGCCCTCCCGACATTGGCTGCGCTCGCGAGGGTGACGCAGCCATTGGGGGAGGGGCCTCCTTTGAGAGACGCTCTAGCGCTCGGTAAAACCCATAGAGCCACAGCGCTTCCGGGAAAGAGGGGGATGGGGTGGTGTCTCGTAGTTCGCGCTCCCCGCCTCCCCCATCCCTTTCCACACATACACGCACCCGCCGCCATGTTGGCGCGCGCGCCCCGCGCGCTCACCTCCCCCCCCCGGGCGCGCGCCCGCCGCCCTCC
>WAAB01015569.1:214284-254114 GCA_013389865.1 Piaya cayana
GCCCTCCCCCGCCATTTCCCCCTCCCCCCTTCCACGCTTCCACACTCCGTAACGGCGACCGGGGCAACATCCCGGCCGGGCCGGGATGAACCTGTTTAAAAAGCCGTGAACGCACACACACGAACACGCACATACGTATTCTGGACCCTTCTCGCAACCCGTACATCGAAACGCTGGGAGACCGGGGTGGGGAGGAAGAGAGAGAGGGAAGGGGAAAGGGTGGGGGAGGCACCGTAGCGGCTACCGGCCGCTGCGGCCCCGTCCCACGCGAGCGCGCTCGGGGCGGAGGGGGGCGCGAAGGGGGCCTCGCGCGTGTGCGCGCGCGTGGGCTGCTTCCCTCCCCTCCCTCCCTCCCTCAGCGGCGTCGCGCGCCCGGAGCTCTCTCACCTGGCCGGGGGCTCCGGCTGGGCCATGGTGGGCAGAGGCGCGGGGCCGCGCGTGCCGGCGCGCGCGGGGCTGGCGGGGGCGGGCGGCTGCGATGCCATTGGTCTCCATGGAAGAGAGAGAGAGGGGCGGGGGGGGGAGGGGGGGAAGGAGGAGGCGTCGCGTTCTCTCTCTCCCTCTTTCTGTTTCTCTGTCTGTCCCTCGGCCGGCGAAGCGGCTCCCTCTGCCTGTGCCCGCAGGGGTGGAGGAACAAAGGGAGCGGCGGAGCTCGGGGAAAGCCCTTCCTGCCCTTTGCCGCGCCGCGCACGCTTTATCCGTGGAGAGTCGTGGAACGCTTTGGGCTGGGAGGGACCTTAAAGATCGTCCAGCTCCAACCCCCCTGCCGTGGGCAGGGACACCTCCCACCAGCCCAGGCTGCTCGAAGCTCCATCCAGACTGGCCTTGAACACCTCCAGGGATGGGGCAGCTTCCCTGGGCAACCTGTGCCAGCTCCTCACCGTCTTGGGGAAGAAATTCTTCCTTAGATGAAGCCTAAAGCTGCCCCTCTCCAGTCTATACCCGTTCCCCCTCATCCTATCACTACAGGCCTTTATGAACAAAGACCTTAACCGCTTCTTAGCCTGCTTTCCCCTCCCCTAGGTCCCATCTTAGCACTGGCAGCCTATACAAGTTCGGACGGGACTATCAGGATGACCTGGGTGGAAGGGAACCACACGAATCGTGGAGTTCAGCTCCTGTCCCTGCACAGGGCGACCCCAGCGGTCACACCGTGAGGGCTTTCTCCAAATGCTTTGGGAATACTGCTACGATACAAGGAGGAGTCACTGTTATGAAAAGTGGGATATTTTTCATCTAAAGCAGAATTAAGTTTTCACCCAAGTCACAGTGTTTTCTGAACATTAGGCAGAACATCTCTCTGATAATGTCCTTTTTTTATAACGTTTCCTTCCAAACAGTGTTTTTCCAGACACTTCATTCTTTCGAGATGATAACGTCTTGTGTGCAGTGTGACTTACACTGAACAGCTGCAATCACCGCTGTTGGCAGCTTCTCTTCATCTCGAATACAAGGTCAGAGATGACTCCAAAACTCCAGATTAGTGGGATATTTGACTGTTGTGAAGTTCATAATAAGATTATGGCCTCAACTTACACCAGGGGAGGTTCATATTGGACATTAGGAAAAATTTCTTCACCGTAAATGTTGTCAAGCACTGGCAGAGGCTGCTCGGGGAGGTGGTTGGGTCACCATCCCTGGAGGTATTTAAAGACGGGGAGATTAGTTGCTCAGGAATATGGTTTAGTAGTGGATGGGTAGAGTTGGACTCGATACTCTCAAAGGTAATTTCCAACCTAGTGATGCTATGATTACAGTTTGTTCTTGGAAAGTAATAGAATATACACGAGGCATCTGGGAAAATTTACACATACACATGTAAGTGGGAAATCGATTCTGTCCCAGCTCTTGTCTCACTGCACACAAGCAATGGAGATCACTCCCTCATGTTGCCCAGGCCTGATAAAGGATGCTTGCTTTCTTATATTCTAAAACAAGTCTTAGAGAGTTTATTTGCCAGCATTTTTGGTATCAAGAGGGCAAAGGGAAACGCTGCTGCCACCCTCAATAAATAAGTGACACCTCAGTGAGAGCCAGACCTGGCCTCAGCCCACCTGCAGAGCTGCGTCTTCTTCATGTCTTGGTGCCTTCCTTCTTTTGGAATGCACCAAAAATCCATTTGTCCCCAGTGCAACTGTATCGCGGAGAGGGAAGCTCTGCACAATCAGTATGATTGATAAACAAGCTTCAGTTTATTAGCCAGAGTATACAAGTTATATAGCTTTCTTAACAAGACATAGGAGAGGCGTTTACCTAACAACAGACTTCTAATTGGCTACTTCTTAAAAATAATGACTACATGTTTTTCTCCTACTTGCAGGCTACTGTTGTGTCTAAGTTCTTCATTTCCCAGGCCCAGTATCTCTTGCTTAGCATCCTGTTGTTGTACAGCAGGGGCATCTTGGCCTTGCCATGTTGCAGGTGATAAGATACACAAAGCTGCTACACAGAGGAGCTATCTAGTAGCTGCTGGAGCGACCCCTGGCCTTGCTGGGAAAGCTACTTTCCCACACAACTGCTCTGGGAATCCCCCTCATGCTGCCCGAAATCCAATTCCCAAACATATATGTGTACAAATATGATTTTGTCACCCTTCATCCTGTAAAACTGAATAACCCTACAGCTAGAAGACTCCTCCCACACACACTTTCTTTTGGGCCATGAAGTAGTAACTTAGGGGAGTCAGTTGACCTAAAATAAATGTAAAATACCTCAAAATCTAGGTATAAGCACTTAATTGTGTTTTTATTTGCAACATCAGCCTTAAGTTCAGTGCAGTTTTGGTCATCACTTGCAAGACCCCTAACAAGCGGCTTTGTTTTGATTGGATATTAGTAAAAATTCTTTTACCAGAAGGGTTGTCAAGCACAAGCTGCCCGGGGAAATGGTTGAGTCACCATCCCTGGGGGTGTTTAAAAGGTGTAGATGTGGCACTTAGGGAAATGGTTTAGCAGTGGACTTGGCAGTATTAGGTTTATGGTTGGACTTGATTTTAAAGGTCTCCTCCAGTCTAAATGGTTCTGTGATTCTGTATTGCAGGGAGGTGGTCTGCCTTGATATTAACTTTGGAGAAATAATGGATTTGATCCCTAGACCAATTTGGTTAACTTTATGTCACAGTCATTTTATCATATTTATCATAGAAAGCAGCTATATTTATTTAAAAGGTGCTTTCACAAATAATCTGTGCCTTTCATGCCATGCAAGCACTGATAAATTTTTTATCTTACGGCAGAATATAGTAGAATACTGTATCTAATTTATGCTATTCCATGAGCAAAGATTAAAGCTGTTTCTCTTGAACAATTTCAGACTTAGATTCTCCTGATGCAAGTCACCATGTCTAGACCAGGCACACTTTTATCTGGATACAAGTAGTTATATTCCACATGGGCATAAGTTTGCTAGTAGAGGACTTGCTGTAACAGCAAAGCTGCAAAGGCTTTCAGCATGGTACAATCATAACTAACCCCTTCCAAGCAAAACCAGCTGTACTCCAGATAATGCAATATTGGACTGGTCTGACCTGCGTAAGGGGCTTTGAACAGAAAAACTGTTCCAGGCAGGGATCATGCCTCTGATGTGAGCCGAGGGCAACCCACACCCACCTACAGGAAAGGGACCCTTTTCAACCACAGTTAATTAATTCAAAGTAACTTAACTACACCGCTACCTCTACCACTGTAGACCTCTGCTTATACAGGGAAAATCATGAAGAAAGGTACCAAAAAAGCCAGGGAAGGATTTTAGTGCATGCTGCACATTTCTCTCTGGTTTCCTAAAAATGAACATGGACAAAGTAATCACTATTCATAGCAATGAGAATCCATATCCCCAGAGGAAACTAACTATTCCTGTTCTCCCTTCCCATCTCTGCCACAAATCCCCACAATCCTTTAGTTGAAGACCTCTGTTCAGTTAGGCAGTTTTCAGATTAATTCAATGAAATATTTTACTTCCATCACGTCAAAGCCAGTGACTGTTGCCAATACATTTAGTGTTCAATTTATAAACATAGTATTGTAGGAATTTACTAATACAACTCTGATGCAATCCTCAATACTACTTAGAGTGTTCATTCATGTGACCATTCCCATTTAAAGCAAGAGTCAAAGGTGTGCTTATAATATGCAAACAATATTTATTAAACTTGTATTTCATAATCTAATTTGCAAAGAACAGTGAGGTTTTCACGTTCTAGCTTTTGGGGGAGGGGAACAAAACTATGGATCAGATCTGGGTTTAACAGTTGCACTATTATGCTAAATTGGACCAAATGTTGCCCAATGCTTTTCCATTTCACAGAGTAGAAATTTCAGTGTGGTACAAACCAAAGAGCTGCTCCTACCTGGCACTTAAAGTCTCATGGGAACATTCCCACTGGGAGGACACAGAAACATAATCTTTGCACAGTCCTGTCTAGACAACTTCATAAACCATCACCTTTACCCTCTGCAGCGATAGTCTGCTTCCCAGATAAAGCCAAACCAATAACCTGGATAGAATCATAGAACAACCAGGCTGGAAGAGACCCCCAGGATCATCGAGTCCAACCATTCCTATCAAACACTAAACCATGTCCCTCAGGACCCCATCCACCCGTACCTTAAACACCTCCAGGGAAAGTGAATCAACCACCTCCCTGGGCAACCTCTGCCAGTGCCCCATGACCCTTTCTATGAAAAACTTCCTCCTAATGTCTAGCCTAAACCTCCCCTGGCAGAGCTTGAGGCCATTCCTTCTTGTCCTGTCCCCTGTCACTTGGGAGAAGAGGCCAGCTTCCTCCTCTCTACAACCTCCTTTCAGGTAGTTGTAGAGAGCAATGAGGTCTCCTTTCAGCCTCCTCTTCTCCAGGCTAAATGATAAAGGCAAGGTTTCTGTCAGCTAAAGCACCTGGCTCACCACGCAGTAGACTCACAGCATAGAGTTGGAAGTGTGAGAATTAATTGCTAAATTTTGCTGCAGCTGGTTTGTATGTTTAATAATCTAGTCGTATAATTCTTTCTAGTGAGATTTAGCTGTTTTAGGTCAAGAGATAACCTGTCTCAGGCTGCGAGAATTTACTGATATGCTTAGTTGTCTTGTAAGATGCAGCTGGTTTAGGTCAGGAGATAACATGAAGGAAGTCTCCAGACATATAATCATAGAATCACCAGGTTGGAAAAGACCCACAGGATCATCGAGTCCAACCATTCCTATCAAACACTAAACCATGGCCCTGGGTGCCTCCTCCACCCATCCCTTAAATACCTCCAGGAAAGGTGAATCAACCACCTCCCTGGGCAGCCTCTGCCAGTGCCCAATGACCCTTTCTGTGATTTTTTTCCCCCTAACATTCAGCCTAAACCTCCCCTGGCAGAACTTGAGCCCAATCCCTCTTGTCCTGTCCTCTGTCACTTGGGAGAAGAGGCCAGCTCCCTCCTCTCCACAACCTCCCTTCAGGTAATTGTAGAGAGCAATAAGGTCTCCCCTCAGCCTCCTCTTCTCCAGGCTAAACAACCCCAGCTCTCTCAGTCATTCCTCATAAAGACTGTTCTCCAGCCCCTTTACCAGCTTCATTGCTCTTCTCTGGACTCGCTCCAGAGCCTCACATCCTTCTTGTGGTTGGATGGTCTAAAAAAGAATGAACATTCTTTGAGGATTTACAGGGTTTTTTGTCTAAAGGTAGTATACATACCCACTGCTTTTGTAAGTTGGGATGCCTTTTTTTCAGTAGGGCATCCAATCCAGCATTGAATTGTAAAATAACAATAGTCTTTGCTTTGAAGACTTTGTCCTTTTCAATATTTTACTAGTGAATAAGTGTTTCTCACAGAAAGGACCTTAAAGCTCATCCAGTTCTAACCCCCCTGCCATGGGCAGGGGCATGTCCCACTAGATCAGGTTGCTCAAAGTCCAGTGCTACCTGGCCTTGAACACCCCCAGGGATGGGGCAGCCACAGCTTCCCTGGGAACCCGTGCCAGTGCCTCACTACCCTGATGGTGAAGAAATATCTAATATCTAATGCAAACCTTCCCCGTCCCATTTAAAGCCATTCTCCTTCGTCCTATCACTCCAGTCCCTTGCAAAACGTCCCTCCTCAGCCTTCTGTGCTGTTTCCAGACTTAACGAATCTCCCTGCAAACCCCAAGGAGCTCGTCGCATCCCGGCGCCGCTGACCCCTCCCCCCCGCATCCCGCCGCGCGGTGGCCCCTGGGTACTGTAGTTTTTATGTCGGCGGCGGTGGGTGGAGGATGCTTTCCCGCTCCTCAAATCCTTGCTGAAAGAGGGTAAGTTGGTTGGTTTTTTTGTTTGTTTTTGCGGGCGAGGTTGCGCGGGGGGCGCCGGGTTGTCGGTGCGGCCGCCGGCGGGCCAGGGCTGGGGGGGGACCCCACGTGGGCGGCCGCCCTGTTGGGGCTCCGGCCCGGCGCGCAGCAGGGCGGGAATCAAGAAGTGGAGTGATTTTAGTTTGAGCTGAAGTTTCACCCGAGTAGTTGTGTTCTTTGCAACTCAGGCAGAAGGTCCCTCTGACGCTGCTAAAGTCTCTGGGGCCGATAACGCCCTGTGCGCAGCGTGATCTGTGCTGAGCAGCTGGGGCTGCTGCATCCCCTCTGTTTGCAGCCTTTTCCATCCCCGGTGCAGGGTCAGGCAGGGCTGCAGCTGGCTCCGAAGCAGCGAGGGATCTGACTGATGCGAAGTTCATAACGACATTTAAATCAGTCCTTGGAAAGTAATAGAATATGCATAAGGTTTCTAGAAGAATTGATCCTTGTGCACATGAGTGGGAAATCCATCCTGTCCCAGCTCTTGTCTCGCTGCACATGATGGATGGAGATCACTCCCTCGTGCTGCCCAACGCTGTCTAGAACTCCAAAACGAGCATCAGAGTTTACTTGCTGCCATTTTTGGTATCAAACAGATCGATGTACCCTTTGCAAGTTTGCAGACGACACTAAGCTGGGAGGAAGTGTCGATCTGCTGGAGGGTTGGGAGGCTCTGCAGAGAGACCTGGACAGGCTGGACTGGTGGGCTGAGACCAACAGGATGGGATTCAACAAGGCCAAATGCTGGGTCTTGCCCTTGGAACACAAGAACCCCAAGCAGTGCTACAGGCTCTGGGGAGAGCGGCTGAGAAGGCAGAGAACGACCTGGGGGTGCGAGTGGCGGTGGCTGAGCCTGAGCCAGCAGTGGCCCAAGTGGCCGAAGGGCCAGTGGCATCCTGGCTTGGGTCAGACACAGCGCAGCCAGCAGGATCAGGGCCGGGGTAGTGCCCCCGGGCTCGGCACTGAGTCCTGTGATCAGTTTGGGGGCTGTCATTACAAGAAGGACATTGAGGGCCTGGAGCACATCCAGAGAAGGCAAGGAAGCTGAAGAGACTGGAGGACAAGCCATATGAAGAGCAGCTGAGGGAACGGGGGTTGTTTAGCCTGTGGAAAAGGAGGCTAAGGAGAGACCTCATCACTGCCTACAGCTGCCTGAAAGGAGGTTGTAGAGAGATGGGTGTTTGTGTCTTAAGTAACAAGAGGGAATGGCTTTAAGTTATGCCAGGGTAGGTCCAGACTGGACATTAGGAAAAATTTCCTCACTGAGAGTGTTGTCAAGCACTGGCACAGGCTGCCCAAGGCGGGTGGTGGGGTCACCATCCCTGGAGGTATTCAAAGTGGGAGATGAGGTGCTTGGGGATATCAGTTTAGTAGTGGACAGGTATGATTGGACTCAGTGCTCTTAAAGCACTCTTTAACCACACGATTCTATGATTCTATGATGTATTCTTACCACGTGTCTCCTGCCCAGAATTACTCTGGGGAGCTTGATGTGTGGCATTTTAAAATATATGGGGCTTTAAAGTATTGTAAAACACACGTGGCTTTTATTTCTATGGGTTGGTTTTGTTGTTTTTGGTTTTTTTTCCTTCTGCTCTGTTTGGCTTTGAGAAAAAGTGGTGAAATATTTGCTCTAAAGTAAAGATTAAACTTCTAACCTCACTTGGTTTGGACTTTGACTCACTTTGATTCTTTCACTGCTGTTTGCAGTGTTGGGGGCTTTCCAGCTTTAACATCAGTGCACTTTGGTTTTGCTTTCTTTAATCCAGCCATGGAATACTTGAAATTAATGAGCAGAGTTAATACTTATTTCATTATGTTTTGTGTATAATCACAGCTGTAATGCAGAAAGGGCATATCTACCCCCTTCCCCCATTCATTCTGCTTCGCACCTAGTAGCCTCTGCTGAGGCTTTGATGGTGAGAGACACTTAGTGCTTCCAGATTCCCTCACAGAGTCTGACATGTCAAAATTTAGTACTTTGGGGAAGGTGATAAAACTTATAAGGTCCGTTTATTTTTAGTGATGAAACTTGCAGTAGCATTTTACCTAGAAAATGTACAATCCAGCCGTTTGGAGAACCACACCAGGAGGCAGGACACATGCCTTGCAAATATGCAGTTCAGGTTATGAAAGACATATGTTTTGTTTCTGCTCTGGTTCAGGCATTTCTCATGATGCTGCAGGCTGGAACACAGATAAGAAGACTCTTCTTTTGTTTTTTTTCTTTATAAAGGTGTCAGATACACCACACTGTATGGCCAGGTGAGAGCCAGGAATTAGTCCTAAATAAAAGCAAAAGAAGCTTATTTAAACCCAAAGCTATAACTAAAAACCACAATTGCCACCTGATTCTGGAAGCCTCTGAACTCCTTAAGCAACTCTTTATGGTATTATAGAATGCTAAAGAAATTAAGAGGCCATACTTTTTTCCTTCAGGATGAGGCTAATGCTGCCCTAGCCTAAACTTGCAGTTCTATCATCATGTTTTGGCCATTTTATCAGTTTAGGTGACCTGTTTGTTTCTGCATCTCTCATTGCACCAGCAGAGCTGCCTGCACAATTGTCACTGTGAATTGCCTCTCGAAACTGATCCATATAGGAAAAAAAACTGGAGAGTTGTGGATCTCTTCCCCATCCCGGCCCTCATTTGATTCTCTGCTCTGACTCACTCTGTGACCATAAACCAGTTAGGGCAAGAGGTGGGGATGAGCAGTTGGGTGAGAAGGTATATTGTGAAGCAGTGCTTGCCACCAACTGAGTTAAGGTTTCTTGATCAATCACGATGGTGTGAGTGAGGGTGTGGTGTGCAGGACAGCTGGGCTGATAAGCAGCCTGTTGCAGCAAAACCGAGCTCTTTTCACCTGCTCTGGCTGCTGCCTTCTGCTGCCTCCCGTGTACTTGCTGTGGTGATCGCTTCATCCCTCAGTGAGGTAGTTTAGCTCACCAAACTGACAGAAAGGTTTTCCTATATCTGTGTGCGTATGTTTTTGCTTCACTGGGTTGGTTGCTGTTGTAATGTTTGCCTTCCAGCGTTATTGGCTGCCTGATCCAAGTGACTGCACACCCCTGGCACACATGGGGTGGGAGAGGGAAGGAGAAACTGGAGGTGGAGAAGTTAATGGGACCAATGGGAAGCTGCGCTGGCAAAGGGCTGCACGAGTCAATTGTGAAACACCAGTCAGTGAACCTGCAGCTTGCGCATTTCAGTCTCCGATTGGGCTCCAAGCTTGAACACGGTACAGCAGTTGGCAGAGATTCATGGAGAAGGCCATCTCGAAGCTCACTTTGTATATATCAAAGTCTCTGTGCACTCATAACGTGCAGTGGGCTTTTAAGAAATTACTCAAGCTGCCAGAGTGTTAATTCAGAAAGCAGAAGAGCAGGGTTCAGCCTGAGGGCATTTAGAACCATGTGATCTGTCTGCTGGCAAGTTCAGAAACTGAGTAAAGGATGGTAGGGTCCAGGGACAGAATATAGCAGCAGCTGTATGACAGCGGGTGAAGCTAGGAGGAGGAAATCCTAGGTTTTGGCTTTTCCAAGCAATTCTTTGAGTATTTTATCTCATTACAGGTCTATGAATAAAACCTGTGTGAATGCTCCTGACTGCTAAGGCTAGAAACTAATACTGCTCTTGGTGGAGTGGCAGCTGAATTGCACGTCTTTCCCAGTTTTCTGTTCTTGCTGTTCCCTGTGAGTCTTCATTTACTCTCCTTCTCCTACCTAGCTTCCAGAGGAAGAATGAACCTTCTCCTTTAGTCCAAAGCCAAGTGATAAGAACCGTTCTTCAGGGACTCAGAGACTTCTCCAGGGATTAGGGAGTATGAGTTTGAATGTTGTGGGTGATGCTGGGCTTGGGTTCTTTGTGTTTGGGGTAAGTGGTGTCACTACTGGGACATTTTGTAGCTTAAGCCCTAAGAAAGGTAGGAATTAAGATGCTCTGGGCAAGGACCAAGTCTTTTGTGTAAACAAACTTAAATACCTGCATCAGATTTCTGGAGTCTCACTGTGGGGAAGCTAAGGTATTGCAGCTTTTGGATAGGCTGCAGCTAAAGTTAAGCATTATGCGTTTAGTGATAAGAGTAGATTGCTGCTGCCTGAAAGGTTTTGCCCTCTTGAAAGGCAGGTTTTGCCCTCTAGTTCTTCTGCTCAGCTCTGTTGTCCCATCCATTCACTGTTAGTATCTACACAACTTGGCTGATTGTACTGTAAACCAGTTCAGATTACAGAAATCTGTTTTGAACTGCATTTTTATCTTCCTCTGGCTGGTTTTATAATATCTCAGTGAACTGACTATGCTCGGGTGAGCACTGGAGCTGGTATAAGGAGGAGAAAAGCATGTCTGAGTTCATGACATCCCCTTTCAGTGACAACAATGTGTATGAATGGGTCCAGCCTTAATGCACATGTAAATTTTGGCAGCAAAGTGTAAACCTGTTTATATAATCACAGAATTGTTTATGTTGAAAAAGACCTTTAAGATCATTGAGTCCAACTGTAAACCTAGCACTGCCAAGTTCACCACTAAGCACCACATCTACACATCTTTTAAATACCTCCAGAGCAAGTACCTTTTAGTGAAGGGCTGAAGCACTGGGCTGCAGTCCAGTGCAACATTTTAAATGTACTTAAGCCTTATCATTGTCACTCCACCCTCCATCCAGATTTTGTTGAAACTAAGACACTAAAAAGTGTCTTTTAAAACTGCTTGGGTTTGTGAAAAGCTTTTGCACGCAGGTTTTTAAGGTTTGGTGGTAGTTGGCTCGCCAAAGCAAAACACACTCCACCCAAGAAGCCAAGAGCACTGGAGCTTCACTTAAAAATAAAAAAAGTCACTGTCTGAAGCATTATGCTGCCAGCAGTCATGCCATTTGCTGTTTGTGCTCTACTGCATAGATCTTATTTTAATTGCACCTTTTTACTGCATTAGTTAGGGGTGGAGTAATAAGGCAATGGTTTCTTATGAGACTCCACCTAGTTGAGATAAAATATTTAGGTAACTTGCACCACACACTTCTGATATGAAACTGAAACTTGGAAAGAGTTTCCTTAAGGGGTTTACATTTTCTCACAGAGTCATCTTCATACATGCAACCAAGAAGCTCAAGTATAACCCTCAATTCCGTGCACAGGATCAGTTTGAGAAAGAGTCAGTGCCTCCTGTCTGGGCAGTGACTAATGTAGCAGCCTCATATCTCTTCTACTTGTATTTGAAATCTCACCATGCCTTGTGGAGGAACTGAGTTGTAGAATGCTGTCAGACACTGTTTGCCTTCCTCACTTAATTTTCTCTGCTCCACAGGCCCTGACCTTCTGGAAGAGTCGCACAGCTTCTTGGTGAGCCCAGCCTTTTCTGGAGGATAAAGATCTCTAGACTGATGTTTGTCCCTGCTGACCTACCACTGGCAACATCGGGGATAGGCATTGAGAATTGACTTGTCTTGATTCTGTCCTCATGTCCTCTCCTCTGGGATGCATGGAGTGATTAGCTTGTTTCTGCTTTCCTGTTCTTATTTCCTATAAGGACCTAGTCATAGATCCTTGCCTGAAATGCCACTTGTCTTTATTTTAAAACATCTTTTAAACAAACATATCTTCCTTCTTGATGATAGCAGGCAATGGTTGCTTAAGGTAACTACATACTGTATGTTGGAATCTTTTTGTAGTTTAAGGAGTTTACATATACCTTAAAAAAAACCCCTGTGTTTGTGGTAATCCTCTAATGCGTGAATGGCTTTAGGCCTTTTGGGAACAAATTCTTGACTCTTGGATTAGTGAGAAAATAAAAAGAAATATCACTCATCGGAATTTTCATTTTTCATACAAGATGCCACTGGGCAGCAGAGAGCCTGCACAACATCTTTCTATGTAAGTGTGAAAAGAAAGTGTGCAACCACTAGATTTGAGCATCCTAAACTGGGATTGTCACCAAAAGTTCTTCTCCAGCTACATCCCTAAACAAAAGTTGCCAGGATACCACTTGTGGGATGCACAAATAACACTGAGTTTCAAAAGAAATGGCTGAAACTGATTTTTTACTCACATTTTTTTATAAAATGGTTAAATTTTATTACAACTTACGATGTATAGATTGTTCTATTTGCCTGCTTCAGTGTAAAACTTTACAGTATAAATTTTTTTTTCAGCTGGCTGTAGTGTAAGAATATGTTATTTCTGGGGGAAAAAAGGAAGTGATTATATAGCTGAGTTGCCAGCACAGTGAGCTATTAAGGCTGGCAACAGTGTCACTGGATCTTCAAACCTGTCCTTCTACTATTTTTAAGCAGTAGGCTCAGTAGAGCATGAATGTGCATCATGCACCTTATTCTTTCATACTGTCAGTATACCAAGGACTATGCATGGCCTCATTTCTAGATGGGAAGAGAACGTTCATAATCTGATTAGTGAACAATTTTTAACTGCAAAAAATACTTGGAGTGGGATGGAATTTATTTTGTGTGCTCACAAACAACAGGATGTTCTGCTTCTGCTCTGCAGTTTTTGCTCCTCACATTTGTGTGCAATTTTCTGTCCCCTCTTCCCAGCTGGAATGACTGTACTTTCCCATTCGTTGGCTCTCTCCACAGTGTCGTCAACGGGGCGGTAATATTGGGACAGGGATGCTACATTTTAACTGGAGGCTGCTTATCTCCTGTCTCTTTGCGCATCTGAACCCTAGAGTGCTACTTTACCCAGACTAGCGGTGTGTAGGCTAGAGTAAGTATGGTCTCTGTTCGGGTTTGAGTCTCTGCACTCAGTTCTGAGGTACTTGTAAGACTACAGTATAATGTGTATAGATTGACTTATTATTGATGAAATTTGCCTTAAAATCATTCTTTAATTACAACTGTCTCTGGACAGCACTGGAAAAGTGCCTGCTTGTTTTAACTCTAGTGTAGAAGGGAGCTGCCTGCTACAGGATAATTTTTCATTCTTTTGTATTGTATTCTTTGTCCTAGGTTACTGTCTTCGTTCTGGGTTACTCTTTTTATATAATTAATCCCTTCGTTGTAACCAGGTCCTTATTCTTTTGTCTTATCTTTTTGCTTGAATTGTAGTATAAAAGAGGTTTAGCATAACTTAGTGTCCCAAATATGTACAGTGTTACTGATGATTTTTACCTAATTTCTTTTTTTTTATTGCAAGTAATTCTGGAGTTCTGTAATTAAAATATCTCTGCTACTTTGCAATATGTATGTTTTATCAAACACTGTTATTCAGAAAGCTATTGATCTTCCCAGCCTGAAACTACAATTAAACTTTAAGCCCAGTGTGTTCAGTTCAGACTGAACAACTCGGTGTTAATTTTCTGTATTTTATCTCTTTATTAATGCTTATTTTGCTGTTATTCAGACTGGATGTTTTGCCTAAAGGTATCACAGCATGAACTAATCTTTCCTTCAGTAGTGGATTAAAATACATTAGCAAATGGCATAGAAATACCTTCTAAAACACATCTAGTCTGTTTCTGTCTAAAGTTTATTACAGAGGACTTGGAATAAAACATCAGGCTCACCAAATGCATTGCATAATGCCCTTAGAGCAGAAACTGTTTCCCATGTAGTCCAGGTCATTGAGAAGGATGAGTCTCTCCTGGTCAGAGATATTCAAGCAGCTATAGTCAAGAAAAGTAGCAGCTGACCCGAGGGAAATGCAATGCTCGTGTCTCATCAGTTGGCTGAAAATCTGCTCTCTGTCGTGTCTTTTTGCCTTTCCATTAGAAATCTGTGGGTGTTTTTTCTTTTCTTGTGTTGAGGATGAGCGTTGTCCTCTCTCATCCTCCTGCAAAGGAGGGGGCAACAGAGGAGTTCAGATTTTCAGCTGCTCTCAGAAGTGGAGTTGCCACTTGTGTGCATTCTGTGCCAGGGGGGTTTCTCTGATGTGGCCTTGGGAGGCACTGCAGGCATTGGCAAGTGCAGATCAATGACCAACCACTTAATGGAAGAGGCACAGGGAACGACCAAGGGTTGCATGTTATGTGTGCCAGGATTACAGCAGGGAGACAGGTTGTTCCCTTTGACTAAAACTCTTATCTGGGTTGCATTCCTCCCTCCTGGATGAATGGGATGGGGATGGTACCACAGAGGAACACGTCAGACCTTGTTGCTGGTATTGCAGAGTCCTTTAACCAACCATGCCATTTTCCACATGAAAATCATCTTGTTTATTCTCATTAGTTTAAATGCTTTATATAGATATTTTTATATAGGTTTGATTTTTATTTTGCATGTGTTACAATTCAAAGCTTTTAGATTATTTTTTGCAAGTAGTGCATGCTCCACCTGGGCTTAGGAATAACTGCTAATTTGTAGCTGCTCGCTTTCTGATCCCCTGAATAGTTTCTTCAGGGAATGCTTGACTTCTGTGAATAAAACCTCACTTTAACCAGTGCAGTGGCATTGTTCACATATATAATTTATATATGGTTGTACTGATGTGAGTCTTAACAGCTTATTCTGTGAATAGCTTAGGAGGCACACCTTTGCTTTTCAGGGAACTCCAAATGAATGAATATGTACTTTTTCTATAAAGTATCTACGTATTTTATGCATTTATGTACTGTTTTCTAAATTCCAACCTTTTTTTTTTCATTGTCAATGAACTATTCCCTCGCTAGTTGTGGGGCATTGTTAGGATGGTGATTCTGAGATGATGTATATCAATAAATATGTAGAGTATACACATAGAAGTAAGCGTATCTTGAAAAGCAAAGGGTAACTTTCAAAACTGCTCAAAATAAAAAAGTAATATTGACATTAATCCAGTATGTGTAAATTGTGTGTACACACATACACACAAATGGGAGAGTGAACCTGAGAGAGCTAGTTTCATTTTTTGACCATTTTGTTTCCAGACTGCTGAGAAGATTTTAGACAGTTTAAAATTATAATCAAATTGCAGCCTTCCTTCATATACCTGCTTTCTGGAGGCCAACAGAACATTAATGTGTTTTACAGAAACTCAGCAGAACAGCAGAGAGAGGACTGGAAGTCCTGCAGTACCTTGTCAGAATGAGCTCCCTTTACTAATGGCACCTGATCTCTGTTGCTTGCCTTGTGGTTGTTCTCTCCTAAGGAAAGCTGGAGCTGAAAGTTGATTTCCCTGACTCACAGCTCTTGGCTTTTCCTCTTCATGAAATATTTAGAGCTCTTTCAGATATTACCTCTAATATCTCTTCAGTGGTCCCATTCAGCTTCTTAACACTGTAACACTGTGTTCGTACCATTCGTTCATCAGAAGGGCTTTGTACTTTGCAGGTTTGGACCCTCCAGGAACTTCTGTGAGTTACAAATCTCAGCTGAGTCACTCATCAGGGTTTTCTCTGTATCACGGACTTCTGTGTAACCTGGAAGAGTTACCTATCTGACTAACTCAAAACCATGATGGATTGTTGTGCCGGTTACTTCTGTGCTCTGGATCGCTCCAGTCTTTGGTGTATAGTTTATATCCCATCTGATTAAGTCAATTCTCCATTTTCACGTACATATCTCACTACTTCTTTTTTTTTCTAAACCAACAAAACCCTTGTAGAAATATTGTTACCTGAACCAAAAGCAATGTTCACCTCTGTTGTGAGTTGCATTGCACCCTGCACTTATAACTGTGGTCTGCGAAGCTCTTGCTTTCCTAACCTCACTCAGCTAATTTTGGCTGTTTCGCTTGTGTTCTGGTTTTGTGCAGACTAATGGCTGATCAGGTGCTTGTGATTGGCAGTGGAGGGAGAGAGCATGCGCTGGCCTGGAAGTTGGCCCAGTCCCCACATGTAAAACACGTGTTTGTGGCTCCAGGAAATGCAGGAACAGCTGACAATGGAAAAATTTCCAATTCAGGTAAAAAGAAAAAATACCATTTTTAAGTCTGATAATTCAACAAGTAAGTTGTTCCATTCATCAATCTGTTAATGTGATAAGATTATTTTTTTTACTATTTTTTAATGTTCAGGACGTGTGAAATAGATTATTGAGATGAAGTTAAGAAAGAATACCTGAGCAAAGCCTTGTGCAACTACCACTAATTTTCTATGATCTCAGTTGTGATAACTGATTTTTTGGGTTTAGGAGAGGAGGATGCAGCCAAGCCTTTATCTCTCTGATGTGCATTCCTCTGGGAATACAGCTTGCAATGGCTGCTGTGGTCCCATCCATCCTTGCAGCCTTGCAGAGAAGGGGTGATGGCTTCTCTCGGTAGGCACTGCAGTTCAGCAACTGGTTGGTGAACAGCTGAGAAGTGCCTGAGGCAAATGCCAGCACCCCTAGGAAAGCGGCAGAGCTTTGAGTACTAAATTTACTGCTCTGTTCTCAGAAGTGTGTTGAAGCCCTGTGATCCCTGCTACCTTTGATGAGAATACTTTCTCACCTAAACCGTTCAGACATAGAAAAATATTTGTTTCTTTGTCTTAGTCATCTTAAGAAGTTAAGGGTATTTTTAAACATTCCTCTCTTGGTACTGGCTGCCTGTTTTGAGCTCCTAGCTTAACGTGTTAAGCTCTGACTGGCTGTAATTAAAGCTATTCATAGTTATTAGTTTTGCGAAACAAGATTAAGGTATTTTAAATTGAGCATTCAAAATTACATGCTATGTTTGAAAAAAATACTGGTCCAAGGTGCTTGCCTGGAGGCACAGAGTGAATCAGTACAAAACCAGGGTTAATTATTCAGAGATTCCTGTCTTGTGTCCTTTATATAACAGATCCTGAATTAGGTTCTTGAAACAACCTACTTAAGTTTCCACTTCAAACCTTGTGATAACATTAGGAATTAAGGTTAATGTAGCATGCATGTAAACATGAATTATATTCATCAATTTTATACATTTGGTTTTGTATGTGAGCAATATAATTTTGTTATCTTACCATTTCATGTGGAAACACAAATCCTATCAGGTTCTTGTACAGCAGGTAATTATCATATTTAAGTCCATTGGAATGCTTAATTGCAAGCTATTTAAATAGCTATGTCCTTAATTTCTTTGACTAGTCACAGTATCACAAGTAGTTTTTGTTCTCTTTGGTCTCTGAGGAGAGAGCCCAAGGAAGACCCTGATAGGAAAGTCATATGTGGCCTTCTCATCCCACAAAGTCAAACAAAAATCTTTACCCTTGTGCTAAACGGAGTCAACACCAGTCTGTATGGCCCGTAGAATGCAAGCAGCGTCTTTTAAGAACTGCTGCACTTTTCTCTCACCTTGCTATTCCATAAAAAATACTATGCCCTCAACAGTGGAAAATATTTGAGCATGTGCGTAATAGTGCTTGAGCCAGGTCCATTAAATCTATCGTGTACTAAAATGGGTTTTTTCTACATCATGGTATCACATGCATTTTGGGACAGAAATCCTCAGCCAACCAAGAGGTGGGAATCTAGAATTTATGAAGGGTTTGACCTCCTTGTTTTTTAAGGAAGTAATTTGTCTTGCCTGCTCAGGCATTTTAGTCCTGCCACTGGGGTCTAAATTGTAACTCGCGGAAAAAATTGAAAACAGCTTTACAGAAGTATGTGAGCCCTGTTATAAGAATGTCTGTGAAATTGCTACCTTTGTTTCTGCATTTGTGGTATAGTCAAGATTTTGCTCTGAAAGTTCAACCTCCCTTCATGGTTCATAAGGTTGCCTTTTATTAGCATTGCCTCTCTGGTTCTCAAATGATTTCTGAAACATATAAAAGTGAGCTTAAAGTGCTAGATAACCTTAAATCCTTCAATCCTTGCTTGTTTCTAAGAAAAACAGTCTTCATGGTTAATTTGAATTAGTAATCGTTTCTGACAGTAAAGACAGATTCAGGTTGAGTGACTAAATAGAGTTCTATATTCAATTTATATTTAATTAACAGGACAGTTTTGGTACCAGCAACATACAGAATCCAGTCATAGACATATGCATGTCTCTATGAATGGACTTCAGCATCCTGGCACCTTTTCAGTATAATTTATACTCTTCCCTTTAAGCTCTAGCTTTGAAAACCTTGGTCCAAGGTCCTTCTGTCCGGTTCAAAAGGAATGTTTAGCTGTCGTTTGAGAAATGAAACACAACTACAAAAATGTCCCCTTTTAGTCTATATCCTGAGAAAAATTATGTTTGGAGGGGACAGTATTACATATTAAGAATGAGATTTCACAGAATTATAATTATAGAATCATAGAATGATTTGAGTTGGAAGGGACCTTAAAGACCATCTAATTCCAGCCCCTCCATGATGGGCAGGGACACCTTCCCCTGGATCAGGCTGATTTATTCCTTTCCTTTTGTTACTGGAACATTTCCACATCATGTAAATCTTGTGCCATATTCACTGTTCATATTACTAGTAGATCAGACCTGCAGCAAGACAGTTTGTGATGAAAAGTGTAGTCAGCCTGTGGGCTCTTTCCTTTTGCTGCTGCCCTTCACATGGATTAATCTCACAGAGAACAGCAATTGTCACTCTTCAGTGATTCACCAGAGCTCTCACTCTCTTCAATCATGATCTGCTGTTCTCCAGTTTCTTTCACAACAGCCCCATGGGACTGAAAGACAATATTGACCTTTATGTTAATCAGTACTTTAAAGACAAGTGTGTTATGCTTTTCGTTTTGCCCTCTTGTAAGCCAGAAGTCAGTTGGCATGAATTGCACATGGAAGTCAAAGGGCTTTGCTTCTCCTTGCTTACATGTTGGTGGAACAAAGTAATTGAACTGTTAAATAGGTATCGAGTAGGTAGTTGTTATTAGTGTTCAGTCTGTTTTTTTCGCCTGTTTTGCCCAAATATGGTAAACCTATATGGTGAACCTATTTCAGCTAGTTAAATGATGTCATCTCTTAGGCAGAAATAACCAATTCTCTTGTGGAAGCAGGAGATTTATTCACGCAGGATGGCAGGAGGGCATAGGGCACCAACACAAAATTCTGTCTGTCCAGCAGAAGCAGACGTATCACAACCTCTCCTTTCTCTCTCACCACTTCCCCAGAAAGTAGCTGGAAGAGACGTGCTTGCCAGTACAGTTGCTAACACAGGATCACAGACAAAACTTGAAGCAAAGTAGTCCAGCTGCAAGGAGGGTCTGCCGGGCTGTACCGTGCACCCTTCCCCAGCTTTGTGTGCCCTGATTTGTTAGTCCCCTCCTTACAGGGTCAGCCAGTCCACCCTGGGCCACACTCTCTGTGTTTTTGGCTCTCTCTAGGTTCATGTTCCCGACCTTTGTAGACCTTGGATTTATTTATTCTTGATAAAAGCTGTGGAATTGCATTGCCTTTGCGTAAATTTTTCATCATGAGACTTGACATTATTGTCTTTGTGCAAGCATTTGATTTCGTTTACTCAGTTTTTGGCATTCCATTTATGGTCATATTAAATGTTTGTTTATGAAAAGCTAGAAGTCATAAAAACTTAAGACAAATGTCCTTACCCTTTATTATAGTACTTGCCCTAAGTTCAGCCTAATATAAGAAAAAATGTTCAGGTTCCTCTTTGTTTCTGAGGGGTCAGTTTAGTGTGGGAATTTTTAGCTGTCACTACACAAAGAAGGGAAAAAGAAAAGAAAGCATTTGTAATCGCACCACCATCCACCTGCCCCTCTCCCCTGCAGCGTGCTGGCATGAACATATGTAAAGGTTCATGATGACCCTGCTCAGGGAGGAGACTGACTGCAAAATCTATGTGTGTATTTTTGCTTCTTGTGCTGGCAAACAGAATGTTCCTAGAGATGAGACCAGTTTGCTGTATGTCAGTGAAAGGGAACCCAAAACTTACCTTCTTACCTTCAAGAGTAGGGTGTGTTGACAGTGCATGTCAGACTACAGCCTTTGCTTGGGGGTTTGGTGAGATATTTTGGTCTAAGCCTTTTGTGTAAGTCTGTATATTAAGTGTGTATCTCACTCCTCCAGATTCACAGTGACCTACAATTCAAGAATATGAGACTGGTGCTGTTTTGGTGTTGTGTGATAAGTAAGTGCAATGCAATAGATGCAGTCTTACCACCCTTTTGTGTCTTTAACAGCTGTTTCAGTCAACAATCATGCTTCACTTGCCCAGTTCTGCAGAGATCAAGACATCAGGCTGGTTGTGGTTGGTCCAGAGGTTCCTCTTGCTGCTGGTAAGAGAAAGCAAGTGAAAAATCACAGTCTTCATAATTTAGAAAGAGAGGTAAATGTCAGTCCCTGTCTTCTGCGCACCACAAAGTGGTATCTAAGTGTCTTCAACAGGAATGGGAACAAATCTGCTGTGGTGGTTTCCCTCAAATTCAGGGTTGCTCTGTGATGTAAATGGATTTCTGAAGGATATTGTCTGAGCAATGTGACAGTTAAAATATCCTTAAATGTTCGGGGGGGGTTAAAGTGCTTGGAATTGCCAAGAGAGTCATCACAGAGTTTCCATATAGGAACCCTAGCCAAAATTTTGATTTTGTATGGAGTTGTTTGGTTTTTTTTAAATAATAAGTGTTTGAAACTTGGTGAAAAGAATTTATAAACATGCTGATATTTTTGTCTGGTTTAATCTTTTACATGATCAACAGTGGTCATCTTCATGAAAGACTGATGTCAACTTTTTAACTGAAGTATCTAATAAAATAAGGGGGCAATTGTCTTCTCTTACCAAATGCAGCAGATCATCTTAGCCACAGACATTGCAGAGTTACCTGCCCCTGATTACAGCGAGGAATGCATCTAAGGCTGATCTGCTAAAACAGACACTGGATAGTTATGTATGGCATATTATTCCTGACATACTTGTTCCAATGAATCAGTGCACCTGTAGACTTGGACTGCCTGATTCCTATAAATCATCTGGTGTTTTATAATGGGGGTTTTTTTGTGTTGTCATTTTTAGGAATTGTTGATGACTTGACAGCAGCTGGAATAAGGTGTTTTGGTCCAACAGCAAAGGCAGCTCAGCTGGAGTCCAGTAAGAGCTTTAGCAAAGCCTTTTTGGATCGTCATGAGATCCCAACTGCAAGATGGAAATCTTTTACTGATCCTAAAGCAGCATGTAGCTTTATTAACAGGTAAAATTCTTGTCATTTTAGAAATATGTTTTTTACAGCAACATACAGTGTGCTAGGTATCCAAAACAAACAGTGAAATGATTACCGATGTATCAATACTTTTTTGCTGTGGTAGAACATCTGTAAAGGTTTTAAGGGATGACCTAACATGAACTGTTACACTGCAATAAGTCCAATAATTAAATGATTCTTATTTATTGCTCTAAAATAAAAGTTAAGTTCAGCATTCAGTTTACAGGAGAATATAGGACAAGCTTTTTTTTCCAAATTGCCTGCTGTGGGGACCCAGCTTGCAGTCTGATAGTCATATGTTCTGCCTTCTTTGTACCTTTCCTCTGCAAATAGAAATTCTGCATTGGAGACTTACTCAGTAAGTGGTGGTCTACTCAGAATACAATCCAGGTGACCCAAAAAATTATACAACAGTAGATTATCAAAAGGAAAGCAACCTTTCAGAACAGTAATGAAATTCAGTGGTGCGGAAAAAAATAGGAAGCAGAAATCCTTCACAGGCATCGCTTAACAGAAGGGGTTTTTTCATAGTATTTGTGTGTAAGTTAATAAAGTAAAATGGTTGCTTTGAAAACTGGTACTATTTTGATCTTTCAGCTATTGAAATGTTCAAAATGCTTACAAAATATATTTGCAATATGGAGTGTTTACTGTTGAATCTCTCTTCTCTGTCTTTGAAGTGCAAACTTCCCTGCTTTAGTTGTAAAAGCTAGCGGCCTGGCAGCTGGCAAAGGTGTAATTGTAGCTTCAAACAAGGAAGAAGCTTGCAAAGCTGTTACTGAAATCATGCAGGTGAGTAAAAGTGTCATGCACTCACTGGGGGAGTTCTCACTCTAAATGTTCTTAACCGTCTCAGAGTCTCAAAGATATTTTTAATTTCTGTGTAATAGGAAATAGGCTAAAAACACATAAAATCTTTTACCCATTATTTGGACACCTATGAAGATTTGTCATATTTCTTGCTTGAAGCAGGGTGCTTTTTCTAGGCATCATTCCTGTAGGCTAAAATAAAATCATTCTTAAAGAAAATCCACACTTATTTCCATATGGATTTCATTTTTCTTGCTCCTGTCATTAGAGACTGCCACAAAGCAAACAGATGCTACAGTGCTGTAATATTAACACTGTGATTAAGCTGGACCTTGACAAGCAACATCTGCTTTAGGACTCCAGTCACAGAGCACTTAAATATGTAGTAAAATTCCAGTGGAATTATTTCAAGTTAAATATGCGTTTAGGTAGGATATTTAACAAATGTATTAGGACCATCAAAATCTGAAGAGAAACAAAATGAAGCAATTTCACCAGAACAGTTAGGAACACGGAGGTGGAAAATAAGACATGTACAGGTCATGTCCTCGGCTGGCATCAGCAGTACAGCACTTTACAATCCAGGGAAGTTATGCTGAGTCATAGGAGATGTTATCTGACACGTTTGTACTTCAAGAGTCTGAATATAGGGTCTGCACTCATGTTTTGTTTTGCATGTATGTGTGTGTCTGTGGTTATTAGACAAATAAATGTCTTAGTATGTGGCCTAATGTCTCCAACAAAAAAATGGATATTGGAAAGTGTTATAGACCCACAAAATTATTTTGTCAGTGTGGGCTGGTTGTTCTTAATTGCCTAAAAATGCAAACAGTGTTCAGACATTGCACTGGAATATGAAAATATTACCCCTTTCCAATGCATTTTATAGAATTACACTTTATTATAAAGTAAACGTTCAGATTATAGAATTGGCAGTCATTGCTGTTACTCTCGGTACCATATGTACAAACTGCAGAAGGTAAAGCATGAGGAATTGCTCAGTAAGTCATAAATACCATCTGCCATTTAAAAGTATTCGAGTGTTAAATCGTTATTTATTTATGAATAAACAGAAGAGAGGAGCAAAGATTTAACGATTGCTGACATACTCAGGGTGGAGAGGATTAATAGTCTCAAAAATGTGCTGTATTTTTCATGCTGTTTTTAACAAAAGTTTTTCTTGATGCATTTTAAATAGTTCAACTGAAACAGAACTAAAGAGATTTTGTTTTTACTGTAGGATAAGACTTTTGGCACAGCTGGAGAAACTGTTGTTGTTGAAGAACTTCTTGAAGGAGAAGAAGTTTCTGTAAGTGTGCATCTTATTGCAAAACTTCGATTCTGGCTGTTTTGAAGTATAAGGAAGCACTGTGTATGTACCTACAGCAGGGATGCATGGGTTTTTTTTACTTAAATTAGAACCAGTTATCTGTTTGTAAATAAGATTGTATTAATTGAAGACATCTATGTTAAGAACCAAGCTTCCTGCAGTCTGCTAAAATAATTCAAATTAAGTAAAAATAACTCAAGCAGTAATCAACTGTTTCCACATGGAAAGAAATCAAACCTTAAAAATGTAGTGTCATAGAGCGCACAGTTTTGTGTCCTGATTCGTCTGACAGCAAAGACAATGTAAGATGTCCCCTCCCTTCCACGCTGCTACCTCTTCACTGCTGTCTGCCTTTGATTTAGTTACACTAGTTACCTGTTCATGGAACTACAAAGAAATTCAAATTTCAAAGAAATCAACACCATTGCGTTTTCTGGTCTTCTGGTTTTAGAGCCCAGTGCTATTTGAAGCAGTACGAGGTACACGATGGTGAAGTGCAAGGCAAGGAGTAGTTGAGGGTAAGGGAGGATGTCGACTTTCTTTAATCAGCTCTGCTGATTAAAGGGAATAAATTGAACTGCAGTGTGAGGGAGCAGTAAACTCCTTTGGAGCGAGGAAACAAACAACTCACAGCAGGATCCTCTTTAACCAGTTTCACTGCCAGAGATATTGCTGTGTGGAAGGGCATCCAGGGACAAAGGACCCGGAACCAAAGGTTGTTGAATGTTTTGACAGTGTAGGTTTACTCTGCAGATGTCGATAGAACATTTCCTTCATTTTAAGCTGGTTCAGCTCCTTCATTTAAAAAGGTAGATCTAATTTAATTAGCAGAACATGAAGGAAAAAAGGAGAATTAGAGCCTAAGTTTTGAGCTGACAGGGCAACTTGACACCTGCATCATCACACAAAGTAGAACAGCCAAGTACCAGCTCAGGTTCCTGAGTCCTGGAAGCGGAATTGACTTATGATGGATTATATGAACATTCCTCTCGGAGGTGGTGGTATTTATAAAGTAAGAGATCATATCCAACTGTTGCCAGTCTTTACATAGTCTGATTTCCTGCCCAATATGAGGAAATTAAACATGCAAATGTTGATTGTCTTTATTCCTTCCTGAATGGCCTGACCTTTTTAGGAAATAGGGAGTTATCTAGATTTTCATTCTCTTGCAGAAAATACGTAATGCTCTTAATTAGTCCATAGAATACTAGCAGACTTACTTTAATATAACACAATAATATAAACAACACGCAAATTAAAGTTTGGGGTTTTTTTCTATGATGACTGACAACAATGAAGAAAATATACTGCTTGCCTGGCAAAATAATTCACCTTCCACAAATGACTGTAGTTTTCAATTTATTAATATTTTGGCATTTGGGGGTTTTGTAGATGAATCCTTGCTTGTTTTTAAGGTAGCATTATAAAATGTTTCGGAATACTGCTAGCAGTAGTCCAGTCAGTGAACATCATCATCCAGTTACAGAAGGTGCGAGCAGGCTGGTTGTTATGAAGAGATTCAGTATAAAAGCATCTGCCGTATAAGTAATTCATAAATAATTCAAAAGTGAATAGTTTTTATCAACAAGGAAAAGGAAATCTTCAAAGGAATATAATGACTTCCTTCTGGATCAGGAGGAAAGGAAGAGAGAAGGAGGAAGCATCTTCCGTTGTGGAGTACTTCAGGTTTTTTTAACCTTTTGAGTATTTCTTTTCATTAAAACTACTGATATGTTATAATTTATTGCATGTTATAGTAAAGTTAATTTCTGTTAGGAAGGTCATACAAAATTAGGTACTGCTTCCCAAAGGAAAAGGGTAATGTTTAGAATACTGTCGTTTATAGAGAAAGAATTTATGCTCTTAAATATCCATTTGCAACACTGAAAATAAAATATATTTGCCCTTGTTGTGCTTTGATTTTAATCATATACCAGAGTTTTAATTTTTCTCCTTGTTTTTCTAGTGCTTATGTTTCACTGATGGTGTCACAATTGCTCCTATGCCTCCAGCCCAGGACCACAAGCGATTAATGGATGGAGATGAAGGCCCTAACACTGGAGGGATGGGAGCTTATTCACCAGCACCACAGGTAAAAATGTATTGATAAGGAGATGTTTCACTGCAGCTTTACTATGGCCCTAATATTGAAAGCATGTGTGAATTTTTAGTTTCACTATGATGAACAGGAGGGAGTGGGCTCTTGTGGATGGAAAGCCTTGCTTAAAACAGACAGTCAAGTCAAGTCCATAACTTAAATTAGTTTCTCTAAAGGGGGTATTTCTACTGAATTGCTTTTTTAATTACAAAGGTGGAACTGTTGCTATTTCTGCATCTTTGTATTTTGTTTCAAACTACGCTGGTGACAAATTTTTGCTGTGGCTTAAGGTATTCTGGTTTCTGTTGGGCCAGGAACTTCTCTTTGTGAAAGGACTTAACTTTGCCTTCTCTTCACCTATGTCATGTGAGCAAGAAACCATTCAAGTGTTCTGCTTGGCTTATAGAAGCACTAGCCATCACCGCAGGAAAAATCATGCACTCTCTTTTTACAAACACTGTTTTCTAATCCCATGTCATTAGATTTCTAAAGATTTGCTGCAGAAAATAAGGGATACTGTTCTTCAGAAAACTGTTGATGGCATGAGGAAAGAAGGCGTCCCCTATTTTGGTATGTACAAAAGTTTGGGGTTTTTAATCATAAGGAGAAAGACCNCCTAACTCACACTGTAAGTTAAGAGATAACTTTGATTTGTTTGGAAACTGGGTTAGATATCAGTGGCTTGGTTTAGAGTCCATTGAAATCAGTGGATATAATTTCATTAACGGTGGATAATCGTCAAGTAAGGGAGAACAGAATGGAAGACCTTAGAAAGTAAGCTGCAAAATTGTAACTAGAACTATTTTTGCCTGATTTATTTTTAAATTTTTTTAACATTTAACCTAAGTGTTAACACCTTGCCTTTAAATGAGCACAGGTGGCATCCATTTTAACACTGTTATGACTAGATTCAGAACAAATGACCTATGCAGTTGCTTAGATAGCTTTTTGCATTTTTTTTATTCCAGGTGTGCTTTATGCTGGATTAATGCTTACCAAGGATGGACCTAAAGTTCTGGAGTTTAACTGCAGATTTGGTGACCCAGAATGTCAGGTGAGTTACATCATGGCAGGAGAAAAGTCTGATACCATCTACCATTGTTCTTAACTAACTTTCGGTTGAATAATTAGGTAATTGTACTGAGATATAAAATTTTTGCTTTGTTTATTCAAGACAGAAATTCTGTTATGAAATTATTCTATTCCAGAGAGTATTTCAGCAGGTTATACTGCTTTTCAAGGGTAAGCATAAATTAAACACAGCACTTTCCTGTCTTTTCTGGAATGGAGTTTGATTTTTTTTTCTACTTTAGTGAATGCTTCTTTTCCCTGTTCAGTGTTGACAAGTGGAACAAAACCCTTGATTTCTATTCTTCTGAAAAAATGGGATTCTTTGGCCTCCATTGTTTCCCCTCCATATGTAGCAGTTCTTTTAGCCATAGAAATGATCTTTAAGGAAGAGTATTTTTAAAGGTTCATAGATTACGCACAGCATGTATATATGTGTGAAAATACAGTATGTGAACATACTTATTTGATGTTATTTTTACAGCTACGTTATTGTTTTTTAAAAGCTCAGTGAAGAAAATGTAACAATGTACGTTGTTTTCTTTAATTTGCTAATCTGTATTTTTGTAGGTAATTCTTCCACTGCTGAAAAGTGATTTGTATGAAGTTATGCAAGCAATTATCAACAAAAAGTTGTCCAGTTCCATGCCAGTTTGGTTTGAAGACAGTGCAGCTGTGACAGTGGTCATGGCTAGCGAAGGGTATCCGGGAACATACCCCAAGGGTTTGGAAATAACAGGTAAATACAGCAGGAGAAACTGCAGAAATCTGATTCCTCTCCTGCCCTCTCTCCATTCTCTCTTTTGCCAGTTGAAGGTGAATCAGTGTAACTGAGATCCATAGCAACTCTAGATCTCGTGGTTATGGGTCAGCAATAGGAGACTGAATTTTTAGACATCAAAGTTTATTGGTAATACACCCATTGCATTTTCAATTCTCCCCACTCCATTGTTAAGTTCTGTAGCATTTTTTTTAATATGTGTAACAGTAAAGTAGTTCTGGAATGATCACCAATTCTTAGATAACGTTCGTACTGATACGTTTTATGGTCTCTGTGTCAGTGAAGTATAAAACCCAGCTGTAATTAGATGTTGTATGCAAATTATACATCTAAATACCTTTCTGTGTCTCTGACCATACAAGCAGCCAGCCTGTCTCTCCTAAAAATCTAGTTTTTACAGAGTTATTCCTATTTCCCAGCATGCTCACACTGAATTCGACTGTGGTTTCTAGATGCAGTCAGTAAGTGCTGAACATCTATTTGTTTGTAACTCAGTAGAGAATGTTCTAATCAATTGATTTTCCTGCATTTATTTTCTTAAACAACAATCACAGGACTTCCTAAGGCTAAGCAACTAGGATTGGAGGTGTTCCATGCCGGCACAGCCCTGAAGGATGGCAAAGTGGTGACTAGTGGAGGAAGAGTCCTTACAGTAACTGCTATTAAAGACGATCTAATGACAGCACTGCAAGAAGCCAACAAGGGAGTAGCAGCCATACACTTCAAGGGTGCCATTTATAGAAAGGACATTGGTTATCGGGCTATAGCTTTCCTGAGACAATCCAGGTAGATATTTGAAATACTTGAAGTGGAAATAACTGCTGTAAAATGGGCTTAAAGACATCACTAGTTTATATTGATAAGCCGATGTTGATATTATGCATAACTCAGGACAAGTTTTAATTGTCATCCTTGTGGGCAATCTAAGTAAGACTGGCCAAGGAAGGAAGAGACTTCATGATGGCTCTTTCATCCCTGTTCTTATTCTCCCAAGTCTAAGTCAAATTACAGTGACCAGCACACAGGAGGAAGTTGTGATGTTGCTGTCTTTGTTAAATCTGTTTTAGGGAAGGTGAACTTCTGGTTCTTAGGCTCTAAACCATAGGTTTTGCTGTACATTCGTGTTATCTGTAGGTCTGACTTTAATATCATTAACTACACGTATGAACAAAGTTTGAGCTATTTTATTAGTTCAACTTAGAGTCTTTAAAAATGGTTAAAGTGATCTCGAAACACCCACCTTGTAGGGATGTACATTTTAATGAAATAACAGGCTAACAACATAGGTAGATTTTATCCCTCCTTTTTAGTATTATTCTTTTTATTTTCGCAGTATTCAGTTTAACAGTCTTGAAATGGTGTGGGGAGTTTTTAAAGCAGTGTGTCCTACTCTCTGTAATGTTATTGAGAGCTTCTTGCAGGTTTTTAGACTCGTTTTTAGTTAATATGAAGCATGTGTGCCTGCCTAGTCTCCAATTCGCTCCAAACATAACTTTTGATAACAGGTCATTTTGTAGTCTATGGAGCATATTAGGAAGAGTTTCACTTTTGGTGGGGGTGTATACCAATTAGTATACTGTAAAATTATGATCAATAAACTTGCTAAATGAACAAGGGTGTTCGTATCTAGTCTTCTTTCTCTTTCATCTACGGTGCATCTTTTGAGAAATTAGTGTGAAAATATGTAATTGGTATCTGTGTTGCAGTAGAAAAAGAATCAAGTCATTGTGTAAGGCAAGAGAAGAAGGTACTTGAATGAACAGTTCTCTAAATCACTGAGTTCATGGGTCGTGGCCGGCAAGTTTCTTGACTGGAGTGCCTGTATCCTGGGAGAACCCCTCGCTTGTGAAGGAAATTCTGGGAACTGTTTACAGTTAGCAGCTTTTTCACTGTCCTTAAGTCTGCAGCACATTTCGCTCCAACATCCTAACATGGGAAGAATAGACAGTAAGGCACCTTACACACAGTTAAGGAAGGGTGGTGATTGGCTCTGTGATGCTGGAGATGCACCTCCTCTTTGCAGGATTAAGTCCTTTGCATTTCACTTTGTGAAAATACCCAGAATATTTCTTTAATAAAAAATACTTTAGAACAATACTCTCCTTTTAGAGATTCAAAGTAGACATCGGACTTTTTAAAACAAGATGAAAATACATTGAATATTCTTTATGTTCAGACTAGGAGGGCCTGACTGGTCTCATGTTATTGCAGGCTAACTTTTCCTTGACTGATTCACAGTATAAGCTGCTGCTTATAATTATTTTCCTCTTGCAAATTTTTGAGCACACAGGAGTGCTTAAAATGTGAATGCAGCTTTCTTTGTGTTTTGCTGGTGCCGCAGCTGTTTTGTTGTACATGTTCTTGCTAAACCTGTAGAATTTAAACTTAATGCTGAATCACATCAATATGAGAGCTAAAATAGATATGAACCTGAAACAGGGATGCACCACATAGCCTGGTGACAGCATAGAAATAGCAATTGCTTAACTGGAGTGAGATACGTTTGGTACAGCTGGTAATTAGAAGTCATTAAACTCACTATCTCCAGAATGAAAAGATCCCTCTGTAAGTACAATACAACACTCTTATGTCCAGTCAGTGACATGGAGAGACAAGTTCCATCCACTAGTTTGTAATAGGGATATTTTCTGTATTGTATGGCTGTGTAAAACAAACAACCCCAAGCCTGGAGCTTATGGACTCTTCTTTCTAGATTGCTGAAGTGGACCTTAGGAACTTACCAGGCACTGGCAGAGGCTGCCCAGGGAGGTGGTTGAGTCACCATTCCTAGAGGTGTTTAAAAGACAGGTAGATGAGGTGCTCAGGGATCTGGTTTAGTAGGGGACAGGTACAGTTGACGTCAATGCTCTCAAAGATAGTCTCAAGCAAGCAATTCTGTGATTCTATGACTAGTTCTTTTAAAATAACCTTCAAAATATAGTCTAATAGGAAGTCCATTTAAGTAAGAAAAAGAGTTATGGATAGTTTTGTAGTGGTACCATTCCAGGTGATCAGGAGAGGCAACCTTTAAGCTATGGTTGTAAAGCTCTCAAAGTATCATAGAGGCCTTACTGATTTATGTGATACTTTGGTTTTGAAAAGCTACCTTGAGCTTGATCCCTAACAGTGCTGGCACGTTCTGCTTTTAGCAGCGCATGTTTGTATACATTCTGTTTTGAACATAGGAACTATCCTACTGATGCCTCAGTATCCAAACCAAGTGTCCAAACCTTGCAAAATTCAAACCATTATTTCACCTATTTTACTGTGTGGCTGGATTTTCTTTTTTCATTGTTTTTTATGTTGGTATTTGACTGGGGAGCGTATGATGCTGATGCTGTCTTCAAGATATCTGAAACTATTTCAATATTGCTCATGGCAAACTCTCTGTAGTGCAAATCCATGAAATTTTTGTTTCTTTAGTGTAATACTCCCTATCTTCAGGTATATGTGCAAGGTCAGGTTACAAACAGCATAAAGATTAACCTTTGAGCCATTCAGCCTGCCCAAAATGATGACTGCAATACTTAGAAATCATTTTACTTGAGCAAAGTTACTGTCCAAGTGGGAAAATAGTTGTACAGCAGAAGAGGATTCGAAATGGTGCTGCAATGATGTAAAGTAGTAAATATTACTTTAAAACATACGTTAGTGCATTTAGTAATTAATTGCCTTAATTCTTTTTTTCATAACAATCTTTCAGAGGCCTGACTTATAAAAACAGTGGGGTTGACATCGCAGCAGGGAATACTTTGGTTCAGAAAATTAAACCCCTAGCTGCAGCCACGTCAAGGTCAGGTAAGACTTGTACCTCCTGTTCCTGTTTCAGACAGTTCATGGCAATGAGGCTTATCATTTGATCTTGATCCCGACACAAAAGCTCATATTTATGTGTTCTTCATGTTTCTAGATTACGCAAGAAACATCTGCAGTAGAGCAAACTCCTGTGATTTCTTAGAAAATATATTTCATTAAATTTGAGATTTTCTTCTCAAAATTACTCTAAACTGTATCCCCTGAGTGCCCCGTGTATTAAGGATGCTGAAGATTGCGGTCCAGCACTTTAAGAAGTTAAATGCAAACAAAAAAACCTACCATTTAGTGCAATTTTTGAGTGCATGGATTATTATTTCTTGCACAGTGGACTGCACGTTCTTCGTAGATGAATTTTTAGAAAGATGTACAAGATGTAGATTTCCTCAGCTACTGTCTATTTCCTGAGATAAATATGGAAGACACATCTTTTACTTGGTTAAAACAGAATCAACTTGTCTTTTTTTATGTGATCTCGGGCACATCTTACTCTAGAATTTCCTTATAATTAATTTTATAGATTTAAGATACCAGTCATGTATATGATAACACTTTAACTTCAAAATAACTGAGAACCTGCAAACAGTGTCAGATATACATGGAGAGATAAGTCTACATGACAGACACACACACACCACCAGCACTGGTCACTTCTTAGCATTCCTACTATTTTCTACTCATGTTTGTTTCACTCTTAGGATTTACCCAATCAGTTTTAAGATTACCATATTTACCTATCATGACCAGTCTTAGGAACAAGGAATCTCAATACACTCTAGCAGTATTGAAAAAGAGATGAGGAGTTTCATTTCAGTCAGTCAGAAAATGCCTAGTTGTGATATATTCCCTGAAAGCAGTGGACTTCAGTCAGTTACCACAATTCCTTTTCTGTTTTTCAGAAAAATCCTAAGTGCAAGGGGGAAATATAGCTGTTATAGTAATTATTAAATATTCAGTCACAAAGTTTGGGATTTTTAGCTTTAGGTAATAACAAAGAAATAAGACTAACAAACTTAACAGGATTAGGATCTCCCGTGCCTCTGTGAACTGGCTCTGCAGGTTAAGGAAAACTTCCCTTATGACAAAGCCATGTAATATTGGCAGATACCAGAGAGAAGGGAGAAACCCACGAAAGTAAAAGTTTACTGTTTTCTCCTGTTCTCTGGCTGCCAGGCTGCAATGCGGAGCTTGGAGGATTTGCTGGCCTCTTTGATTTGAAAGCAGCTGGTTATGAAGATCCTATCTTGGTATCTGGAACTGATGGTGTTGGCACAAAACTCAAGGTAATGTGAAAATCCATGTAAAGGAAGGAAAATAGCACAGAAGGAAAACGTTTTAACAGAAAATATCAGTTGCCTTTTAAAAATATCTTTTTGGAGTTCTAAAAAGGGAATGAAAAATGAAATTGCCCTCCTTAAAACAAAAGAATTAAATATATGTTTAACTTCTGGCATGTGAAGAGCTGTACTTGAAGTGATATTTAAAATAACTAATTTTTAGTATTAAGTATGTAGTCAGGGGTTCCATTTTGATAAGGCAGAATAGCCACCCTCAAAATTATTGCTGACGAGATAAAAGAACTTTAATTATGTGGTTGCTATTGTGTTTATGGAGCATGTAATGAAATGCCTTCCAGTTCAGTCCCCTTCTGTAAAGTGCCTTTTGTACTTGCCAATGAAGAAAGTACCGATTCCTAAAATAAAATATTAGGAGGGGCTCACAGAGATTACGAGAAATGAAGCTGCTCCTCCAAAAGACATCTAGAGGAACAGCGTGATTTCAATCCTCTTCCACTGCAGACTGTCTGCTTCCATCTCTGTTTCTCAAAGCTAACCAACAGGTTCTCTCACTGTTTTACAGATTGCACAAGTGTGTAAGAAACACGACACCATAGGTCAGGACCTGGTTGCCATGTGTGTCAATGACATCTTGGCTCAAGGAGCAGAGCCTCTCTTCTTCCTTGACTATTTTGCCTGTGGCAAACTTGACGTTGATGTGGCTCAGGGTGTCATTGCCGGAATCGCCGAAGCTTGCAAAATGGCGGGATGTGCTCTTTTGGGTATGAACACTCTTCTTTGAAAGGATATGAAAAATCTTATGTAGTGTCTTTATAATTGGTTTTAATGTGTTTGTTTTCCTGGTCTGTTGAAGAATCTTAGATGAATGGAAAAAACCCACAAAGCATCACCTGTCTCTGCTTTCAGAGAACATAAGGTCTACTCACTGAAAGGAGACAGTACTCTACATATGTTGCCATTAACTCAGAAAGTTGCATTTAGATTTTCTCATTGGTATATTTTCACTTAACTTTGTAATTATAACAGGTATATATAAAACTAGCAGTTTTTTTTTTTTGCGTTCAAGTAAATTTTAAAACATGCCAAATAGGTTTGTTTATTTTTATTCTTTACCCTAAAGGAAATTCTCCAATTTTCCTTTAGAAACAAGGTTTAAATGTGTTGCTGTGCATGCCCACGTCCCTGTATGTGTACATATCAAAAATCTCTTGGCTGATTCTAGCCAAATTTGACAGGAAAGGTAGAGATGTCACAGCTGTTGTGTTCCTACGAACTTCTTAAAGCTAGAAAGCCCAAGAATGTCTTTATGAATTAAACAAATGCTTCAGGTGGAGCTCTGTACGTAAGACACAGAAGTTAATCACAGGACAGAAACCAGAATTTGTTAGTTACAAACTAATTGCAAAATCATTTCTCTACTGAAGACATGCTGAAGATTTATTTCAACAAGATGAGCATGTTCCAAGATGTCAAGACTTTAAATTAAACTTTTCCTTTTCAACCCTATAATACAAGTACATAATACCTTTTATTAAGAAATTACCTGTGCATTCTGGTGTACAGTAATCTAGTTATCCATGAAAATAATACAATATTTCAATTCCTGGATGTTAAAAAATACAGCTTTAACACTGCTCAACTCACTAAAAATATTTATAGTCTAGTAAAAAAATACATACTTTTGTATAAGTCTTTAGATTACAAAAGGTGTACAGCACAGGGTTAAATTTTAAAGCAACAAACCCCAGAAAGTTCAATTTTCTCACATAATTTTTGATTTTCCTTCTTTTTTATAAGAACAAATGTGGAGAATTATCATGGTTTTTCAAAAAAAGACTTTTGAGGCAATGACAGTTTAAGTGTCTTTAGACATATTATATATACACACTCACATAAATGGAGGGTACCACATGTATAAAGGTACTACTTTATAATTGACTGTACAGTAATTTTGACCTTTTAACTATTTTTTAAGAAAGTTAACGACAGAGAAGCCTTTTCTAAGTGGGAGTGTGTCATTCTGAGGCAGTTTACAAGCTTTGAACAAGAGGCTATTAATGCTCTGGTTTGTTTTTTTCTGCATGAACTGTTAGCTTTATATTTGTCTTAAGGTTTTCTCTTAGTTTATCAGATATAATCAAACCATTCATACTGCAGGATAAGTACATGTTATGTGAAATCTTGCTATGAAATTAATGCTGGAATGTCAAGATTTTATTTCCAGTTGGAGGACTTTACAGCTACAAATGGCTTTGGGTGTTGTAAATTAATTACCAGAGAATAATTTCTCAGAATTGAAACTGGATTTGCAAATATCTTTTTGTGCTAATATAAAAATAAGTCTGAACTCTTACATAAACCAACCATGATTTGTTTTCCCTATTTCTGGCACTCTCAGAAAAGAAAGGACAGGGGTGATGCAGTAACTCTGAACCTAAACAGCAAATGCTTTTTTGTAACCTTGATTGCTGAAACCAATTTCAGTTTGGGCTCCAACTTCACACATGCATTTCACCTTATTTCCACATAACATGTAGCTGTGTCTTTGTAGAGTATTAGCTCATAAAAGTCTTGTTTGAGCTATGTTCCTAAATTCCTGCCTTACCTTTCTGCAATAGCTGAATATTCAGTTCAGCCCCGTCGAGTTCATTGCACCACTTGATAGTGAGATACTGAAGGGCTTATCTACATGCTTGGTTTTGCACAAATGTTATTAAATACAGATTTAAACAGGTGCATCTAAGCAAATGAACTTTGATTTTAAAGTTGGTTATAGCAATGTAATGTAGAAACCTGGAAAAGCTTCTGGAGAATCTATAATTGAGCAGTGTCAAGCGCTGAGAACAAGACCAACTTCCACCATCATTCAGGTAGATTTGGAGCCCGTTAAGGGACACTTTCTGGAAACAGAAGGATTTTGTATTGATTGAAACCTACTGAGTGCAAAATTAAAACAGGATGGTTCTGGTCAGCATATTGGGAAGAGGTCACAGTGTAATGGCAACTCAATCATTGTCAAGTTGTTTTCTTGTAGACGTGATCAGCAGGAGGGTTTGAAGGAAACTAGTGAGATGGTTGTGAGGATAGTCGGGGAGAGTTTCTTCTCAGTAGGAGTGGATAGTGTGCCCATTTGGAAAACTTCAGAGTGAGCAGTAAAGGCTCATTTCACGTACCAAACACAACGAGTTCCCCTCTCTGGTCTGAATGAGACCTTAGCAGGCATAACACAGGTCTTCAACACTTAGGACCATCAGCTTGCACCTGAAGGGCAGTAGGGGAGCCAGTATGGTATGTATATATAGAAAGAGAATGCTGTCTGAGCAGAGCAGTGCTGAGTTGTGTAAGCTGGGAAAATTCCCTTTTCAGACTGTGCTCTGAATGAGGTCAGCCAGGTAAAACATGGTTTCTGGGACAAAGCAAGAGGATGTGCTAATAATCAGGATATAAGACAATAACCTAGACAACGGTTCATCTGCATGGCTGGGTAGGAAAAAGCTCTCTTTTAGTGTTCTCCCCAAACAGTCTATAAACCTTAGATGTTCAGGGTTGGTGTGATAATGATGGCCAGGATGTGGGCAGGAGTGGCAGGTGGGATAGCGCTATATACAAAATCTTTATGAAGGCAAGTGAGACTAATAGCTCTGTCGTTCCTTTGATGTCCTTGTATGAATTTCTTGTATCTCTTGTGTCTTGTAAGGTTTTCAGGGAGACTATTAAACCTGTTAGGAGTTTGGATATATGAAACACTAAATATGTGCTTTGATTTTAAAATGTGCATACGCAGGAACTTGCTGCTAGTTGTCAGAGTGAAGGAGGAAGCGTTCTTCCCCGATGTGCTATTGCTTGTTCAGTTGAAGGGCCTGTGACAAACATGTTTTTAATTCTCCATTGTTAACGCGGCGAGGGCCAGAGAGCTTCACGGACAAATCAACATGATTTCAAATGAAGTCCAACTTTATTTAGGGTTAACCCGTTTATATAGGGCAAGCAGGCCAGAAACATCAGGTAGACTCTCATTGGTCACTGCCCTAGCAACCAGCCTCTCATGGCAACCGCCCATCCCAAAATCTCCCTGCCCCAGCAGGCCTGAAAAGCTCTTGACCCCTTGCAAACCACTCCATTAACATAACACAACAGAGCCATCAAAACTCCAAGCCCCGCCCTGCCAGGATACTTAGAAAAACAATCCCAACACATTGTGTTTGTTTATCTCACTTAAAAACTGTTAATATTTTATGATTTTAAAACTTCGAAAAAACACATGCCTACGGGTCCCATTGGTTTTCCAACACCCCGTTTCTCTTTTTTTTTTCGGTTCACGCAGGAGGAGAAACTGCTGAAATGCCAGGCATGTATCCACCTGGAGAGTATGACCTGGCTGGCTTTGCTGTCGGTGCAGTAGAGCGAGGGCAGATGCTGCCTCAGCTGGAAAGAATTGCTGATGGAGACGTGGTTATTGGAGTAGCTTCTTCTGGGGTTCACAGCAACGGGTACAGCCTTGTAAGGAAGATTGTGGAAAAGTCATCGTTTGATTTCTCTTCTCCAGTTGGTGTCTCTGGCGATCAGACATTAGGTACCACTTATAAAGCAGTTTCTTGCACTCTACAACTTGAAATTCTGAGCAGGCAAATGCACACAATTGTTTTGTCTGTTACTTTGCTTTTGTAACTTTTCTAAGGCGTTAAAAAAATTATTCCATTCCTGAACCTGTTCTTGTCTTCTTTTTGACTCTGATTCACATATGCAGGGAAGAATTTAAGGAAGTGGAATGAATAACTAATTGTATGCTGTAAAGGGTAGAATGTTGTGTGTTCCTCTGTAGTGCAATGCTCATTAGCATCCAGCAAATTAGTGCTTTGAGATTTCCTCAAGCTGATATTGCTTAGCTTTTCTTTCTGTGCTGTAACTGATTTTCTTTCATCCTCTTTCATCTGCAGGTGATCTTTTGTTAACTCCAACTAAGATCTACAGCAAGACTCTGTTGCCTGTCCTTCGCTCAGGCCATGTGAAAGCCTTTGCCCACATCACTGGAGGGGGCTTGCTGGAAAATATCCCCAGAGTCCTCCCAGAGTCCTTTGGTGTCGTTTTAGGTAAGATAAAAAGAAAAAGTGTAGAAACATCCACATGTAATATGGACTGGGGGAAGCTATGTAGATGGGGCAAGTCAACTGACTTGTACTGTAAGAGCTAGACTTGCCTGCCTAGAAGTAAGTTTGCCTTTTTATTCATTGTTGCTGAATTTCTCCTTGTGCCTGAAACAGAGCCTATCAAAACACTTCATAGCCTTAAGACTGCTGCTTCTGGAGTTAATTTCCCCTGAGGTTGTTTTGGATTGGATTTTTTAGGAAACTCTATCCATGCCTGCAAAAAGGAAACAACTTTAAAAGCAACTTAGAGCGAGCTATCACTAACTGCAGTATTCTACAAAATTATTGCTAATTAAAAGACACTCAGGAAGTCTTTGATTAGCATTCAAATATGTTTACCAGCTCAGGTACATCTCATGCTATTAGACATACTTTAATTCTCACCACAACGTCGTCAGGTATGCTAGATGCAATATTTCACTTACAAAGAAACTGGAGTATGAAAAGGTAAATTACTTACTATACGTTAGGCAGTGTTTATTAGGTTGTAGAATAAAATAACTAATAGTGAGTTTTGTACTCCAGATCTGCACATAAATCATTCTTCCACTTGTCACTTAAACAGTGCTCCACAGTGGACACTAGTGTATATAAATGGCGATAATGATATTTTAAAGAGAACATGACTAGAAAGAAACTTACTGTCTTTGGAGGTCCTTTACAGTGGCTTGTCCAGAAGCATTTCTCATCCAGATCTAGCCTGTTAATAGTCTAATTATTGTAGTATTTGTCCATTGGAGACACTTGTATTTTCTGTTATCTTCAGATGCTCTTACCTGGAAGATTCCTGAAATCTTTTGCTGGCTCCATAAAGAAGGGAACCTCTCTGAAGAGGAAATGACACGGACATTTAATTGTGGGATCGGTGCTGTCTTGGTAGTTCAGAAGGAGCTGGCTCAGCAAGTTCTCAAGGACATACAGAGACACGAGACAGCCTGGCTGATTGGGAAAGTTGTCTCCCTACAAAAAGGTTATTCAATTTTTATTTTCCTTAAAAAAAAGGTAGGGCTAAATTCCTTAGCTGGTGAGTCTCTGTAAAAGTGAGCTGAAAATCTCTTAATTGACACCTCCATGGCTTTTTTGCACAGGGTGTTAAAATGACAGTCCTCGTGACTTCAGTCGTGGTCCATAGAACACATGCTTAGCAATGTCAGTTGTCACCAGAGCTATAAATAAGTAACGAGAAATAAAGCAGTGTCATTAATCTCTTTTCATGGGTATTTTTCTCCTCTCTCTGTTCCTCCCTTTATTTACCTGTTGTTTTGGTCTGGTTTCTTTATTGTACATGTTCAGGCTCTGCCCATGTCAAAGTCCACAATCTACTTCGAGCCTTGCAAGCAAATAGGTCACTGTCTGTGCACAGCCACATCCAAGGCAAAATCCAAACAAATAAAGTGAAGGTTGCTGTCCTTATCTCTGGAACAGGTAAGAGTTATATTCTTTATTACAGTGTAAAATAGACTACTGAAAAAGGAACTTCACCTCAGTTTTAAAATCTCATAAGTCCTCAGTTCTCTGTGGAGGCTCTGATAGACTTCTAATGGTCTTTCAAGTAACAGAATTAATATTGATCTTGGATTAATTTCAGTCACTAACAGAACGATCTTTCACCTCTGCCCTACACTATGAGTTGCATCTTGTGTTCACTTTATCTAAAAATTTCTACATGTGTCCAGATTCAAGCAACCTCTGTGTTTTACTAGAGGGACAGCAGCATTATTTCACAAGTAGACCAATGTTTCTTTCTCGCCATACAGGCACTCTTAGGCTTTCCAGAATTCTCACTTAGAATCATAGAATGGGTTGGGTTGGATGGGACCTTAAAGATCATCCAGTTCCCACCCCTCTGCCATGGGCAGGGACACCTCCCACCTGACCAGGCTGCCCAAGGCCCCATCCAACCTGGCCTTGAACACCTCCAGGGATGGGGCAGCCACAACTTCTCTGGACAACCCATGCTAGTGTTTCATATCCCTCATTGTGAAGAATTTCTTCCTGAAGTCTAATCTAAATCCTCCTCCCTCCCAATTTAAAGCCATTCCCTCTTGTCCTAGCACTCCATGCCCTTGTATAAAGTCCCTCCACAGTTTTCCTGCAGTCCCTTCAGACACTGGCAGGTTGCTGTAAGTTCTCCTCGGAACCTTCTCTTCTCCAGGCTGAACAACCCAAACTCTCTTAGCCTGTCCTTATGTGGG
>WAAB01015569.1:254850-293067 GCA_013389865.1 Piaya cayana
GGGAATGGCCTCAAGCTCCACCAGGGGAAGTTCAGGCTGAACATTAGGAAGAAAATTTTTCACGGAAAGGGTCATTGGGCACTGGCAGAGGCTGTCCCGGGAGGTGGTTGATTCACCTGCCCTGGAGGTGTTTAAGGCACGGGTGGACGAGGTCCTGAGGGGCATAGTTTAGTGTTTGATAGGAAGAGTTGGACTTGATGATCTTGGGGGTCTCTTCCAACCTGGTTATTCTATGATTCTATAATTTCAATTCCATAAATTACAGTTTACAAGTTTAATCGCTAGTAAAAACCCTGTAGCTGCCATCTGTCAAATTAATTTCCCAGTCATATTGATTTTTAAAAGGATTATCATTAACATTAGTGGTTTTTTGGTTGGATCTCACCCACATTGCTGCATATTTAAAACCTCTTCTAGCTGTTAACTATATTTATTCTTGAGGAACAACTTTATATTCATGAATTATTTTGTCACTCATAGGCACAAACCTGGAAGCCCTCATAAACAGCACAAAGAAGCCAACCAGTTTTGCACAAATAGTTCTTGTTGTTTCTAACAAAGCTGGTGTGGAGGGGTTAAGGAAAGCTGAAAGAGCTGGTATTCCTACGAGGGTAAGTCTTTCTCATCTTTTTAAAACTAGCTGTCATTCGCTCTGACTGTAGCAGGAAGGTACTGTGAGATAATGAGTTTTACTAGGGCAAGAGTTGATTTGATAGGAAGTCCTAGCTTTTCATTTTTGCTCTGTCATGAACTTGTGCCCTTGGGCAAACTACCTAACAAGGGAAGCAAAATACTTCCTTTCCTCCTTCTCAAAGATGCTGCCAGCAATCCCCATGGTTTTGGGAACAGTCATTATATCAAACTGGCACAAAACTTTCACAGTTATAGTTAAAACTTTTCGGTCTAATTAACTGTAGTGCATTTACACTGAAATACCAAACTGTCTTATCAGAATTTGATCTTTAAATTACATGCCAAACAGATAGAGTAGTTGGTTTGAATGAAATAGAGAGGTCAAATCAGTGGGACCTTTCAGTTGGTATCACACTGACCCCATGGGCGTTGCTTCAGGTTCTCCAGGATTTCTCCAAAGCGAACTGTGCTTCCCTTGGCATCACTGGATCCCGTGCTGTATTACTTTGCCCTTTGGGCAGTCATTTGTATTCCAGATGTGAAACACAACCATTCTGACTTAGGAGCATTTTACAGTCACTTTTCACTGGCACCTACAGGCGGAAGGAAGATGTGGGTCCAGTGCGAGCTTTGTTATTGACTTTTTATCAACAGGATCTGAACATTAGCACTGCTCTCTCTTATGTGGGAGTACACAAAAATCACAAGTGAAATATATCCACAGCGTGCAGGGCAAGAACAAACATATAATGAGGGAAAAAAAGTGTACTCTGGGAGAGTTGATGGTCTCAGTGATAAAGGTGGGGAGTGAGCAGTTGAAACAAGGGCTCTGAAGAGTACGTGCTGTGCCAGCGATTGCCCTGTTGTTCCTGGAAGAGTTCAGCCCGGTGTTGAGCCAGACTCTGTTTCTAGTGCCCTCTGCCACCTTTTCAGCTAATGGGATCTGTTTTTTTTTAAACTACTGGGGTAAATTTGGTAGGGATTAGCAGGTACTTTTATTTAAAAGTGCAGGGTTTAAGTTATGTAGTGCTGCCTTCTTCCTGTTTAAATTCAGGGATGTATCCCAGATGGAAAATACATAAGTCGGCTATATTGACCTTATGTGGGAGGGGCAGTTTTGTGAATTTGGGATAAGTCTTTCTTTCAAGGTTTTGTGATATAGTTTTTGGCAAGGTTCAGCTGCTTAAAATCATCAGAGGCCTTGAATGCAGTGAAATCATTGTAAGGCTTTAGGCCGTCATAATGGCCTAGATTTGCGGGTTGTTAAATTGTGTCAAAACACCAGGTCATGCAGCTGTGGGCCTAACAAAGTTAAACTCTTATTTATTCTGATGATTGCTCTGTGTGAATAGGAATAAAGACTTGTCTGTTAGCTGCATGTGTTTGGGAACTGTTCTTCTTGCTGTGGACATGCACCCAACCTGACCCACACATGGAGATTTGGTTGGTTTTTTGTTTATTACTACAAGGTACCGTTTTGTTGTGCTCCTAGGACTTTGGGATTAAATTAACACGTCCTTATTTCTTTGTATTTTGGGTTATCACAGGTTGTTGACCATAAATTGTATGAAAGTCGCACTGAATTTGACAGCGCAGTTGACAAAGTCCTTCAAGAGTTCTCAGTTGAGCTGATCTGTCTGGCTGGATTTATGCGAATACTGTCAGGTCCTTTTGTCAAAAAATGGGAAGGTAAGCACAGCATGGTAGTTTGTGCATTTAAAAAAAAAGTAATTCTATGGCTTATCCTCAGGAAAAAAGAAAATAGGAAAAATACAGAAAAGGGATCATATTAATTTGGGGTTTGCAAGATGCTGCACTTCCCATCTTGTAAGGAGAAGGAGGAGAAAGAGGAAGGCAGTATTTTTCCACCTTCCCTCTATCATTTCCACAGTAATCAGTAAGTGTTTGTTGGGGAGAGATGAGTGTCCAGCCTCTGAGAATTCCCTCCCCTGACAGATGAGCTGCTTTGGCTGCATATACAACTGCAAAACCAGGCAGTGATGTGCAGTTCCTATTAACAAAACATCTCCAGCCTTCTGGTCAGACATTCCAGGAATTCTCTCAATCCAAGGGCGGCATGTTTCACAGGAACATTCAGATCTTGTTTGTCCAAAGTGTTCATAGTGTGTCTCTCTTCTGGTCGTCTTTTACAATTTTTCCAGGTCTTCATTAGAATCATAGAAACACTAGGATGGAAAAGACCTCTTAGATCATCGAGTCTGATCATTCCTACCTGCCACTAAACCTGAGGCAGATAATGTCCCTGAGGCTGGTAACACCTCTGGCTTCTTCAGTGGCTGCTCTCCCTCCCCCAGTTGTTACATTCTTCTTATCTCTTTCAGTTTCTTTTAGGGAATCCTGAATCAGACAGAGGCAGCTGCTCTTCTCACAGTTTGCTCAGCTTTGGGTTCAGTCATGGTTACTTAAACTAGTTCTCACTCATACCAGTCACAGGCTGCCCAGCCCATACATTGCAGCTCTCTGGGCAGCCTTTATTGGGTGACTTTGTGCTAGCCTGGGTGTGTCTATGACACAGCCATTTACACCTGAACTACTTGTCAAACCTCTCTTTAAAATCAGTGGAGCAAAACAGGCATTCCTAGGAGGCAAATCCTTTTATGCTACGTCTGTCAGCTAAAGTCCGTCAGATGAATTGGTTTTGTTTCTCTCCATCTATAACAGAGTCCAGAATTAAAAAATGTAAAAGTAGACAGCTGTAGTTAGGAAAAAGGAATACCTGTCTACAAGAGATGTATTTTGAGAAGAGTATTCTTGTAGTGGATGGAAAAGAACTTTATTTAGGACAGAGATCTTCTTAGAATCATAGAATGACCAGGTTGGAAGAGACCCCCAGGATCATCGAGTCCAACTGTTCCCATCAAACACTAATCCATGTCCCTCAGCACTTCATCCACCTGTGCCTTAAACACCTCCAGGGCAGGTGAATCAACCACCTCCCTGGGCAGCCTCTGCCAGTGCCCAATGGCCTTTCCTGTGAAAAATTTTTTCCTGATATCCAGCCTAAATCTCCCCTGGCGGAGCTTGAGGCCATTCCCTCTTGTCCTGTCCCCTGTCACTTGGGAGAAGAGGCCAGCTCCCTCCTCTCTACAACCTCCTTTCAGGTAGTTGTAGAGAGCAATGAGGTCTCCTCTCAGCCTCCTCTTCTCCAGGCTAAACAACCCCAGCTCTCTCAGCCGTTCCTCATAAGGCCTGTTCTCCAGCCCCTTCATCAGCTTTGTTGCTCTTCTCTGGACTCGCTCCAGAGCCTCAACATCCTTCTTGTGGTGAGGGGCCCAGCACTGAACACAGGATTCAAGGAGCGGTCTCACCAGTGCTGAGTACAGAGGGAGAAATCTCGTGCAAATGAAGGATGAGTTTAGTTCTCTCTGATTTAGGGGCAGAGCACTTTGAGTGCTGATGCACAGAGCAGGGCAGAGCATTACATATAAGACTGTCCTGAGAGCAAAAGAAAAGACTTTCTTCAATACAGAACGGTTAAATCATTTTTTAAAATGTCCAGCACTGAACTGCACTTGAAAACAGATGTCTACCTGACCTGTGACCACAAGAGTCTCTCAGTTAGGTTTTAAGTGTGAGCTCGAACATTTAGTTCAGCCCAGGGGTCTGTGCCAGCCAAGAGGAGCCTGCTGTAAAACTCTGACTCGGCCATACCTAGGCACTGACTCCTCTGAATTAGCCATGTATAGTCAATTCTTGTTGCCGCTCTCTTAAAAGCTGTCAAATTTTCTTCCTCTCACAGTCACAAAGACATAAGAGTGTGAAGTTAGTTGTGAAACTCTTGCTTATCAGCCCGGAAATGTTAATTTTGCATGTTAACGTAAAGGACAGATATAGAAAACAAAGCAAAACAAAGCAAACACAAAACAATGTTCCTTTTGAGTGGTTTCTGACAGTGCTGTAATGAGAAACTGGTGAAACTTGTGCAGAAGTGCAGAGTTTTCAGCTCACTGCACCCAGTGCCTTTTTCCTCAAGCAGCAGGCAGGGAGGTGATGATGCTCAAAATAAGGTGATTTTGAGACACAAACCACATCTGAGATATTGTTGAAGATGAGTCAATACATTTGCCTCTTTTAAGTTGCACAGGTCGCTGTCTGCACGAGTTATTGCAGTGAGAGTGCAGATTTTGTGCGGTGCTGCCAGAAATAGCCTTCACTTCGCATTACAACATCAGATGCCTCTATTTTGGTGCTGCTGCCCCTGCCAGCACACGTCAGCTCAGTCTCGCTGCTTGGCATTTAGGTGGTGTTGAATGAATCCTGGTGACATACAGCCTTCCTAAACAGGAGGCTGCAGAGATGGCGTGGGTGGAGCACGTGGTGGTATAAATAGTATCGATGGCCACTTTTTTTAATCCTGTAGGGGTTTGTACCAAATTGAAAGGAAAATCTGGGGCTGCCAAACACCTTCTGACTTCACTTAGGCCCAGAATGGGCAGGAGGAGTTGTCACAAAGGTATTGGGATCAGACAGAGGAAGTCTGGTTGAGCGCTAGAGGTTACATTATCACTTTCGGGATCCCCCAGCAAACTTGCCATGTGGAAAGCAGTAGTGGCAGACAGGTGCTTTTCAGAAGGGCAGATAGAAGGGCTCCCATGGGAGCAGCTGTTGTCCTTTATTAAGCTAAAACAGGTGTGGAGGAAAAGTCCAGGCTAAAGAATTTTTGCCTTGTCATGGGGTGTCTCCTAAGTCATTTGAAACTGCACCAAAGTGTCTTTCGGGTGATGAGTTTGTAAGAAAGAGGATCATGCTTGTGATCAAAGAAGAGGAGAACAAGATGCTGAGGGAAAGGACAGCTGCACAAAAAAAAAATTAATCATTATTAGTCACTGGAGAAATCCACTTTAGCCATGCAATTCATCGTAACTGATTGCTGTCTTTGATTTTTCTGAAACAGTGAGACATTAGTTATCTCTCTGTATCATCAAAAAAACACATGCACGCAGAAGCTGTGAAAAATCTTTTTCACAAATATATTTTGTTTCTTGATGGTGCTTTGAATGCTCTGGAAAGGCTGAGCACTAAAAGACAATGACCTCACTTATAATTTTCCAGGAAAAATACTGAACATCCACCCATCTCTACTGCCTTCTTTTAAGGGAGCAAATGCCCACAAGCTGGTGTTACAAGCTGGAGTCCGAGTCACAGGCTGTACCGTACACTTCGTAGCTGTAAGTACTTCCTTCTCTCTCCATTTAACTCTAACTCATTAGTTTTTAGGTTTTCACCTCAGAGCTTGCTTGGAACACCCTTATGCCATCACATCTGATCACCTTTTCTCCTTTGTTCATCCGTGACATTATTAGATAATACAGAGCTCTCATTTGCTGTCTTCTGGAGAAGAAACTGGAAATGAATAGTCTATGCAGCAGCTTAAAATTTACCTAAGTTAACTTCTTCCCCACTGCTGCCTTCCACCAGTTGGACAGGGGTACTGGTTCACATATGGCCTTGGATAACCTGAAATCTGTATTACTACCCAACACCAACTACTTAGACGTTATCGTACAACCTTCCGTGTTTGTTGCCTTCAAGACAAATCAAAAAAAACCAACCCCCCAGCCAGCACTAGAAATGGCACAAAAAGCTTAGATTTGCTGAGAAGCAACACAGTGTTTGTGGGAACAGAGGAAAATGTAACAATTTATGTTAGTCAAAAACTAAAAAAGCAAAAGCCAGAGATCTCGCAGCTTGGAAGATGCACTTTTTTATCAGCTCAAAGAACATTATTTCCATCTTGTTCAGTTCTTGGGGCTGACAGTAACGAGTCTCTCCTCCTCTGCTGCATTCTTCAGATTATTCTCTCCTTTTCTACTGGTCCTAAAATCCGTTCTCATGAGTTTTACTTTCTCTTGGAAAAAGAGACAAAAACTCATTTCCAGATGGAAGGGAAAATTGTGTTCTGTTCTCCATGATATGACTTTAGATATCTTCTCTTGTGGCAATGCACTGAGANTATGCAGCAGCTTAAAATTTACCTAAGTTAACTTCTTCCCCACTGCTGCCTTCCACCAGTTGGACAGGGGGTACTGGTTCGCATACGGCCTTGGATAACCTGAAATCTTTATTACTACCCAGCACCAACTACTTAGACGTTATCTTACAACCTTCCTTGTTTGTTGCCTTCAAGAAAACTCATAAAAACCCCAAACCCCCAGCCAGCACTGGAAATGGCCTAAAAAGCTTAGATTTGCTAAGAAGCAACCCAGTGTTTGTGGGAACAGAGGAAAATGTAACAATTTATGTTAGTCAAAAACTAAAAAAGCAAAAGCCAGAGATCTCTCAGCTTGGAAGATACACTTTTTTATCAGCTCAAAGAGCATTATTTCCATCTTGTTCAGTTCTTGGGGCTGACAGTAACGAGTCTCTCCTCCTCTGCTGCATTCTTCAGATTATTCTCTCCTTTTCTACTGGTCCTAAAATCCGTTCTCATGAGTTTTACTTTCTCTTGGAAAAAGAGACAAAAACTCATTTCCAGATGGAAGGGAAAATTGTGTTCTGTTCTCCATGATATGACTTTAGATATCTTCTCTTGTGGCAATGCACTGAGAACCAGTAACTAAACAGCAGGGATCTTCTTTGTTAACATGCAAAAGAAACATCTGCGGGGTCCCTCTAGTCCAGCTGTGTGCCAGGGCTTGGCTAATTTACTCTCTTGAATTGAAATGTCATCATTTTGTCTAATTTAGCCTATTGTGTCCCCAGTTAATGTGGCTTTTGTTGTTTCCTGTAGCAGAAATGTTACTCACTCATGTTCTATCTGCTATCTTTCTGGCTATCGCTTTTACAGGAGGAAGTTGATGCCGGTGCAATCATTTTCCAAGAGGCAGTTCCAGTTAAGATTGGTGACACAGAGGAGACCCTGTCTGAAAGGGTGAAGGAGGCCGAGCATCGAGCCTTCCCCGCCGCCCTGCAGCTTGTCGCCAGCGGGGCTGTACAGGTGGGGGAAGCTGGCAAGATCTACTGGAAGTAGGAGCAGCTTGTCCTCAAAGATCCTCAGATGGGACAGCCGGGGTGCCTTGATTGATGAAAACAGAAGTCACACACAATATATTCTTGTAACAAAGTGTTCTTAACATAGGGTTTACCATGTCGTGTTCACATTCAAATGGTTAAAGATTTGTACTAAAATCCGCAGAAAGCCACAAATGGGAATATTAAAGCAGGGGGCTCTTCTCTGTAGTTTCAGCAATGGCTCCATTACATGCTTCCTAATTATAATCACTTCCTTGGCCAACATTTCTGTTCTCACTTTCTAACCAAACAAAAAACTGTTCAGCTGGTTACAGCGAGATCTGCGACTCTCTGAGATTGGCTTAGGAACACCAGTATTACTCTCTACCAGACCATACAAGCTGTAACAAGGTGTTCTCTTGTCGTGTGCTGTGAAGCGCTTGTGAGGCAAAGTTCTGGAACCAGTTCAGTGGAAGAGACAGCTAACGGCAAAACACTTTACTCATAAAAATGGCCAGCCAGAACAAGAGGAACTGGCCTCCCAAAACAGTAATCATCCCTGCAGGTAATGAAATGGATTCTTTTCACATGTAATTTCTGTTTTAATGTTGGCAGATCTTGTCTGGCCCAGCTTCTGGACTTATCCTATCATTTCAAATATTGGAGCGGCCATCAATCAGATGCTCAATAGAATTAAATGTCTGTTGACCATTTGCCTTCAAGCATCCCTGTGTGAATGCACATATAAATTCCCCTCAGAGATTTGTTCAGAGCCAAAAAAATTGGGTTTTTTTAATTTTTGGAATGAGCAGAAAGGGAGTTAGGAGTGGATAAAAATGTGGCTTTGGTTTGTGAGATGTTCTTCAGATATTCTGCTGAAGTTAAGTGCCTTTATTCTTGGAACAGTATTTTTACCTGGAATAATGCTGATGGAAACCCAGTAAATATTATCATTCTGAAAACAATAAGGTTTTATTGCACAGCTGAAAGCTTGTAATGTTTTAACATAGCCGTGAAAACATTTTGACTAGTAAAATATTCAGTTTTCCCCCACACAAACCAGAGGTATCTGACCGAGGCTGCTGCTGTATGTTTCAGAGCTCCCTTCTAATGCAGAGAAAGCTGATTAGTATTCCTTATGGTGCTTCTGTGTTCAGGTAATCTCGATTTGGATTGGAAATAAAGTCTAATAAAGTTAAACAATTAAACGTCAACATCTTTCCTTGGAATTCCTTTGCCAGTGGCATAAGCTGGAGGAGGAGTCTGTGAAACAGAATCTTTGCCTGCGGTACCACAACTGTAAGTCAGCTGGGGAGGTTACAGGCACGAGCAGTGCTGCTTAATTCAGTGACGATCCGCAGAGCACAGTGACCTCGCTGTTTTAGTGGCCGCATGCTCCGTGATGGAGAAGCTTGCTAACAAACTATTCCCGTCATCTTTTGTCACCGAGGATAAAGCTCAAGCAAGTACAGAGAAAAATGGATATGGTCAAAGTTAATTTGCTTGTAAAGGGCAAAGAATAAAAGCTACGTCTTCAGTCCAGGGTTTTCCTTTACAAAGCTGCCCTCCCCCTACAGCCAAGCTGCCCGCCAAGGCCTGGAATCGTCTGTCTCAGAGAATGTAAAAGATGTGGAAAGGATCCAGCTCTTGCAGGGCTTTGGCCTGCCCAAGTTCATTGCTTTCGCCAAGACAAAGCAAACATTTCACAAGTCAGAAGAAATTGTACTTCAATTACCTCAGACGCTGGAAGAAGTAAGACTACTAGGGGGTGAAACTGCTACCTGTGCAGTTAGTAAGTACAATATTATTGATAAAAGCAGTTTGATTGCTGCCAGAAAGGCCAACATCACAAGACTGAGCGCTCCAACTCCCTTACCCTGTTCCATCACAGAAAGCTTGAGGAAGACTCAGGTATTTTGCCATCTAAGACTGATGACAAATGGAATTTAAGCACCTATCTCTATGTCTACAAATGCATAAAAAGGAATATCATTGTGAACTGAATGCTGGATGGCTTTGCTTCAATTACCACTCTGGAAGAAGAAGACACGGATGAATAGACTATCCCCACACTCAGTCTCCGAGGGATGCCAGGAACACAATTAGAGAAAGAGTTTGATACTATGCTGATCATCTGCATACCCATGAGAGCAAAATAACTGTCACCCTCTTCTCTTAATGTTTTATTTGTTAATCTTGGAACATGTAGTCATGTGTGCTTTGCTGTGCAATTCAAATAACATACAACAGGAAGTTACTACAGTTACAACAGACTAAAACCAAACTATGCTTGGCAATGAAGCTGCTGAAGGAACTGGAGCACAAGCCTTATGAGAGGCATCTGAGGGAACTGGGGTAGTTTAGCCTGGAGAAAAGGAGGCTGAGGGGACACCTCATCACTGCCTACAGCTGCATGGAAGGAGTGTGCAGGGAGATGGGTGATGGTCTCTTCTCCCAAGTGACAGGCAATAGGACAAGAGGGAATGGCCTCAAGCTGTGCCAGGTGAGGTGCAGGTTGGACATTAGGAAAACTTTCTAACTGAAAGGGTTATCAGTGGTTTAGTCACCATCCCTGGAGGTGTTTAAAAGATGGGGAAATGAGGGACTCAAGGATATAGTTTCATAGTGGACAAGTACAGTTGGACTTAGTGATCTCAAAGGTCTTTTCCAACAAGTGATTCTATAATTCTAAGCTATGAGTTTATCATAAAAATTATCCATACATACCAAACATTTTTTAATCTTGCCTTGTCACAGTTCTTCCCGTTTCTCCCAGATCATGAAAAGTACACGTTCCTTGCTCCACTCACTGGAGTACAAGAGACAAATACAGATTTCTGTACATAAGTGGCACAGCTTGCAAGAGGCAATTGAATTTTTCTCCCCTCCTGAACTACTGAAACACCACTAGCTACATATCAAAAACAAAAGGAAAAATTAGACTTAACTGACTCATGCTCTCAAACAGCCTGATGCGACCAAGGGCAAGATATAGCATATACCCCTCACTGGTACAGTACATATCATACCAAAGCAAGAGTATTTTTTTAAACTCTGGATTTAACGATTAGTGGTCCCTCCTCTGGAAAACTGAGCACTGGCGACTTCTTTTCTACTTTGTTCAAGCAGCATCTTAGCTGACTTGCTTCTTGTGATTCGTTAGTTGCATGCAAGGAATTATTCTGGCAGATACAAGCTTCCACAGAAAAAGGGTTTCCTTCAACAGCAGCAACTCTGGACCAAACTGATTATTCAGCCAAAAAAGAAAACGGAGATTTTCCTGCTCCTGCAAGTTAAGCTGAGGATGTCTTGTTCTGCTGATTTCAGGGATGAAGGAAGAAAAATGCTTGAAATCTGGTGTTTCCTAAAAATCTCTAATTAAATTTTCATCCCTTGAGATCCAAATGTTTTAATATGAAATTCTGGGAATGTCTGCATGCTGCTTTCTTTCAAAGAGCAGGTGAAAGCATCTCATGTATGTTCAGCACTATTACATCGTATCAACAAATAATCTGTGAAGGGCAGTTTGTTTCATTTTGCTTGCCTTTGACAAGTTCCCTGCCTTTTTGGCCTTTGGACCTTCTGCTCAGCAGCTCAATAAACTGCCTCCCACACTCCAGTATGTGTTAATGTGCTCTATGTCCCAGTGAGCTCCCACGATAGCGGGGCTCACAAGGATGAGGTCCCTGCTAGCCTCTTACCTCCTCCCACAGAACTATGCACTCATCCATAAAGCTTTTTCACTCCACAACTTCACACCGCGCCAGACTGAGCTTCACTTCTGATCTGCCCTGACATGTCTGGTCTTGTCCACCCAGCATTTGCTGGTCACCCTCTTGCAGCATCATCATTCATGTTTGTGGCTGCTTTGTGAAGCTCTTGGTGCTCTGCAATGTGATGCAGCCAACAAAAATCGAACCCTCGGAAGATTTTATTCCCCTCTGAAGCAGCCAACCATTTTTACAGCTTAAGATTCCTCTTTGATTTGTAACACGGTGTCTCCTTTACAGATGTGAAAAACAGAACAAAGAAATTTAAAATCTGAAACGACAGCTTTGCTTCCAGCGCCAGTTTTGCAAAAGGAGTGTAACTAAAGCTGCAAGCTGAGGGAAAGGGATCGTGGCTCAGAATGGAAACCTGTGACACTGATAGGCCTGCAGTCAAAGCAGATTGAGGGCAAGAAGGAGGGAGGAGGGAAGGATGAGCAGAGCAAGCTACACCACATCAGTTTCTTGAGGGTCCACGGCCACAAGAGAGGACGCGCAGTCTCTCTTCTCCTCTTGAAGACAGAGACTTTGGCTCTCCTGTTTCCAGCAGGTTTTACCATCGGCTCCTAACTGCACTGCTCCACTGGCCACCAGCTGCAGGGCGATCGGAAAAGCCCGACATTCAGCTTCTTTAACTCTTTCCGACAGCATCTCCTCAGTGTCATCTGCCTTCACTGGTACTGGTTCCTGGTGGATCACTGCTTTTGGACTGGATTCCTCCTGAAACAGGAATATGGGCAATCTTTGAGAAGGAGCCAGTTAACAGTCTCAGAAAGGATTATGGATGACACAGATGAGGCAGAGAAAGCTTCATGAGAGATCTCAGCAAGCACAGCCATAAATGTGTGCAGGAGGCTGAAAGTACATCCAGAAAGGCTTATGACCTCTGTTAGGGGTAGCTACATTACATTAGGGCATACAGCAGGAAGAGAGACACAGGCTGGAGGATCAGAAGGCAGTCTGTCCAGGCCAGGAGAAACCAAACAGCCCCCCATGCAATACGAAAGAAGATGATAGGGCCTCAAGAGCCCATAAATACAATGTAACCCCCAATCTTCCTGGTTTTACTGGTAATAACCCCAAGATTTCCACACATTCCTATTACCTCCTCTTGCTTCTGCCTTCAGAAAGAAAACACCAATTCCTTTTCATAACTTACTCAATGTTAGGCAAGAGGGCACTTACCAGGACAAAATGCACAGTGCAGCCTGTGACTTTGAATCCACTATGCAGGGCTTGCTGATGGGCATTTCCATCCTTGATTGGTGGGAAAAGTGATGGGGAAGCATTCAAAATTTTCCCTGGTCATCAGTGTGACAGCAGAAAATAAAAAAATCAATTTGAACTTAATTCGCTTAAAAAAAAAAAAGTGAGATGTGATCATCAGTTCAAACTAAGAGCATTCACCACCACTCTGGAGTTTAAATAGTCTCAACTGCAGCCAGAAGATAACCAGGCATTTTTAGGTTCAGGTTAAAAAGCACAAAATACACATGGTGTTACAATCTCTAAGGAAAGCAGATGAAATGCTGCTCAGATCTGAGGAAGTACTGCTGTTCCAGGAAGACTGGGGATGATGTGCAGGCTTTGTTGACAGCCAGACAAGCATGGTTCAGTTAAGGCCAAGGATTTAATTTGCTTTTGTGTCTGTGGATGGACAGACAGAACTGAACTGACTGCTCTGCAGGCATTCCTCCTTCCCAGCAGGAAGGTAGACCAGCTCTGTGACTCCTCATTTTGCTCCTTTGTTACTCATTATGCCAGCACAAGGCGTTCCTCTGCCGATGCACAGTCGGAATCTCAGCACAGTCCCACTAGCTGAAACAAATGAAAGCTTAAGGCAGCCCCACTGGATTATATGCAGTCCTCAGTGTCAGCAAGACCGTGAGAGATTAAACCAAAAGACAAAGCACTATGACTGCGTAATTCTGGTGAGACCGAGTATCCCTATTCTAATTTCTCTTCTATAGTCACAATTTCTTACCTTTCCATTTCCTGAGAAAAGGACTGGACAAAACTCTCATAAATCCTGAAAGACATATTAGTTCAACAGCGAACTCTTCAAGAACTCGGTCAATTGTGCTGTCAAATTCAGAGCGACTCCCATATAACTTATGATCAATCACCTAAAACATTGAAACAGATGAGAAGTCATATTAAGGAAATAATAAGTTTTTGTTCATGAGAGCAGCTACCTGGGCAACAAAGAGAAAGCAAAATGGATTCATTCCAGGACATCTGAGGATTTAAAAGTTATGAGTTTGTATGTCATCCACAATATTTATGATTTTTTTACATTCATACAAACATCTCTGGGAACACCCCACTAACTTGCTAGTTAACCCTGTATCATGCAGGGTACTTTCTAGGATGCGTAGACTATCTACACATAGATAAGACAACTGTGAAAAGAGAAACGTGTGGGTAATGCGGTGTAGAGGGAAATAGGGGGGAAGACATCAGAAGATACTGAAGATAACTCTTACTCCACAATGTCCAGCCAATGACTAGTGTAAAAATAGTAATGAGTCATTAATAAACATCACTACCAGTTGCTTACTGAAAATCATGAAGTTATCTAAAAAGAGAAAAAAATGGCCAGATATTCTGCATAAAGGGAGGAGTCAAGTCTTGTTCTATCTCACCTCTCAGCTGTACTTCCCAAGGTAAGTGTTGATTCCTGACTGTCCATGAAGACATCCAAAAAAAGGGGCTAACAAAGCTACCATGCTCTTGCCTATGAAAATGTAATTAATTTTGACATAACTTTTTCACACAGAGATAAGTCTTTACGCTTCCAGAAAAAAAATAACATGAATCCAACTCAGTTGTTGAGGAAGCTTGCTGAAAAGTTTTTATTGTATGGAGGCTCTCTAACTATATATTCCCATCTGTGTGTAGCTGTACAAATACATTAACCACTAAAAATCATTAAATGTTAGAGGAAGAATTCCTGATGGGCTGCATTTGAAATCCCAAGTTGCTGGATGTTTTCAAAAGCTACAATCCATACTTTGACAAATACCAGGATGTGATGTTACTCTTTTTTTTTTTCTGTTTTAGGAAACAAACCGACAAAAGTTGCTATAACACAGTGCTACTCTACTGACCACAGGCAGGAGAAGACATTCATATGGTGCTGCTGAAAGTGATGGAGCACATTATGAGACAAAGGTCTTTCTAAAGAGGGATGAGCTATGGAGATAACATGCTTATGCTGGTGCGAGATTGTGTCCAAAGAGAAATGAAGCTGGTGAAGGGTCTGGAGCACAAGTCTTATGAGAGGTGGCTGAGGGCACTGGGGCTGTTCAGCCTGGAGAAAAGAAGGTTGAGGGGAGACCTCATCACTGCCTACAGCTGCTTGAAAAGCTGTTGTAGTGAGGTGGGTGTTGGTCTTCTCTCCCAAGTAACAAGAGATAGGACAAGAGGGAATGGCCTCAAGTTGCACCAGGGGAGGTTTAGACTGAATTAGGAAAAATGTTCACTGAAAGCATTGTCAAGCACTGGCACAGGCTGCCCAGGGAGGTGGGTGAGTCACCATCCCTGGAGATATTTGAAAGATGTGAAGATATGGCACTTGGGATTGTGGTTCAGTGGTGGACATGGGATTGTTAGGTTTTATGATTGGGCTTGATGATTTTAAGGGTCTCTTCCAACCTAAATGATTCTATGATTCTGTGTGTTTCGCAGAGCCTGAACTGATTTAAGTTAAAGCTTGAAGCTGCATTGGCTACAGTCTCAGACTCAAATCATCAAAGCGCTTGCAATCTGAAGTCCCTTCCTAACTCTGGACTGTAGCACTCACTCATGAGGTGGGAAAGACACAGACTCCAGTGAGCACTGTCCATGCAGTTTTCAGCTTTGCCTCTCCTGATGACTCTGGCAGCTTTGTGCTACATCCACTTAAAAGTTTTAAAGAAAAGTGAGACATGAATACCTACCAAGCATTTCATAAAATACCAATAGACTCAGTAGCTGTAAGGTGGTGACAAAAAGGAAAAGAAATGGGTGTCTTTACCCTGGTGGGGATTCCAGCACGGGCTGCATTTCGTAGTTCTTCCACACCAGACTTGTTGGAGATGACAAGGACAACTTGAACACAACTGCCTGGCTCTTTTGCGTAACCGATGAGTGCAGCAAGGTTTGTGCCTCAAATAAAAAGAGAGCAAACATGAAACTGAGAACTGGCTTTCAATTCTGTTTATCTAACAAAAATGCTGTTTTCAACAACTGCACAAATAGATGAGGACTAAGGAATTTGTGCACTAGTAAAACTCATTTAAACAGCACAATACAACATCTTGACTTCTAGTCAGACTTGCTTTTAGAAGGCTCCACAGACTTTCCTGCAAAAAATGTAAGGTGGATGCACTTGTATCAGGGCTGAATTCAGCCTCTCCTTTGTAAGGACTTTTCTCTGTGTGATGATAAATGAAAGCTCACCTGTTCCAGAGACGAGAACAGCTACTTTTACTTTGGTTTTTCTGGATTGGTGTTGACCTTCGACAACAGCATTATTCAGCAGATGCTGTGGGCTGCTCAGCTGCAGAGCTTCAAGGAGATTCTCGACTTTGATGTGAGAACCTCCTCCAAATATTAAGGAAAAAGTTAAAAGTAAAATACCTTAGACTTTACATTCCCATCTAAGCTTTCTTTGTATAGTTTACTAGTAATAAGTTTCAATTGCAAGAAAAACCTATCAGTCATTAATCTATCCTATCACTAACAGAACTATAAAACCATACATTACTTTAACACAACCAACTCACACTAGTTGTGCTGATCCCTTTTGTGTTACTCTCAGAATTGTCTCCAAAACCCTAAGCATAGCACAGGTTTTCAAGGATTATCCCAATCTTTTACGCTTGTCTCCCTCTTTCTTGCATGTTACAGAAAAACCTGAAGATGATGACAACAGAGCTGAAGTTGCATTTTGGCTGCCCAAACCAAGCTGTTTGGTTTCCAGAGGTATTCCAGGCTGTGTCTTGCTGTATGTCAAGCAATGGACATACCAGAATGAAGACTTGCCATCCCATGTGAGTGTACACAGTTGTGGCCTATCCTCCATCTATACACAGGATCCATGTAAGTAGGGAAGTGGTTGGAAAGGGCGTGGGTTGATTATCATGATTGTGGTAAAATATAATCAACTAAATAGTGTTTGAGCCCTTACAGTCATCAGAGGAATTTACTCAAGTCCCAAGCAGGTATTTGGGTAAAACACTATTCAAGTTATGTCACTCTGAAAAAGACATTCACTTCTCACTCTGTTTAATAATGAAATCTAGATGGAAGGTGTTAAGTACCCTTCAGCCTAGTGAAAGGAAAGCAAAGTAATGTGAACTACACAATCTTTGCGGTAGGGAGTCTCCTCAGAACCTTCAGAACTGAGGACAACTGGTATAATCCAGGAGATGCTTGCACTTCACAGAATCACGCTCTAAAACAGCTTACACTGTATCAAATCAAATAGTGCATTCTTAAGTGGAAACCCCTCAGAAGTGAGACAGGTGAATCTGTTACACTTTGAATTAAACCATACTCTTCAATTTTTGTGTCTTCATTTGCCATTATGACACCTGCTAACCTGTGTGACAAGGGGCAGCAACTTTCCCAATCAGCCAAGCTTCCTCATGTCTCTGTATGTCCTTAAGAACATGCTCAGCCAGGTCTTTCTGCACAACCAAGACTGCACCGATCCCACAATGAAATGTCTGAGCCATCTCTTCCTCAGAAAGGTTTCCCTCTCTGTAAAGCCAGCAAAAGATTTCCGGAATCTTCCAACTGAGAGCATCTGAAAATGATTGAAATTTGTGTATGATCAGCACAAACGTTTGCTACTCTTCTTTGTTATATACAATGACAGCGTGTCAGAGTGTAGCCCCGGCTAATTTTGGCAGCTAAAACCAAGCAGCTGGGATCCCAAATCCCCTCCCCTCCATTCCCAGGGAAATGAAAATGGGAGGAAAAAGACTTGTGGTCTGGAAGTTATTACAAGAGCTGACAGAGACCAATTCTCACTATTTTAGGAATGCTCTTTAATCCAAATTCCAGCCAGCTTTATAGGTGCTGTTTCACTAGAGCTTTCTAGCTGTAATTTGGTGAGCCAAGCCTTCTCTAGGCTTTCTAATTAGAACATGTGGGGCATGATGGTGAATTAAGATTTATTCATCCCTCATCAGCCAGAAGAGCAAAGCTACAGATGACTTATGTTTCTTCCTTAAGAGATAAAGCAGCCATAGGACAACATTTCCTAGTTTTATTGGACTATTTAAGCAGAACCTCTTTTTCCGTTGCAAATAATCGATAAGCACTATAAGAGGGTATAATTAGATGTATTGATGGGCAGACTGTAACAGGGCTGAGTGTTCAACACACGCATAAGAAGCATGGATGGGCTTTCACAGTGACCCTACTGAGACAGGCGTGGCCTTAGTTTTTCTGTGGAAAGCTTGCCATCTCAATTACATTTTAGAAAACTAAAAATCCATGGGCTTATCTTGCCTGTAGTTCCAGGCAGTGGCAAGCAAGCTATGCACCACCTTAGTTAGCTGGGTTTGTTTCTTCCCTTTCTAATTTCATTCTAGATAAATACAGACAGACATACAGATACCTCCCTCTCTCCCCCTCCCCAAAATATTTCTGGACTTGCATGAATATGGTTTTCTTTAATACTATGAACTTTCAAATACTTTGCCCAATTTTGGCTTCAACAGAAAAAGTTCTGCCTTACTTACAGATGTCAAATGCTAATTTGTTGTGGGGAAGCTACCACCTACTATAAAATTTATTTAATATGTGCACGTGTGTGTGTACACATACTGTGGAGCAAATCAGACAAATTATTTCTCTCTGCAAGCTTCACTGTTTGGTCAAAATGTTTAGTATGGAGGAGTGTCTTGAAGAGCACACAATCTTCTCAACCACCTTTTGTCCTAGAGATAAGCTGCCTTCAAACTTCCCTTAAATTTCCCTTCTCCAATGAGAAAGTGGTGCTCATCAGTTGATGCTTACTTGAAATAGGAATGCTTTTGGCAGGCTTTTTGGAAAGGCACTGACTTCAGGTTATTCAGTCTCCAACTATGTAGACACACACATTCCTGAATATCTCTGTAAGTGAAGCTGAAAAGTCAAGTCCACACTGTACATAAATTTTGCCAAATGGAAACAGACACCTTTGATATTTACCTAGGACAGCACTGACATGTTCTGGCAGGAGTCTGGAGACACCTTCCACCAACCCCTCCTCAGCAATGAAGGCAAAAGCTTTCACATGCCCTGAGCGAAGAATGGGCAGCAAAGATGGACTGTACATTTTTGATGGGCTCAGCAATATATCTCCTGCAAAAAGAAGTGTCAATTCCATCAATTTTTTTAAAAAGTCATTAAGTATTTAGTGGGAATGCTTCTCTGAACATGTTTCTAATCTTTGTAGCAGACACCCTTGGGAAGCAATAAAATATGCTGACCCATTCTTCCAAAACTGTGGAAGCAGGCCCACACACCTGCCCCAAAGACTGACTAACCCTAACCCATCCTGAAGCAAACAACCCTTGGCAGCACCTACATATCAAAATGTCTGAACATAATTAATTCGTTTGCAGGTTTGCTTTTGAAAAGAAAGATATTGTACCTAGAGTCTTTTCACCGCAACTGCCTGGTGCTGGTGAGGAGTAGTGTAAGGAGGACATTAAGAGAATCTTCCTTATGATGCTAAAGCCAGGGCCATGAATCCCAGAAGAGGCCAGTCCAATAAGCACATCCTCCTCATCAGCTCTCTGCAGCTGCAGAAGCATCTGCCCCCGCTCCACTGCGCCAACCACAAAGCCGGCCAGGTCATATTCGCCAGAAGAATATGTGCCAGTCACCTCAGCCATCTCCCCACCTAAGCGGGAAGAGAAAGCAGTCAGCACCAGCTGTAAACATTTTTGATTGTTAACTTTAAGTTTATAGCATCTCCTAAAATAAGCAGTGTACCCAGAATAGTCGCAGAGACACGCAGCCTAAGCAGCACATTCAATCTTTCTTGGTTTCTCACCTCAAAACTTGAACAAAACAAAGCTTCATGAAGTTAATGAAAGATGATTTTTTTTTTCCATTTCATGATACTAACCTGGCACCTCCCTGCAATGCCCACATATCTTAGAGGGAATGAAAACACATTAACACTTCCAGAATATCAGGCATTCCATTTTGCTCTTTTTGTGCAGGGATAAATAAGCAAGAATCAGGATCCAAATGAATGGTTTAAAAATCATTCCACTAATGCTGAGTCATTTTAGAGATAAGTAAGATTCTAAGCCCAAATGCTAGACTATTTTTTACACCAAACAGAAACCTAATGCCACGTTCTGCCTACCAACTTTGGTTAACTGGTAATTGTTTCAACATCAGAACCTTCAAATCTCAAAGGAGAGGAGTGTTCATACCCAAGAAAGCACATCCTGCATTTCGGCAAGCTTCAGCTATTCCTTCTTTGATTGTTTCAGTCACTTCAACATCTAGTTTGCCACAAGCAAAATAGCTGAGAAAGAAGAGAGGCTCTGCTCCTTGAGCCAAGATGTCATTGACACACATGGCAACCAGGTCCTGACCTATGGTGTCGTGTTTCTTACATACTTGTGCAATCTGAAAAAAATGGTGAGATACGGCACTGACAACAAGAAATATGCAACCCCCAGATATTAATCAGCCCAATAAGCAGATATCTTCTTTTCTCTGAAAATAATCGCAATAGAACATACATGCAGAGGATAACCTGGTGTGTCATACACCTTAAATAAAGAGAAAACAGCTCATTTTCCTGCAGAGAAAAGAAAAATCTGTTTTGTTTTTTTTTAAAACATTAATTCAAATTCTAGCTCCTGCTACCCAGAAATTGTAATTTTTGATTGTTTGTTTGTTTGTTTGCTTTTGGGAATATTATGACAAATCCAGAATAAAAGGTGTCTAAAAGCAATTACAAATTCCCAGGATATTCAGCCAACAGAACATCCTAGCAATTTCAAAAAATGAGATTGAGTTGCTCAAACATCACTATGCGTTCTGCTTTAAGCTTGCCTACTAATTTCACTGGGCTAGGCAGCAAAACAGAAACAATTTCTGGAGTGCTTTTCTTCTTCCCCAAGTCCACAGGAAATGAGATTCTTCAATTCCACCCTCCCCAAGGAATCTTTTTATTTCAGCTATCTCATGTCATGGACAACAACGTGGGCCTGGTCTGTAGGCTCCCTTGGACAACAGATCTTTCACAAAGCAATACTACTTCTCTCAGGAAGGCAGCTATTTGCTTTTTAAAAAGTTATCACAGTGTTTGCATCCTGCAGACAATGAAATCTGATTCAGACATCGTGGCTTCTATAAAGTGGTGACACTACATTATCACAAGCAGAGGTTTCTATACTGCCAGGGATACACCAGAGTGGTTCCATTTGTGCCAACCGCTGATGTAGGTGTGCAGCCCCAGCTCACAGGATTTAATTCATTTCTGTCGGCTACCACTTCAGGGTCTGAAACAGGACCAAGGCAGCATATGTATGGATGAATTTTCAAAGAAACTGCGTTTTACTGACACAGCTCTATCAGCATAGTTATACCAGCACAGAAAATGCAAGTACAGAAAGATGGGAGAGGGAAAAATGCAGATAAATGCTATCACTGGCTTTGAGATGGTGACAGATCAGCACCTACTCAAAGTTTGAGTTTGGATTATAAGCCTGATTTCTTTCACTGGCTGGAGGATTTAGAAATGCTATAGAAACTAGTCATTCTATGTCTTTTGTTGCATCACATCTTCCTTTCACTGTTCTACTAAAAATTCGTACTGGCATCGGCCAACTTTTTTTGGGCAAGGAAGAGTCTTGGGAACAATCTGTATAAACACAGTTGGGAATGTCTCTCTGCCAAGCAGTTGGAACGAAGTGTTACAAAAGCCAGCACCAATCCCTTTTTCATGCTCAGAAGTGTCCGAGGATGTACGACTGCAAAAGACCCTCTGGATTATTTTGTTTGGTTTCCTGCTGTTGCAGGAAGCCCCACCATATCACATTACTAACAGTATAAACACCAACTCAAAACAAGTTAAGTTGCTGTGGTTGACCAGTGAAAGGCAGTCTCAGACCTCTAACTACTCCAGATGGCTGGAAGCCGCCTTCTGGCTCAATTTATCCTATGTGTTCTTGTGTAATTAGCATTATTTATCTATTGGCTTCTCTTCATCTCTAATGTTTATTTCCTCCATCCTTCTTTTCCTCAGTGTCCTGACAAGGTAATCGTGCTACCTCTCTGCATACAATTTATTAAGCTGACATTTATCAACACTCCCTCTGTACTTCGCAAAGCCAACAGACCCTTTATTTTATAGCAGAAATTCTAGTTATTAGTTCCTCAAGTGCTCAACTAAATATTTTGATTTATTATCATTTCATCACAAAATAGGCAGAGCCTTCTCATTCTCAATAACATATGCACAGGCCTTGCTTAAACCATCATCTACAAAGTTCAAATGACCACTGCAGTGGACTTGGGATGTATTTTATAATGCTCAGAAGGGTGCAGATAGTGCAATTGACATTTAAAACAGTCTTGGGGGATAACATCAGCTTTGCTACAGTCAAGTTGCAAGTTACCTGCAGTTTAGGTCCAAGGCCTTTAGCTTGAGATACCAAGATAGGATCATCATAACCAGATGCTTTCAAGTCGAAGAAACCAGCAAAGCCTCCTACTTCTGAATGACTGCCTGCCAAGTACAAATATGTCAAGGATCACTTTTAGGGGAAATAACAGGACCCAAAAATCTCATCAAGGCAAGTACTGCAAATTATGATTTCTTGGAGAAGACTGTGTTCACTGACAGAAACAGCTTTGTGAAGCATGAACCCCAAAGTCACATTTCACAGTGTTGTAAATAGATCTTTATTATTCTGTACTTGTGACCTATGATTTGTGTACAGCAAAGGTTAAGCATTTTACCAAACTTAACAGCTCGCCTTTTTTCTTTATATAGCTAATCCTAATCCCTTTCCTAAGGGGAAGGAAATCAACAAGAAATGTTCTTTGGTAGATAACTGCTAAAAGTAAATACCATAGTCTGAAGAACAAATAAGCAGTTCAGTGCTTGTTAGCCTGATGCTGTACTCAAATACACAGCTCATAGGATCTCTTCTGTCCAGTGATATACAAAAGCATTTCATCAATCTAAGAGTTATTCTGTTCACCAGACTGACCTTGAAAAACTGCAACAATACCCATGTTGAGCCAACTATTTTTTAATTAAGCAAAAGAGGAGCGATGAGAAAGAAATTAGTTTTCTTTCTCTGTGGAAACCCCAGCCCGCTTTCTCAAGCTCAATTTCAATGCCAAGAATGCATTGCTTAGCTCCCGGGGAAAAAAACCCCAACCTTCTGTACTGTACAACATATTGAGGAAATTCAAAGATTCTTCCCAGTCTTACCTGATCTGGTACCACTTAAAAGTGATGTTTCCAGTTGATGAAACAAAACATCATTGATTACAGTTTCCACACGTCTCTCTCTGTATATTAGACCCCTGCAGAGATTAAGGATATGGTAGCAGCAGAAGTGACATTTTCTGCCCAGACCATTATTCATCACATAAACGGGAACAACAGATATAAAACTTCGGACTAGCATCTATTTCTGCTAGTGCCTTTGCTTACATACAGAGACTGTTTGAGAAGCTGTATACCCCGATGGCCAATGTCCTTCCTGTAAGTGGCACCCTTGAAACGTACGGCTGCTACACCCCTGTTGGCTTCTCCCAGTGCTTTTATCAGGTCCTCCTTAACAGCAGTAATGGAGAGGACTCTGCCACCACTTGTCACAACTCTGCCATCCTTCAGCGTTGTGCCAGCATGGAACACCTGCAGCCCTAACTCTTCAGCTTGCAGCAGCCCTGCAAAAGCAAAAGGAATTCTCAGAGCATTTTAAATCACATGCTATATTGGCAAAGCAGTGAAGTTTGAAGTTCTTTCTTCGGTCAAGGCAGAGTAACAATAAAGCTTCCCACCTGACCTTTCTTCTGAGAAAAACCATTAGCAGTGAAGGGAATACCCCTCCACTGGTCCTAAGACTCCCTTATGAGACATCCAGTAAGGACACATATCACACAGGAACAGAAGCAAAGGATCCAGGAGTCACAACAGGACATATAACCACTCTGTGCCAGGACAAAGCTGTGCTGTATGTTGTAATTGTGAATAATTTGTGCAGGGCTTGCTTTGTTCTTCTCATTTGTCTCCATGTATTTTCTTGTTAGAGGGAAGCAAAATTGTTCAGGGTTTTTTTTAGATTCATATTTTGAGGAGAGGTTAAGGGAAGAGGAAGAACTACTGCCATCACCTGGAAAAAGCAAAACAAAACATACCTTTCTCCTTGCTATCAGCAAGATAGATTTTATAAACAAGAAAAAAAAAGACCTTTATACTTGCTGAAGGTACAATGTAATACACTGCCACAGCACTGCCCTGACAAGGTCAAAGCTGAGCCCCAGCCCTTGCTTAATGGAAACTTAACTCCTTCCCATCTTGTTATAAGGAATACTCAAGAATAAAATGTTTGTTAAGATATTAAAGTGTAGGAATCAACATGGAAAATAGGAGAAAAAAACCCAAAACCAAACAACTCCTGGGGCTGGAGTAAAATAATAAAAATATGGTTTGAATTTCACTGTTGTGACTGTCTTTTTTGCATGGTTAACAAGCAGCAGGGTCATGTCATCTCACTTCTACAGCTACCAACTTGAAACAACTTAAGTTCCTGAGTCTGGCTAACAAAAACTAGCTCCCTAGCAGAAGGATTCATTCCGTTATGTGACTGGGATTTGTACAGTTACAGAAGTGCAGAGCTTTCCAAAATATCACTGACAAAAGAAAATAAATGCAGCAAATAAACTGGAAGAGGACAAATCCCTGCAGAAATCTTGACAAAGGAAAAATCAATATAACATAACTTTCTCCCTGGGTCATGTAGAGTAACTAGAGTTCTGACAAAAATAAGATGACCTTAATGCAAGATCAGTTGTCTGGGTTGCTTTACACAAAGTACAGCAGACTGCGAAGGTAGTAGCTGAGGGGGAAGGAAATAGTCCTGTAATATTCCTCTCTATTTCCAAGCATTTTAAGAGAGATATTAAATGAGATATTAAACCACAAGAGTTTTAACATAGAAAATAAATACTGATCTAATGACCTAAGTGTCCACCTTCCACAAAACCCTTTGAAGAAGAGATCACTACTAGCAGCGTACAGCAATGATCCTGGATGGCTGGCACAAGAGGAGCCACGCTGATGGTGGAGTCATGTACCACTCCTATTTTAAGGGCCACAGGCCATCAAGTCCCACCCTTATCACCTGGTCAGGCATTAGCTAAGATAATGTGATTCCCAGCAAGGAACCAAAACAGCAATAAGTACATTTTGTGGAAACACTCCATATGGATACATGAGAGCTGTCCCAAGTGGGTATAATGCCCCACCACCTTCTTATCTCAGCAACCAGCTACAGAGAGTTGTAATTTTGATGTGATTTTAATCCTTTAGACCCTGTGCTACTTTGACAGGCATGCATTCTGGTTAAAGGATCTTATTGAACAGCTATCCCTTCCACAACAAGGAGCGACTAATGAAGTCAGACTCTGACAGAGTGTGAGTGGTGGGATGGAGAACAGCTGTTCAGCCCTCTGGAAGAAGAGGTAAACGCAAACCTACTGAAGCACTACAGTGCAATTAAGTAGTAAAGAAGCCCACTGCAGATACCTGTTACCTCCATGCCTTTGTCATAGTCTCCTGGGTATCCTGGACTTGCCATGACCACACACACAGCTGTACTATTTTCTGACCAGGCTGGCATGAAGCTGCAGAGTTTGCCATCAATTGTTGCTTGAATCACTTCGTAAAAGTCATTTTTAAGCAGTGGAAGAATTACCTGCAGAAGATTTTTGTGGTGGTATAAGTAAATTCTTATTTTGCTGCCTTCTTGAAGTTAAATAAAATAACTTATTGCCCTATGCCAGTAGATTTGGAACCTAGAGATGAACATAAATTTGCAGCATCTCTTTGTAACAGAAAGAAATTTACAATATGAGATGTGAGATTATGTAGAAGGAACATGAATTTAAGCCCTTCACAGTGTACTTCTATCCAGAAAAAAAATTTAAAAAAATTGGAGCAAAAGCTACTTAACTTATTTTTTTTAATTAACAACTCACAGAAGGTGTCTAGCTAAAATTTTAAATTATCTCATATATTATCTAAACACTCTCATTCAGATCTGCATGTTCAGGGGAAAGAAGACATGAATTCAGTTATATCACACCCAACTATCTAAAGGTAACAGTCAGAGGTAAAAGAATGAAGTGTGTTTAAGTTTCCAATGTCTTTCACTCACCTGGCACTGAGGGTCACCAAACTGACACTTAAAATTTAAAATTTTCACACCATCTTTGGTGAGCATTAAGCTTGTTTGCAACACACCTGGGCAGAAAGAACACAGTCAAGCAAATTAATTTAAATGTTTATTTTTCAAGAACTCTTTTAAATACAACACAATATTTTGGAATGTGGGATGCACTGCTGCAAATCATAATTAGTTAGGAGCAAGGATCCTGCAAGCACTTACACGCAAGACAACAGTTCCACAATCACCAACAAAGAGGCACACAGCAACCTTAGGAACACTGCATCACATTTTAGACTGGATACAATGGAAAGTTACCCCTCTGCATCAGAAAGTTGAGTTCTGCCTTCTGCTACAGCTCTCTAAACGCAGGCATACAGAGATCAGAAGGAGCTGACAGGATGAAAAAAACAGTTCCCATAAGACCCCAACACCCACTACTTTTGGATTTGGTCATCGTAGAAATATTTCCAGATAGCAGAGAACACATCGCAGACTGGAACCCAACTCTTTACCTATATTTAATCTCAACAGTGTTCAGTACCAAGGGCAGCCATTGGCTTTAAGTGACAGCTGTGAGCATTGCCTTCCTTCTTCAAAACAGCCTTAAGACATAAATCTTAAGACAACTTACATTGCTGCATATAGAAATGAACAGCACAAGTGAGGTATATATTATATATTATATATTATACTCTGAACTACAAAGAGTCTGGTAACAACTGTTTTAAATAAAAATACTCAATAAAAATGCAGAATGTTTTATGGAGAAAAGACCAAAGTTTTCCTCTCCAAAGGAAGAGCTACAAGCCACACCACTGAGACTTAATACTGCATGAAAGATTAACTCTTTTTTTTTCTGTAAAACAATTATTTTTTGGAATTCAAAAGCAATCTCTAACAATGAAACTTGATATGACAATGAATCTTTATATGATTTTGCCTGGTTTTTCAGTTGAATGCTTACTTACCTACATACGCTGTTCCTTCTTGCCTCATACTATCAACAACATGTTGAAGGACAGCATCATTGATTTTCTCTAGAAGGACTTCTGGAACCTGATGATCAACATCAAACCAATTGAGACAGTGATGACATTTACTGGACTAGTTCATAGGACCTGGAAGGACTGGGGTGAGTAAATGTCTCAGCTATGATTTCTGCCCAATGACCCCCAACCAGTGCACTCCTTCCATTAGGGTGCTTCTGGCTGAAGGATGGATACACTGATCTTCTGTCCCCCAAGATGTTTTGTTGGTTCTTACTTTAGAAGTTGAATTTTAAGGAGGTTTGAGATACTGGCAACCTGGGCTGTACACAGTAAAATTGTTCCCATACTTAATGTACTTGAACAGCAAATATAGAACGCTGCAGTCAGCTTTAAGAATCAACAACAAGAAACCCAAGGTTATGTTCAAGACACAAAGACTCCAGGTACACGAGGAATTTTGTAGTTATGCTTATGCAGAGAAACAACAAATTTAGCAATAATAGAAGAAATAAATGAGAGACCATTCCTCAGAACATTGGCTTATTCAATCCTAAAGAATTATTATGGAAGTTTGAGCCCTGTAGTGCACCTACACAAGTAAAGCACCAATTAATTCCAGAAAAAGTCTGACCTATGTGATAAAGAAAAGATTGGGCACTAAAGGAGTGATAGTAACCACAAACGTGATCAGCTTTATTGCAGGCTGAGGAAGACTGTGATACCTGAGGAACCGGGCAATAGGCTCCCATCCCTCCAGTGTTTGGACCCTGGTCACCATCCAATAATCGTTTGTGGGCCTGGGCTGGGGGCATTGAGGCAACAGTGACACCATCCGTGAAGCACAAGCACTGTTAAGAGACACACACAACACAGAAACAGTGACAACGTCCTGTCCTAAGGGAAGTTAACACTGCTAGTCACAGGCTGAGGCTCAGCTGTGGCACAAAGTTAGCCATCAAAGACAGATAGCAACAGGATCCGTTCATTCTGCTGCAAGCCCACTGACCTGAAGATTAATTGAGCTTTCTATCTCATTTTGAAATAATCAAGAGAAATGGTGGCCCTCATAACAATTCCTTTGCGATTAATTAGATCTTGACCTGTCAGTCACGTGGACGCTGATACAAAAAAATTAAAACCCAAGTAAAATAAAAATCTTATTTGAAACAATATACTTGTGTGTTTATACGTAATGCACAACGCCAAAGAATAAAAACACATGTAGCCATTGATCACGTACAGAAAGTTCTTCCCCTTGAAGAAGTTCTTCAACAACCACCATCTCTCCAAACATTCTGTCCTATACGAAAAAGAAAATTCTTCAGTTATCAAACTTAAAACTGCTGGGTAAGTCCAGTTGTTATTTTCTTTTACAGAAAAAAACAATTTATATGAAAAGTAATTGATTACTTGAATTCTGATATGTTGAGCAAAGCTAATTGAATCTTATTCTGGGATAAGGAAGAGACATTGAAATGCACTTAACCAGGCTCTTGGAAGCCAATAAGAAATGAAAAAGTTGGAGAGGCAGGGCAGTAGGACTCAGTGCTGGAATGAGAGTTCAACCACAAAGTCTATACAAAGCCCTGCTCGGTGGCCACTCTCTGAGGCACACATGAGGAATTTGAGCATGATACCCAGAGAAATTCCTTATCAAATGGGCAAGTTTATCCTGAAAGTACTTGCTTCCTGTGACCAAAATTACAAACTCGCAGGCTACAGAACATGAAGAATTCGATTCCCACTGATTAATTAAAGATTTATCCACCTGCATAATCTCTTGGACAGCTCTGCAGGCTTCCTCTTTGCTGGTTGCAATAGTCACTTCTTTTCTAGCAGCAGGGCCCCTTGCCCGTACAACACATGCAGGAAAATCTGTGCTTTAAATGGAAGCAAGAGTGAGATTCAGGTATCCCTAGTGCAATCAGAGAAATTATCATTTTTAAGCTGAATGCCTCCCTTATTCTTCCTTTTTTTCCTCAACAGTTGAAGAATAATGCGGCAGGGAAACACATTCCCTGCTAGCCCATAGCATCAGGTGAATGGACTCTTAGAGCCCCAAGCACAGAACTGTGAACCAGAAATCCTTGAATTCTCTTCCTGATTCTGACACCAACTCATTGTATAACCTTGGACAAGTTACTGAACTTTAAAATCTCAGTTTCTTTCTTTTTTACCCTGAGTTGGGTTACTATTTTATTCCTGTCATAGTTTGGAAAGACAAGCTTGTTGATGATTTATGCTTTTATAACACCAGATTAAAGTACATAGTCCTATAAATACTATGGGAGTTGTGTTTAGGGTTGAAAGGTTAAAGCTGAGTTAGGTTTTCCACTTACAGGGTATGTTAGATAGAGTGTATTAACTCTGTATCCCCAGAATTGCTCTACTTACTCTTAAACACAAACTAAATCCAGAAGGAAAGAAAAGAACAAACCAGCATAACATTAATGTATTTTAACTTTGTACACACACCCCTCTCCAGCTTGTGGACAGTCAAATAAAACGTTCATTTTTCAGAGCTGATTATGCACACTACTAGCCTGTTTTCTGAAACAACATCTCAGTTCTCCTTTCCACAGTATGATTTATATTAGCATAAACCTCAACCCTAGATTTATACAAGCAGTCAAAACAAGCTCACACAAAGCTCCCTTTCTGCACATCTCAGTGTGGTGACCTGAGATAAAGTCTTCCTTTTGAGCCTTATGCATGCCATCAGACATACAAGTTGCTGGCCTATTTCTCTACACAGTGGTAATACAGACTAAACATTGTTACAGAGCAATGTCAGTGAAAAGTTTGGTTTTACTTTAAATAAACAGAAGTTCCACTAGGTTATACCACACATAGCACATGACAGCAAAGACAAGAAGTCAGTGAATCTGACATACAGCCACAGGCCAGTGCAGCTGAACACAGCAGCTGCTGTGAGAGTGGACCAAAATAGCCACAGTGGTACATTACTCTCCCAGAGGATCTCCGGTGACTTCAGGGGCATTGCCGCTTAAAGCGGTTTGCAGAGATATGCAGTTACATTTCTCCTTCCATGCAAGAGAGATGCTGCCTAGCCTCAATGGAATAAGAGTATCCTCCTTAAGTTATGAATATTTGACCAGTCCCTCCCAAATCGCTCCACAGACAGCATTTTTCTGCTACCTGTCTGTGCAGAAATTATTCTTGTCCTTACAGAAAGATTTATTGAAGCATTTTTCTCTGATACAATTTTTCACCCTTTAAACGGTTAACTCACATCTTGAAGAAGCTAATCAAAGGGAAGAACTGTGATCTGTGAACAGAAAAATCAACCTCTTTAAATTCCCCGCACCTTCACCATCCATCTCTAAGTACAAGACTAATTTATTCAGTAGCTACTTGAGTAGAACAACAGCTGGAAATTTACCTAGTTCTAGGTAACTACCATGGGTGAAGGCCAAATGCATAGATAACTTCATGGAGGAGTTTCCAGTATCAAAATATTTACCTGATAATAAACCTACAAGCTTCCTGGGGATTGGTGAAGGCTTTCCATCTTGCTGTTGGGATCCCATGTCGATCCAAAAAGGCTTTGGCAAAAGTGGTGTTGGATGCCAGCTGGGCTGCTTTTGCAGATGGTCCAAAACACCTAACTCCTGCTGCTCTCAAGTCATCAACAATCCCTAATTATGAAAAAGCAAAAGAATCAAGTCACCTCTTTGGAAACTTCAAGTCATTTTGATAAAAGAAAAACCACCCAACTATTCCAGCTGTCTGTTACACTTTTCCTTGTCTCAGACAGCTAATTCATCCTTATTTTAAGTTTCTGCATATACAGTGACCTGTTTAATCATTTAGTTTTAAGAGGTCTTTAGGTCTTTACATCACTAAGCACTGCCACAGTTACCACCCCATGCCCACCCTTCGGGTTGTTTGGTACTTCTGTTCACTATTTAAGACATGGAGCTCTTACTGCATATTACTAAGCAACAGTGTTAATACTCTTGCAAGAAAATGCTTTATATAAAGGAAACCAGAGCAGAAGACACAAAAGTACTCAAAACCATTACTGATTCTTGATCCTGAATGATTTCCCCTGTGGATTTCTAACAGAAAAAGCAGCACGCAGCTATGAAGCCAAATGTTTTAAGCTACTACAACTTACAGTTACAATATAACCTGTATTTTCTTGCTTTTCAGTTTAATTAAGTCAGTGTGTGTCCTATGATCCAAAAGAGGTCATTTCAAAATAGAATTCAAGGTGAAGATTTTTACTGTCAAGTTAATTTATTTCAGCCTTACCAGCTGCCAAAAGAGTTTCTTGCCCAACTAACACAAGTCCAATGTTATGATCTTTGCAGAACTGGGTAACAATAGTGTGATTGCTCACTAACACAGCTGAAAAAAAGAAAAAGAAATTTAATTAAGTCACCACTGTAAAGCCTAAATAAGAGATGGGGGATGCAAATGTCATTGTTCTATCTCCCTAAGAAGCATGATTAAACTAATTAAACAGCCCATGAAGGCCAAAGTAAAACAAAAAATATAATAAACAGAGCCCAGAAGGAACAGTGAACATTTCCAATTTGCACTACTGCTTTTAATACATACCTGCTAACTTATTAAATATATCTTATTTGCTATATGTAACCAATGTAAGTTTTAAAATCTGCTCTCTTTAAAAAAGAAAGCTGTAAGTTCACAAGGCAAGTCCATCTCAACATCTGAGCAAAGATTTACTCAATGCTAATGCACAATGTAGCTAAATTTAGCTGAGTAGCCTGGGCAGACACCAGAAAAGCTTCTGTCCAGAAGTTAATAACTGGGCCTCTATTCTTCTGTTACATTTTGCTGAAATTGGTAAGTGAATTCAAGCATAACAATGGGAAGAAAGAGATGGAGTATAGAATACACAGTCGAATATAAGCCTCAATATCTTAAGAAAAAAGTCTAAAAATAGATATAGTATGATGTTTCACTAGGCAGTTCTAAAATTCAGAAACAAAACATACAGAAAAAAAGTGTCTTAAATAATTTGTGGTACAAGTAAATGAAAAGAATAATAGTTATCTCCCACTGACTCAACACAAATCTCTTGTGTGTGTTTCAACATCCATATTACTGATTGCAGGGCACAGTAATCTATTTCCCCCCCCTTTTTACCTGAATTGGAAATTTTTCCATTGTCAGCTGTTCCTGCATTTCCTGGAGCCACAAACACGTGTTTTACATGTGGGGACTGGGCCAACTTCCAGGCCAGCGCATGCTCTCTCCCTCCACTGCCAATTACAAGCACCCGATCAGCCATCAACCTGTGCAAACCCAGAATCATCATGGGTAATACTACCTATTTATTCCACAAACCGATGCAAAAATACATACATGATATCTCTGNTAAGTCACCACTGTAAAGCCTAAATAAGAGATGGGGGATGCAAATGTCATTGTTCTATCTCCCTAAGAAGCATGATTAAACTAATTAAACAGCCCATGAAGGCCAAAGTAAAACAAAAAATATAATAAACAGAGCCCAGAAGGAACAGTGAACATTTCCAATTTGCACTACTGCTTTTAATACATACCTGCTAACTTATTAAATATATCTTATTTGCTATATGTAACCAATGTAAGTTTTAAAATCTGCTCTCTTTAAAAAAGAAAGCTGTAAGTTCACAAGGCAAGTCCATCTCAACATCTGAGCAAAGATTTACTCAATGCTAATGCACAATGTAGCTAAATTTAGCTGAGTAGCCTGGGCAGACACCAGAAAAGCTTCTGTCCAGAAGTTAATAACTGGGCCTCTATTCTTCTGTTACATTTTGCTGAAATTGGTAAGTGAATTCAAGCATAACAATGGGAAGAAAGAGATGGAGTATAGAATACACAGTCGAATATAAGCCTCAATATCTTAAGAAAAAAGTCTAAAAATAGATATAGTATGATGTTTCACTAGGCAGTTCTAAAATTCAGAAACAAAACATACAGAAAAAAAGTGTCTTAAATAATTTGTGGTACAAGTAAATGAAAAGAATAATAGTTATCTCCCACTGACTCAACACAAATCTCTTGTGTGTGTTTCAACATCCATATTACTGATTGCAGGGCACAGTAATCTATTTCCCCCCCCTTTTTACCTGAATTGGAAATTTTTCCATTGTCAGCTGTTCCTGCATTTCCTGGAGCCACAAACACGTGTTTTACATGTGGGGACTGGGCCAACTTCCAGGCCAGCGCATGCTCTCTCCCTCCACTGCCAATTACAAGCACCCGATCAGCCATCAACCTGTGCAAACCCAGAATCATCATGGGTAATACTACCTATTTATTCCACAAACCGATGCAAAAATACATACATGATATCTCTGACTTATAATCGATATGTAATAGTAATCCACTTGCTAAGTAGTATCAATCCAATGTGTATTAGAAAGATATCTATAAGACATCTGAACAATGCTGCCAGTAGCGTGACTGGATGGATGGAACATTCACATTTGCCTTCAATACTGACAGCAATGAAATCACTGAGAATTTTTTCCACTTGTTTCAGGATAGTCAAGATTTCCTTTCTTAAGTTCCCAGGCTGAAACTAGCTTGTCATGACCAGGTCTCACAAAGTCCTTTGCACAACTACAACGGACAGGACAGAAGGTTTCATACACATGCTCTAGGTAGCTTATCCAATATACATTTCAAATGGAACACTGTGGCCAATCTAAGAAGTTTAATGAGTGTAAACATCTTCAGTAATAAACAGCAAAGACAGCTTTCATAACAGATTTTATACTTTGACAATTGCTAAGAGGGAAACTTCAGCAGAACGGCAGGCTCAATAAAAGAACAACTGTTAATTTCACAAGCACACTGACATTTAGAACAGTTGCTCAATAATATTTCAGGCAAGCTAGTTTTGATTTATTTCAGATATATTATCATACTCAACATAGGTCAAATATGCAAACTTAATTTTTCCCTATATGCTGAATGTGGACAAATGTCAGAAAGAAAGATCACCCCAGAACATGACCTTTAAGGAGGATGTTAATGACATAAGCCAGTCCTCACCCAGGAAATAGGTAATAAATTAAAGACACCGTAAAACACCAGCTTTGCAAAAGATTCGTCAGCAGTCTTTTCCCAAGGAATCATAACCACTGGGTTTTAGCTCACTGCATAGCTTCTGAAGGCAAACAGAAGCTAATTGGTGACACTGAGGTATAATATTTCAGAAAAGATGCTCACAGAATTGTGATACATCACTAATCATATTTCAAGTTCCTGAGACAGTACTGATATGTCTTAACCTAGTATCAACAAAATAAAATGTAACTTTATATATTTTCAAAATTATTAAACTGTCCAACTCTAATGTAAGTACTTCAAGAAGCCTGTCCCTGGGGATTACAGACTGTTGTGGATTATCTGAAAGTCTAATTTTAAATATTGTGCTCTAGGCGTATAAACAGAGAGTATATGCTTATACTGTATCAATCTCCAGACTGATTTTCTTGCAAAAGACTCTCCTAAGTCTTCATACTAACTATCCAGCATGTCAGATTTTGTCTTTCCTTTTGTCACTGCCTGACAAATAATTCTCAAGTCACTAGGAAGTTGCTGTGGACTTAAAAGTAAAGGGTTACAACTTCTCTGTCTCTAACAAAGACATGAATGTGCTCTCTACAAAGTTTCATTAGGCACTACAGTCCACCCATTATCAATAAAAAGCAAAGTGCTTTTAAAAGCAAAATTATTTGCTCCCTTAAATATAATTTCACAATTCATTTAAGCTTTCTAAGGCAGAATAAATAAAAATTCCTGACCAGAAACACAGCAAAATCAATGAGTGCCTCCTACTCTCTGGAAAAAATGCACATTTCCATTCCACACCTTAGTGAGGACACCAGAAACATTTTTTGCAAAGCAAGTAAAAAATGTGCTGGAAGAAAGCTGGTAAGACAGCTGGTTCCAGAGCAAAGGCTGCAGAGAGGGATGTCTTACTTGAATTGTCTTCCCTTACCCTGTCAGACCCTGCTGTCTGTCCACAGAAAAGGCTGAGGAGTCCTCCAGATGGATTCAAGTTCTTCCTTCAGCTCTTGCTTGTGATACAAATGATTTCTGATCTCCTAAATCCTGCAATAAGGGTGAGAGGGTGAAAGGAGCAGACAGATCTGCATGCTGTCCTGTCCCCTTTTATCCTCCTGTCTGAGAGGATCCCCAGCAGAACCTCTTTAATGTCAACCATCCTTCAAAACGGACCTCCCCGCAGGCTTCAGCAGCACTCTCCTTTCTTACCATTTTCCCTTAGTTATCAACAAACAACTCCTCCCCACCAATAAGCCCTACAACAATTGGGGGGGGGAAGGGGGGAAAGCTATAATGTGGTATCAAAAAGCTGAGATCATTGCTTGGTTCCCATGTTAAGAGCAATTTTATATCCTCTGACAAGAATTTCAAAGAAAACTTGTACAAATAAAACACAGCTTTCATGGTCTATGGCTAAACAAAAACATTCTAGTTAAAACCTGCACACATAACCCTCATAGACCTATTCTTTGTAATGGAACATATCCTTAGGTGTATATATAATGGTTATCTTAACATCCAGCACACACTTGAATTGTGTCGTCCCCTAATTACTACCTTTTGAAGAAATTTAATATAAGTGGTGCCAGAGGTACAAGGTGTATAGTGTTATTTTATTCTCCACTGAGTCCTACACCATTCTCTTCAACAGCCTAATCCTTTCATGATAGTATCTGAAGTTGTTCTGTTAATGTTTGGCAAGCTTGCAAGGCTACCACTCTTTAATGGAAACAAAATAAATGTATCCCAAAATAACACTGAGCTGTATCTGTGTGACTTGAAGTCAGGCAAAAAGAAATTTAAAAAGACATTAATAGAAACAGAAGCCGTTTCTTTCACACCAATAGAACATTTTTTTAATGGAAATCTGCCAGGTTTGTTTAAAACTTTTATGGAATTAATGGCTTGTTGGATAGAGGCTGTACTTGAACCTTCCAGTTTAAGAAGGCACGCCTGCTATGACAGCCTTAAGTGTTGCAAACTGACAATCTGCTGACTGCCTTGGATCTGCAGACTCACAGTTCCACATTTTCTACCTCCAACTGAACAGCAAACCGAAAGGAACAAAGCATCTTGTTTATTATAAGATAAAACAAGGATAAAATTTGTCTCTCTTTTCAGAAGTTTTGGGTTTTTTTTTCTTCTAGTCAGGTGGCTGTGACAATTTTTGTCAGAAACAGAATTTGTGCAGCCCTGAAACATCTCTCTGCTACATGCCTGACCAGAAGAAGATAATTTAAACTTGCATTTGTTCCAGCAGGCCAATTTACATTGCTATTACCTGACCAACTGTTTTCTTAGGCATTAGACTGAATATGCAACAGATAAAGACAATGTACATGGAAAACTTAAAAAATACCAAAATAAAAGTTTGATTTTAAAGGAAAACAAGCCTAAAAAAATTGGAAAAAATAATTATCTTATGAATTGAATAAAAAATCTCTGAAACAATGCATTTTAATGTTGCTTATTCACTAAGACAGTATACTGGGAAAGTCCTAACAGGATGAGCTGTCAAGGGTATAATCACAGAAACATATAAGTTTGGGTTGGAAGGGACCTTAAAACTCATCCAGTTCCAGCTCCCTTGACACAGGCAGAGTCACCTCCTACGAGGTCAGGCTGCCCAAAGCCCTATCCAGCCTGGACTTGAACACCTCCAGGAATGGGGCAGTCACAGCTTCCCTGGGCAACCTGTGCCAGTGCTTCACCGCTGTCATGGTGAAGAAATTCTTCCTTATGTCTAGCCTAAATCCGTCCCTCTCCAATTTATTGCCACTGCCCCTCCTCCTATCACTACAAGCCTTTATAAAAAGTCCCTCCCTAGATTTCTCATAGCCCCCTTCAGGTACTGGAATCAGTAATGCTGGAATCTGTAAAATGAAGCAGATTGTTCCAACTAGAGCAGGCTCCTCAAGGTCCCATTTCTACCAATACGTCTCTGTAGTGGTATTCAGTGGTCACTTCTGTTTTTATTGAACTCACTTGTTGAGCATGCATGGTTAAGGTGGCATTGTGCAGCCTGTTCCCCTTCTTCAATGCTAATCTACATCTGGCCAATGCTGGCTTTCTAGTCACAAAGTACTCTTTTTTTTAATTTACACAACTCAAACAGAAGATTACATGTTACTCTAAGCAATCATCATAGCAGCCATGGTGCCAGGCCTAACTGATACCAAAAATGCTGGCAATTAAACCCTCTGAGGCTCACTTTGGAGTTCTAGAGAGCAGCATCCTTTATCACGGCTGGGCAGCACGAGGGAGTGATCTCCATCCATCATGTGCTGTCGGACAAGAGCTGGGACAGGATGGATTTCTCACTCACATGTGCAGGGATCCATTCTCCCAGAAAATTTATGCCTATTCTATTCTTTCCAAGGGCTGAGTTTAATGTTATGAACTTCGTATCAGTCAGATCCCTCGCTGCTTTGGAGCCAGCTCCAGCCCTGCCTGACCCTGCACCAGGGATGAGAAAGGCTGCAAACAGAGGGGATGGAGCAGCCCCAGCTGCTCAGCACAGATCATGCTGCGCACAGGGTATTATTGACCCCAAAGCACAAACAGCATCAGGAGAAACCCTGACCGAGAGCAAACACACACAGTCAGAGGGACATTCTGCCGGACTTGCAAAGAGCTCAATTTACTTGGGTGAAACTTTACTGCAGCTTAAATAAAAATATTCCTTTTTTTTTTTTAGTAGTAACTGTTCCTTGTGTCGTAGCAGTATTCCCGAAGCATCTGGAGAAAGCCCTCATAGTGTGACCGCTGGGGTCACCCTGTGCAGGGACAGAAGCCGAACTCCACGATCCGTTGTGGTTCCCTTCCAACCCAGGTTATTCTGATGGCCCCGTCCGAATTTGTACAGGCTGCCAGTGCTAAGGTGGGACCTCGAGAGGTAACAGCAGGCTAAGAAGCGGTTAAGGCGTACGCGTACGCATCGTACAGCCCTCAGTGGGGGCCTCCCGCACGCCAACCCCGCCGCCATTTTGGGAGCCGCGCAGCAGCGACTCCCCCCCGGCAGCGGTCACGTGTGCGCGCGCGGCGGCGGCGCTCGGGCTCCCCCAGCTGGCGGGAGGCGCGTTCCGCCCGCTCGCCCCTCCCTGCGCGCGGGGGGTGCCCTTGAGCCAAGGGGAAAAGGCCGCTCCTCCTCCTCCCCCGCCCGCTCCCCGGGGGCCTCTCGGCGGGGAGCAGGTGAGGAGGGGGCGCAGCGGGGAGGGGAGAGGAACGGAGCGGCGGCACTGAGCACACACACGCCCACCATGGCAACAGCGGCCCCGCCCGCAGCACTGGGGAGCAGGGGGGGAAAGGGAAGGGGAAATGCAATGTATGGGAAGGGCAGGGAAAGGGCAAAGGGAGGACAGGGAAAAGGAATAGGGAAGA
>WAAB01015570.1:1491-47729 GCA_013389865.1 Piaya cayana
AAAAAAAAACAAAAAGAAAGTCTGAAAATCGAAATCCCTCTTTCGTCACTATGTGTCCCGGCCTGGGCTGGGGGGGCAGCCTGGGGGCAGTCAGGAGGTTCAAGGCTAGCGGCCCCGGTGTGGGGGACCGGGCTGTCCCCTCCCGGGATGCAGGGATGGAGCGGGCGGGTGCCGCTTGTGGAGTTGGTCACGAGGGCAATTTCCAGGTCAGGACGGGTGTTTCCAGCCGGGGAGCGATCCAGGGGCTTTTCCCTGGTGCCTTCCCTGGGAACAGCACGCTGATGGACCGACAGAACCCAAATGGTTCATAAAAGCCACCCTGCCACTCGGTGTGTCCCCTCCTTGCGCGGAGAGCAGCGGGGACACGTCCTGGGGTCTGCTGAGCCACCTGTGAGCAGGTGTGTGGTGAGACCTGGACTGTACAGGTGCACCTGCCCTGCTTCGGTCTGTGTGTCGACCCCTCTTCTGTGTCTGCCCCTCTTCTCTCTGTGTCTGCTACGGCTGTGTCTGTGTGTCTGCCTGTTTGTGTCTGTCCTGCTTCTGTCTGTCTGCCGTGTGTGAGCGAGTGTGCCCACAGACTCCAGTTGGGAGGCGAAGGAAAAAATGTCAGTGCAGAAGAGAAATGGAATATCAGAACAAAGATAAGCAGGAATATCAGGAATAAGGATAATAAGGAAAATAAGGAATATCAGGAAAGAGTGCATCTGTGTGTGCGTGTGCGCGTGCGCGTTCACCACAGGGATGCTCTGGGCCTTCTTCCCATGAAACAGTGGCGGTATTTTGTTGGTTGTGTCGGACTCCACTTTTTTCCCCTCTCTCCCCTTCTTTTCCTCTTTCCCTCCCGCCCCCTCCACGGGCAAAGGAGCAACCCCCTGCCCTGCTCTCTCTTTTTGCTGCTCGGGCCTGTTGGAGCAAGATAAGCCGGTCTAATAACACTATTGACAAACCTGGGGTTGGGTGGCAGGTTTGACTCCCTGACCTGCAGATGTTTATTCGTTCCAACTCGTTAAAAAGCAGTTGGCGGCGCGTTTGTGGCAAATCATAGAAAACTGGGTTGGAAGGTACCTTGAGGATCATCTGGTCCAACCTTTTACAGGTGGTATTTAGTTTAAATGGGGGGGCCCAGCACAGTGTTGAGCCTTGAAAGTGTTCAGTGTTGAGGAATCTACTGCTTCCCCGGGGAGATTAAGACAATGTTAAACTGTTCTCACGGTGAAAAATTTTCACAGAATCATAGAATCACCAGGTAGGAAGAGACCCACTGGATCATCGAGTCCAGCCATTCCTATCAGTCACTAAACCATGTCCCTCAGCATGTCGTCCACCCGTCCCTTAAGTGGCTCCAGGGAAGGTGACTTAACCACCACCCTGGGCAGCCTGTTCCAGCCCAATGACCCTTTCTGTGAAAAATTTCTTCCTAATGTTCAGGGCTAAAACTGAATTTCTTCTGGAATTCAATGGAATTTCCCTAGGAGCAACTTATACCCATTACCCGTTGTCTTTTCCATGTGACTCCTTGCAAAAAGGGAGCCTCCATCCTCTTGGCAGACACCCTTTATGTACTGGTACAGGGCAATAAGGTCTCCTCTAAGCCTTCCCCTCTCAAGGCTGAGCTCAGCTTTCTGAATTCAGAAGGTTCTAAAGCTGTTCTCTCAGCTTCACAGCGCTGTGGTAGGTTTCCTAGCCCTCTGACGGTTTCAGTGTCCCTTCTCCGTGCCCTCTCCATCCCGCCCGCAGCCTTTTCCTGCAGCGGGGACCAAAATCGGGTGCAGTTTCTCCTCGTGTGGCCTGACAAGCGCTGAGCGGGGTTGGGATAAGGACTTAACTCTCTCTGCCGGCGCTGCCCTCCCCGCTGGATGCGCCCCAGCATCCCGGGGATGCGGGAACGGGGGTGAAAGCACCGTTCTGGGAGCGGGACGGGGGATGGCGGCGAGCGCCGCAGCCGGAGAGCTCTCCCCTCGCCTTAACCCCTTCTCCGCTGCCTCGGGAGGGGCGGGCAGCCCCCGCCCCGCCGTGACAGGTGTGCGGCGGGGCCAATGGGGGCCGAGCCCGCGGCGGGGCTGGGCCAATGGGAGCCCGCGGCGGCCCTTGAAGGGGGCGAGCGGCGCCGAGCGCCCGCACAGCCGCCCGGAGACGCGGCCGGCCCGCGCTTCTCCCCCATCGCTACCACCTTCTTCTTTCCTTCCCCCCCCTCCCACCCGTCGACCCGTCCCATCCCGCCGGTGCTTCCATGGAAAAATCCAAAAATTTCCGCATCGACGCGCTGCTGGCTGTCGACCCCCCCAAGGCGGTGGCGGCGGCGCAGAGCGCTCCGCTCGCCCTGGTCACCTCGCTGGCCGGCGGCGGCAGCCCCTCGTCCTCCTCGTCCTCGTCCTCCTCGTCGTCCTCGTCCTCCTCCTCCGAGCCCCCCTCCGGCGGCGCCGCCGACAGCCCGTCCCCGCCGCGCCTGCTGGCCGCGCACTGCGCGCTGGTGCCCAAACCGGGGTTCCTGCCCGCGGCCGGCGCCGCCCCGCACCCCGCGGCTCTCGGGCTGCCCCCCCCGGCGCAGGCGGCGCTCTACGGGCACCCGGTGTACGGCTACTCGGCGCTGGGAGGGCAGCACCCGGCCCTCTCCTACTCGTACCCGCAGGGAGCCCACCCGGCCCACCCCGCCGCAGACCCCGTCAAGCTGAGCGCCGGCACCTTCCAGCTGGACCAGTGGCTGCGAGCATCCACCGCCGGCATGATCCTGCCCAAGATGCCCGATTTCAACTGTGAGTATCGCGGCCTCGGCGCCTCCTTCCTTCCCCCAACCCCTGCTCGGGAGCTGCCTCCTTCCCGGAGAATCGTAGAAACGCTTCGGGTTGGAAGGGACCTTAAAGATCACCCAGTTCCAACCCCCCAGCTCGGGATCGGCTGCCCAGGAGCCCCCCTACCCTGCCCCGGAGAAATTAAAACGGGCCACGACCTTGAATATATATATTTTTTAAGATTTTATTTGTATTACGAAGTGCAAACAGTAATGTGCTTAAACAGGCGATTACTTCGAATCTATCTCTCCATCTATCTCTCCATCTATCTCTCCATTGTATTTGCATTAAAAGGACGAAACGGAGACCCGCGATGGGTCTCCTGCCCCCGAGGAGCTTCTCACAGCTCCGTTTTTTACTGCAGTTTAAATACGAAGGTGGCAAATCGCTTTTCATTTGCCGTTGCAAACGCCCGTTCCTGGCCTGCAGGAGCCGTAGGGAAGGGGCGATGGGGGGAAGGAGCTGCTATGGTCTTTCCCCCCCTCTAAAAAACCTGGTCTGGATACATCCCTCAAAGCACGGGGCAGCACCCTGTTCCCAACCAGCGCTCTTTTATTCCTCTGATCAGAACTGGATTTATTATCATTAGAGCAGGATCCTCCAGGCAAAGCGGGGTAGGGGAGCTCTGGGGCTAGCCAAAAATTTGGAGTTCTAGGATAACGAATAGACATAAACCGCACAGAGCTGGATCCGTTTGAGTTGAGCGAGGGGACTGCGGGTGCTGGGTGGAACCAGAAACTGCGGAGCCCAAGGCCTCACGGCTAGAGGGATCTTGCACGCATCTGTTCCAGGGAAAGATCATTTTCGGAGGTGTGAGCTCTCTGTGGGAATGGCCGGTTTAACAATACCGGAGGTGTAGTTTTACGAAAATCATGCCAGGAAAAGAATTGCGAATTTTTCTTTTTTTTTTTTCTCTCCGTTTCTCCTTCCCGGCATACTTGCAGACAAAAAAGTCCATTGTTTTCTCTCCAATTGGGGGTGTTTAGGCTGGAAGGTTTAGAAAGAAAGAAAAAAAATAATTAGGTGGGCTGTGAGAGCCCTGCTTCTCAAACAAGCTACAGAAAGGAATAAATAACCGGAGAGAAACGAGAATGGAGCCTCGGAAAATCGCACCCCAGCGAGAAAACCTCCCCGGGAGCGGCTCCGTCTTCTGCTCCTGCCCACGTTGGGCAGCGAGATCGAAGGCGGCGGCCGAGCCGGAGCCTCCCCCTCTCAGTTTGCTGATTTTCCTAAAGCAAACGTGCCAAAACCTCCCAGAAATGAGCGATGCCGCATCGCAGCCTCGAGGTGTCCGGGCCCCGCAAGGATTTCAGTTTCCCCCATTTCCCTGCCCTCCAGCCATCCCCACGCCTTCCCCTCTATTTTTTCGGGGGGTTTGTAACATTTTTTTTGTTTATTTGTTTGTTTGGGTTTTTTAAATGCAATCCCCGATTTTATTATTATTTCTGAACGTGGCAAAACNAGTGCCCAATGACCCTTTCTGTGAATTTTTTTTTCCTGATGTCCAGCCTGAACCTCCCCTGGCGGAGCTTGAGCTTCCATCCCACTTCCATAAAGGGCTCGGCTCGGCACGACACTGCTGGATACCTCTCTGGCTTTGGAGAAACCTCCCATTGCTTTCCCCCAGCTGAGTGGAAACACATTTTTTCTTTTTTAAAAGATTAATTTATTAATTTTTTTCTCGCTCAAAGACACTTTTCCAGCCCTCCCAGCCTCTCTGCGCTCCCGGGGTGGCCGGAGCCCGTCGCTCCCAGCCCCGGGGCGGAGCGGATCCCGGTCCCGACCCGCCCGCAATCCCGTTAATTAAAGCCGGAGGGTAGGGGCGGGCCGGGAGCGTGGCAGGTTTAACTAAAGCATTAAATGGAGCAAATTGCGGCTCCCTGGAGAGCCCCCGTACCCCTTCGCCGCGATCGCTGGCTCCGTTTTATTGTCTCGCCCTTGCTAGGCTCCTGGGAAATCAAGAGACGTATTTCTCTTTATTTAAAAGATTTAATTTAAATTTTTGTGGGTCCCTCCTGGGGATTCCCTGACACCGTGCAAGCCGAGAAACCCTGGAACCGGGATATCTGGAGGCTGGAGAAGATCCCTCCTTCTGTCCTTGCTCCCGTGTATAACTGTCCCTCCATCCTCCCCACGTTCTCCCCACCTTCTCTCCTGCCTCCCCACGTTCCCCCCCCCTTCTCTCCTGCCTCCCCACTTTATCCCACCCGTCCCTCCTGCCTCCCAGCATCTCGGAGGATGCTCGGCCGTGGCGGGATGGATGGCTCGGCCCTCACCTCTGCGTTTCCCCGTCCTTCTCTCCTTTCCCAGCCCAGGCACAGTCCAACCTGCTCGGGAAATGCCGCCGGCCCCGCACGGCCTTCACCAGCCAGCAGCTCCTGGAGCTGGAGCATCAGTTCAAGCTCAACAAGTACCTCTCCCGGCCCAAGCGCTTCGAGGTGGCCACGTCGCTGATGCTCACCGAGACTCAGGTGGGTCCCCAGCCAAGAGGGAAGGAGAAAGGGGGGGGTCATTCGTCGGGGGGCGTTAGGTGAGGCGCTGCCTGTGTCTCCCCCGTCTCCCCCAGGTGAAGATCTGGTTCCAGAACCGACGCATGAAGTGGAAGCGCAGCAAGAAGGCGAAGGAGCAGGCGGCGCAGGAGGCCGAGAAGCAGAAAGCGGGTGGCGGGGAGGAGAAAGGGGAGGAGGAGGAGGACCTGCTGCTGCCGACCCCGGAGAAGAGCGGCGGGAGGAGGGCGCGGGAGCTGCCCGACAGCGAGCCCGAGGAGGAGGAGGAGGAGGATGAAGAAGAGGAGGCGACGGCCGCCGGGAGATGCTGCCCTTACCACTCCTCCGACTGTTCCGAGGAGGAGGAGGGGGACACTCAGCCCCGGGGCCGGCACGGAGCCCCCGCGCACCCCCAGTGAGAGCTGCCCCGCTGCCCCGGGGGACCCCGCTCCTGCCCGGCACCCCCCCAGCTCCCATCGCCTCCCGCCTGCCCCGGCGGGGATGGAGACGAGGAATCCTCCGCCTGCCGGGCGAGGAGGAGGATTTACGGTGAATGCAGTATTATTATTGACTGAAAAAAATCAGACAAAAAAACTTGAGCCTCTCCCCATCCCGTCCCCGCCCCCTGGAAGCGCGTTCCTATCGCTGAATATTGGGAAATGTTTTGTTCTTACTCTATATCGGGGGGGAAAAAATCGTTTGTCATGAAAGTTAAAACTGCTGGAAATCTCAATACTGTCTTTATTTTTGTATATCGTATTTATAAAAAAAAAAATTAATAATAATTACTTCTACTTATGCATGCTAAATTATTCCCTAGCACCCCAACCCCGCGCAATGGGGTGGAAAATAAACGGCATTTTTTACTAAATTGTTTGCGGGCTGTGTGCAGGGATGCTGGGGCGGGGGGTTTTTTGCTGCTTTTGCAGCAAATCCCGGTTGCAGAGCAGGGGGACCCGGCGCTGGGGAGGGGAGAATGGGCAGCGCTGGGATCCCTCTCCCTCTGCAGCTCCGGGGAGTAGGAAAAGAGGGAGCAGAGCTAGTTTCCAAGGAGGAGGGGGGAGCTCTGGCCTGAGGAACGGGGGGAGAAACCTCTGCTCCTTCCCCGGTACCGAGGAAGGGACCCCCCCGCCCCCCATCCCCGGCAGCGAAGCTTCGATAACCACGGGCTTCCTCTCGCCAATAAATTCGCAGATCAATTCATCCTTGTCACCGCAGCTCTTCTCCAAATCAATTACGGCGAATTTAAATATAATCACTGGCTCGTCCCCACCAGCTCGGGGCCGAGGCTGCCAATCCATCCCCGCTAATTAGTTCCAGGGCGGGGAGGGTCCCCAGCCCCGCATTCCCCAGCATCCCGCCTGCCGCTCTTCCCCACTGGAGGATGAAGGGCTTCGAAATGCGGGGCGTTCCCCTTCCTCCACGCCTTATTCTTTTTTTAAATGAAGCAAAATTTCAATTTTTTTAAATTTTTTTTTTTCTTTTACGAACTCCCCTTAACTTCCTAGTGGCTTCTATAACGACCCGTCCCGTGAAACACAGTCTGACGAAGACAGGAGATTAATGGAATGCGATTACACGAAGAGGGGGAAAAAAAGAAAAAGATTTGTCCATCACAGAGAGCTTCAGGTGGTGCCGGCTGGAGGTGGCACTGAGGGACAAGCCCAGCTCGCCAGGGGATGCGCCGAAAATCATCATTCTGGATGGATCCCGTGTGCCAGAAAACTTGATCGGGATAAACTGGATTTGGGCTTGATCGGTGCCTTCCCTCCTTGCGCGGAAAGAAGCGCGTCTGAGGCTCCGATTTAAACTTGGAACCGATTTTCCTTCGGCCGCGGGTTGCAGAGGGTTTCGGGCGGTGGCAAAGGGAAAGCGCTGGGGGCTGCGCGGGTTCCCACGGCGCTGCTGCGGCTGCGCCTTCCTCCGGGACCGGCCGCGCAACTCCCGCGCAACTCCCGCGCAGGGCATCCCCTAAACCCACCTTCCTCGCTTCTAGCAGGATCTAATTCTTGGTTAGATCTTAATAAACGAAACGCATCGGCCTGGCAATCGCATCGTTGTCTTAAAACAAAACCAACAATAAAATAATTTAAAAAAAAAAATCAAGGGCTACCTGAGATGAGTCCGTCCCCATGCAGCTCCTCCCTTAGACGTTAATTAGCAGTTATATACACGTTAATCAAACCGGCAGGAGGGCACCATCGGGCCAGAAATTCACTGTGTGCGTGTCCAGCCGTGTCTCAGCGTGGAAAATCGCCCCGAGGGGTCCGGGCAACCATCCCTGCTCTTGGTATCAAAGTCCTACCGGTGTATCGTGTCTGTCTCAATAAAATGAATCTCTTTAAAGCCCAGCGCCTCGCAAGAATGCCTTCAGTGTTCCAGACTACAAGGGCAAATATGTTTTTCAGATTCCGTTTTTTTATGGACGGATTAAAGTTTATTTTCCATAATAGGGCACCTAATAAAACTCATAAAGCTCTGTCAGTCTTACAGCTGGTGGCCTCATTTAACACTTTCACTTCGTAAATCATTTTACAACTTACCAGGTGTTTCCAAAACTGAAAGGAGAGAAGGGGGGAGAGAGCAAAAAGGGGGGGGGAACAGAAATTAAAGTCACTTAAAAATATAGATACGGTGCTTTGGCGGTCGGTGCGTTTGCACCGTCGCTTAGAAGGGCTTCAAAGAAGGTGTCGATCCCGACGGGGGAGAAAAGCCTTTTAACCAGGATTTCCCACGCTCTTTTGAAGTGAGGAGGCTCGTCCCCACGTGCAGCGCAATCAAAGGCTCAGGGTGATTAGCGGAGCCCCGCACCATGCGTGTCTCTCCGATGCCCCTCGAACCCTGCGATCCCCCCCCTCACCCAACACCCAGGTGCCCCCCACCCAGCCTCATTCCCCTGCATCCCACCCCTCCCCCCATCCCAAGGTTCTTCCAGCCTATCCCGCCTGCTTCTCTGCATCCATTCCCGGAGTGCCCACCACCCCCCCCCCCATTCCTGGGGTGCCTCCATCCATTCCCGGGGTGCCTCCATCCATTCCCAGGGTGCCTTCACCCATTCCTAGGGTGCTCCCATCCATTCCCGTGGTGCTGTCATCCATTCCCAGGGTGCCTTCACCCATTCCTAGGGTGCTCCCATCCATTCCCAAGGTGCCCTCATCCATTCCCAGGGTTCCCCCATCCATTCCCAGGGCGCCCCCATCCATTCCCGGGGTGCCCTGTCGATGTTGGTGGTGTCACCACGCCATGGGGACCATCGCAGGCAGGGCCAGTGAGGCTTTCATCCATCCCCTCTTTGTGACTGCGTTATTGCATCGCTTCCCTCCCCCAGACACAGTAGGTAACGAACCTCTTAAAACTTTCATTGCTCCACTCGAGAAGTGGTAGGTATGAACATGGACCTTTGGTGGACATTTTATAGCACAAAGCAACACGGTTTAGGCATGGATGTCATTAACTGGCAATTTCATAAGCATTAAGTGCTAAAACAAAAGAACCAAAATAGGATCCATATGTTCAGGGTAAACCTGCTAAAAGTCTTCCAAATGGGAAACCATAAATATAAAATCCCCCTCAAACTCTCCCTGAAACTGCTGGGGATGAAATACTTCACTAGCAGGAAGAGTATTGATTATTTCTGAGGTCCAAACTGTTACGCTTATCCCAAACTAAGGGAATAACATCAGTTTTTCTGTAGTTCTCAGTAAGATCCCATCCCACAGTCCCTCCTCATCCTGTTTTGCTCCTTTCCTTTATGCCTGCAGGGCCAGGAATGGGAGGTTGCACACTTGCAAGCGGCCGCTTCAGTCTCCTGGATCTTTCCTGGCTGCTGTTCCCTGCCAGGGCCTCCACTAGAACTCAGTTCCCCAGGTGCCACCTCAGGCACCAGATATGCTGCAGGACACTGAATCTCACTGTAGATCCCCTCTGGGTGCTGGGATGACTGTACAGTGTTTCAGCTGAGAAAGCAGAAACATAATTTTTAAATTTCTAACCCATACATTGTTCCTGTGATGTGCGGGTGTTTCTTGGTCAGCTCTTTGAAAACCATTAAAAGCAGCACAGGACCAACAGTGGAAAGGACAAAGCTCCCAGAGGATCTCAGTCCCTCCTGGGTGCAGTGTGTAGTCACCAAATACAACTCCTTCTGCCCCAAAAATACTGGTTCAATTCTGATCAGAGCCAAATATCAACTGCACTTCACTCTCAGAGTTACTCAGTAAGTAGGATACAGTGGTTTGATTATTTTTTTTTTAATTTTTGACTAATACTCATGCAATCAGGACCATGTTTATGGTAAGCTGGAGTTGCCCCTGATTAATAGATTAGTCTGGAGAAGAGGATGCTGAGGGGAGAACTTGTCACTCTCTACAACTACCGGAAAGGAGATTGTAGCTAGGTGGGTGTGGGTCCCTTCTCCCGAGTAACAAGCCATAGGATGAGAGGAAACGGCCTCAAGTTGAACCAGGGGAGGTTTAGGCTGATTGTTAGGAAAAAATTCTTTACTGAAAGAGTGGTGAATCATTAGAAAAGGCTGCCCAGCAAAGGGGTGGATTTACCATCCCTGGAGGTGTTAAAAAACCGTGTAGACATGGTGCTTAGGGATGCATATGTAGTGGTGTTGGGCTGATGGCTGGACTTGGTGATCTTAGAGGTCTTTTCCAACCTTAATGAATCTATGATCAGACTGTTTGCTCTTTTCTGGGAATCTTTGCTTTATTTCTCTTGCCTCAAGGAATGAGGGATTGTATTAAAGTTTCCTCCAGAGAGTCCTCTGCTAGGGCAGAGACCCAGGGAGGCATTTACTGTCTTGTTCTCCCTACTCTGAGGGCTGAGAGTCTTTAATTGAAGTCCTGGGGTGCTCCCTGTGTGGAAACAAAGTGTCTGCATGGAAACTGGATTACCCATGATGTGTAGGTGGTCAGAAGGGTCATCTAGTGGTCCTTCTCTGATCACAAGCTATTATAAAAATTTGGCATTCAGCTTCTTGAAAAAGAAACAGGTTTTGGTGGGTTAAATTAAACTGGGACTCGTCTCTCAAATCAGCAGGTAAGGATAATGACGTCCTTTTCTTCACATAAAACCCTGCAGAGCCAGTGGCTTGTAATGAATTTGTAGCAGGAAGGCTTAGATCCATTTTGCTGCTTGCAGGACATTTGCAAGCAGATCACAATTTCCTCTAATTAATCCATTATTTGAAATTATTATTCACAGGACTCCAGTTAATGTTCTTGGCTGATGGCAGCTTTTGGCAGGTTGGGCTCATGTCTGAAGAGGGAGCACGGATGGACAATTCAGAAGCCTCTAATTCAGCTGCCTCCCTTTTTCCCTCACAGAGGAGACGGGGACAGTTTTCCTGTCCCCATCCAGCCCTGCTAGGCTGTGCTACCATTTCCAATAAATGCAAATGAAAGGCAGCCAGCATGGATTTTAACTCAGGGATGGAGCAGTGGATTGATCCCGGTTTAGAACAACATCTCAAGGGATGGGGCAGATTGTCCATTGCTATCCCTGGATGCCCTTTCTGGAAAGTACATGAAATCCAAACACAAGCTGCTGAGCCACCTCCGGTGCTAATTTCTGCAGTGTAATAGCGGCTGGCGATGCACAGAGGTTTGCATAGACAATCTAATGATTCTTTTTGGACTTCAACATGATGAATCTATCAAGTATATATTGCTGTAGCAGCTAGGTGCAATTTTAGAAATGTTAATGAGTAATTACATAAAGGTTGTCCACAGTCATTGATGTTAATCACTGTTCTTTTGCCAGAGATAATTAAGATGACACTTCGGCAGAATCAGCCAGTAGTTCCTGCTGTCTCTGCTGTCTCCTTCTCCCCTCCCAGCTCCTGCGGCAGCTCTTACCCTCCTTCAGCAACTTCTTGACTATTTTCATCCCTCCCATGCTCTTAGTCCCTGACTTTTCTGAAGGGTCTGACTGACTGTGGACTGAGGATTTTTAAGATGTACAAGAGCATTTCACATGGTTGTGTGAGGGCGAGCTAAGGGTGTGGGGAGAAGCAGATTCAGGTGATGCAAGACACCGATCTACTGTCTCCATGGTCCTGCCCAGAGCTTCGTGGCACTCAGCTCTACTCTGCTGCTTAGACAATGTGTGTGAGTTATTTCATCTTCCTTTGGCCTCCGCGTCATTAAACAGCCACTCTTCCCACCTTCTTTTGCCTTTTTGTGTGCCTTGGAAACCTCTGATGACAGGATTGTGGCCACTATCAATGACTATGGAGGAGGAGGAATAACAGTTGTTTAAGTATATGGTTTGTTGTAATATAACTTATAAATTGTACACAATTTTGCTCTTCAGCCCATGATCACTATAATGCAGGTTTCAGGAGACGCAAAGCCCGTGATGGAGATTTTAGTGGAGGAGAGATACCCCAGCTGTGCCTCCGAAATGCGTGGGTGCCCAGGTTAGGGTGTGAGTTCATCTCATGCCTCTCACAGATCTTCCAGGTGAACAGGTCGAACTGCCTGTGTGCTGGTTCCCTGGCTGTGGGTCAGGGAGGAGATGAATGTGTGACCTGCTCACTTACAGGGGCCATAGAGTCATGTAAAGTGTGCAGGGCAGCCTCGGTGTTTGAAGCTGGATCACCCCCAGGGAGCACAAGCTCCTGGCAGCTTACCATGCTCCATGAAAAAGATCTTCAGCTCTCCTGACCATGAAGCTGTGCAGAGAAGACATCTCTCTTGCTAGTACAGATCCTCATGGGTGCTTTTTGCTTTGGGGATAGGAGGAACAAAGCTCTTTTATCATCTAAGGATGGCAACATACCTGAACCCCCCCCGCCCCTTTGTTATTCCAGATCTTTAGGACTGATAAATACATCTAGAGGTCTCATTTGAGGGTGGATTTTAGCAGCAGAGGAATATGAGATAACGTTGAAAAAGCTTAACATGCTCTTCTGCAAAATCTGTTAATCCTGTGCCTCTGACAGCTCCACATCAGCCTTGGGTAGCCCTGGCTCCTCCTGGGAGGAGGCAGTTTCAGGGAAAGTGTTACTCAGCATCGGTGAGGGTGTCAAAAACCTGGCCAGGAATAAAGATTTGCTTCTCCAGCTTTTAGCAGCTCTTCTAAATTCACAAATCTGGTGTAATGGTTTGCAAGAGAAGGGCAGCCCAAGAAACATTGATGGGTCTAGTGTCTCTCCAGATACGATACTTGTGTTGCTTTTAGACCACAGATAAGAAAACTGAAGAGATTCAAAACCCACAGCAGCTTTCAAACCTACATATTGCTTGCTGCTCAGGCTCTGAAGCACTGGTGAAGAGTTCCCTGGAGCCTCCCTGAACAGCTTTTATCATCACAGGCAACATTTATGATTCACAATTGCTGTCCCTGCCTTTCCGCCCCACTTCCTAATCTCTGCCACATGGTCCCTGCATAGTACTTGGCATCACAAAAATCTTCGAAAGACCAACAGGCTTAATGGTTTGAAACTAAGTTATGGAAATCTGGAAAGTAAACACCATCTAGTCAACATTTTAAGGGTGAATTGAACTACAGAGTAAGTAAAAAAAATCCTCTCAGAATCTAAGGCTTTGGCAAAGGAGGAGTGATGATTTTGAGAATAAGATGCAAACCTAGAAAATGTGACCAAGTTGACTTTTTTGCCACAAGGTGACACTGAACGTATTTTGGTTTATTGTCTCCATAGTAGAAAAATGCGTTGCTCCATCCCCTGTCTGTGACTGAAGACTCTTCCCACTGTGGACTTCACTGCCTCCTTACACCACTCCCTGCTATGTCATGCTGGAGCTTTGTGTGCTTGCACACCCAAGAGAGATTTGAGGGTACTCTCACTATCTGAACAGTAGAAGGTCCATAATGGAGTTTTTAATGAAAAATGTGCCATGCTGGGAAATCTTTCACTTAGGAAAATGAAGCAACTCTCAGCATTACTGACAAAAGACTTTAAAAGGACTATTCAAGAAAGGTCTGCATTTGTAATTTTACTCTGTACCTCTCATTCTGGTTACATCACTTAATCATTTTTTAATGTAACCCCTTTGAAGTTCTCCACTTACACAAGGTGAGCTGGTTCTGGTGGGTGAACTGTTTTGTTCTCGGACAATAATTTTAAGGAATTTTTGGTGCCAGCTGGCTCTTCCTAAGCTCATTCTTGATAGATGCTCATTTCATTTCCTTTAAGTGTTATTAGGGAAACCACATGATATCCGATTCTGAATTGTGCATGCATCTAAATTAGCAGAAGGCTACTGTAATTAGTTTTAAAGCAAGGCTGCAGGTTACACCAAAATTTGAGGATAGCACAGCTGTTTTACAGAGGCAGTTGTGACATCCATGCCTGCAGGCCTCACAGTAAACTAAGCTTCACTGGAGGGCAAAGGAAGGTTCCTCCAGATTAAATCACACAAACCAGCATCTGGTAAAAGAGTCACATCTCTACCTACAATTCCTGAAATCCATTCAGCCCAAAAAGTCTCGAGCAAAACTTACACCTCGCCTTTGGAAAAGTGACCCTATGGATCAAATTGTCTCCTGAAAACAAAATTGCCTCATTTACCGCACAAAAAATATCACGTATTGATTCTCACACAAACAGGACATAGCCAGGCACTAAGCCGCTACTACAATCAGTGCAACAAAAATTTGGGAGTATCAGCATTACCGCTTGCCTATTTATTAAGCTGTAAGTGTTGTCATGCACATTTGGCACTGCACTGCTCCCGGGCTGTAACTTTTCACGTGCAAAGTTCACCCAAAGAACAATGCGAATCAAACGATCCCAGATGTGCTTTAAGTACAGTATTGGGTTGCACACCTTCGCTAGCACGAGGCAGGGCAGAGCTGCTTGCGTCTGCGCTTTTGGAGCACGACTGATATCCCCCCCATCATCCCCGGCGCGCAGGACAATGGAAAAATGTCAAGTGAAAAAAAGCCCTGCAGATACTTGGCCTATTCAGGTGCGGCGTTAAAACCCTGCCAAAAGGACTTGCCTATGATTTATCAGCGTCACACTCTGGCCAAAGCTAAAAACCAGATTGTACTGCCCTGTTAATTTTGATACAGAAAACAGAGGAAGTTTTAAACATCACTGTCCAGCTTAAAAGAAAACAAAAACTGAATCTGTGGTAATAGCTATGGGTGGACAGCACTCTTAAAAGGGGGAATTGAAATCTTCTGCTCTATTGCTAAAAAAGCAAACATCCGGCTTTTAGTTAAATGCATCAAAAGCAAATCATGCTGTATTTTCCACTGGCTGGTCAGGAGTAATGATTAGCACTGCAAGCGTAGCTGCTTCGTTTCCCAGAGCAGTGTATTTTTACCCATTCAACGCCCTTTCCTGCTGAGGAAGGAGTAACTCCACCAAAGCTCCTTTACAGAAGGATCTTGTACATTTGAAGTGGCATCTCTCTTATTGGAATGATCAGGGAACGTTTCTCACTGTTTAATATTGCCTAACAGACTAATACTCAATATAATGGCCTCTGCTGGCATTCAGTGGTGGAAGCTGCTTGCCAGCATTGGGACTTGTTGCTGTTGGAGAGCGACCTTACATCACTGACAACCCTGCTGTAAGGAGGAGACCCTTCAGCAGGACTAAGCTTTGCTGATGACAATTTTTTTTCTCCAGGGTTAAAAACATTATATCCATCCATCCATCCATCCATCCATCCATCCATCCATCCATCCATCCATCCCCCTCCCTCCCTCAATTCTTTCTTCCCACATATTATACATATACACACACAAAAAAAAATATAAAATCCTCAGCTTTCCTTTTCATCTGTCTTATATCATAGAATGGTTTGGAAGGGACCTTGGAGATCATCCAGTTCCAGCCCCCTGCATGGGATATCCCTGGGATGTGACTAGACCACAGAAGTGACAGCTTGCAGATGCCTATGTGCACCAATATTGCTCTCTCCACACACCTTCCATCTCTGCAAGCTGTGGCAGTTTGGTCAGTAGGAACATGGGAAAAAACCATCAAACATGGCAAGATCAAAGACTCGGGAATTCACATTTAACCTAGGATTGTCAAATTTCTGTTTGAGTTATTCCCTCACTGAACCACAGCGAGAGGACAGGACTTAAGCAGAATAACCCATAGCAACTGTCCTTGTAGCACTTCATGTCACTGGATGCTTTCCTTAAAATTCAATTTTTTTTTAAAAAATCATGTTTCTATGTAGATGTGACAAAGGTAAAACCTGCAGGCAGGTAAAAATCTATTTTCTTCAAAACCAAAGAAATGACTCTAATAGTTGTAAGCTTGAACAAAACGTACTAGCTGTTTAGGATAAATAATAGCTAATGCAAGTCTTGGTTTAAAAAAAACATAGTAAGTGGTTTTTACCTTACAGTCTAAAATTACATCTCCCCTAATTGCTCAGCAACACCTGCATCACACTGCCCCAGGCAGCTGCAGCAAGTGAATAGGACCCATAAAACACGAGGCAATCTTTCCACAGGCAGCAAAGGGTGGTCAATTCTGATCACCAAGCAAAGCATTCAGACAAGGAACCGGCCTCCTGTCACATTTAATTTAAGGAAGATGTTTCAAGATTTATCTCCAAGAGCAAAGTTGCCTCAACCTCCCAGCTAGAGCAATGTGTTTCCATTTACGTGTTATTAAACCACAAACACGCTGAAAAGCTGAGTCTACCTACAACCCTGAAGAAAAAAGTAATTAATTAGGTGGCTGCTGCAGTCCAGGGGGAGTCATTTTGACTCACTGAGGTCCTACACATTCCACAGCAGCCAGTTTCTAGGGGCTTGCACAGATTTTCTCCCCAGTCCAGCCTCCAAAACTAAAATACAAGGTTTGGCACAGGTTTTTTGCATGGGAGCTCCTTGTGATTTTTGTATCCATCAAAATACAGCACAAATTCTTCTGCTGCCCATATTTCTGATGAACAGAATCGTGAATTGCAGAAATACTTCAACAGATTTTTTTGACTCTTCCATTAGTTGCATGTAAGATGGGAAATAACCAATTTTGTACGCTTAAGAACTGCCAATGGTGTGAAACCGGCTGAAGAAAGCACAGAATGTTCTACGTTCAGCTCTTTGACTAAAAAAATAAACAAAACAAATTTCTTGCCTACTTCTATTGCTGCAGAACTGGAAACTTTCTGGAGGATGCCTACTGGGAGCAAATTTTCTCAACAGGGACAAATCTAAAGCAGCAGAATAGATTGACTGGTATCAAATACGATTAGGGGGCAGAGTCTGCATCTGCATCATCTACCTGGCTGCAGTGTGTGCTTCTTCCTCTCCCACAGTTTAAGGTCATACCTTTCCTGGCAAGACAGCCAGTGCAAAGCGAATACAAACAGCAAAGGCTTAGAAAAACTGCAGTTTAATGTGTAGTGGTAAGGTGACAAAAGAAATAAACTGTTAGCAGAGTGTTACAAAAAGAAATTTACATGACTTAAAAAAAAAAAATCTTAATGGAAAATGAAAGCAAATTCTTAAAGAAGGTATTTTCTTATTAAAAGCCTCATAATTATACTATTCTTTATGCCTAGAAAAAACTCATTAACACAAATGATTTAGCAACTCCAATTTTAAAGTTTCAAAACTAGCCTAAAAGTGATAAAACTATGCTGTATTTGCTAAACCCAATATAATTGGGCAAAGTCAGATCTTCAAGTCATCTTACTACAGGTTTGAATCTAACTGAAGATCTTTTCCTGACCCACCGTCAGGTAAACAATTCACAGAATTAGCAGAGAACTTCAACAATTAAAGAAAAGTTGATTTCCTCCGAAAAGGATTCACCAGTATTGTGCCATCTAGTGGCCTGCTTCTCAGGCAAGTACAAGGAATGGTTCTTAGGAGCCTTTGGTTAAGGCTCCTGCTTTAAAACACAGTCAGTATTCTGCAGTTATTTTAAACGAAAGGTTACAATGTGCATTGCTGAATGCTACTGCTGACCTGGAGCGTCATAGAAGAGGAATTCAACATCTGCAGATCCTAACCATTAACTCAAATCACCCATACAAAAAAGACACGACAAAAACATTTTCCCTTTCTGCAGGAAGGCCTTATATCACCTTCAACTAAACCTGTGATTGTCATGTAAAGCAAAGTAACTGTTAACATAAAAAAATGGAGTAACACAGATCTCTTCATTCTCAGTTATTTGTTGTCTGAAAGATAACAAAGCTTTGCATCTTCATGCAGACCTGTTTTTTTTCCATACATTTTATTAGAAAAGCACAACTATAGTTTCAATTTGGGTTCTTTTGCTTGCAAAGCCTTGGTTGCTAGCTCAACTCTTTCTTTTAATAAGCTGGCTTCTTCAGCACTTTTTTGGGCTTGTGCATTTTTCAGTAAGAAGTGGTTAAGGAAGAGTTTTAAGCCTTCCCTTAGAATTCCCAGCTTGGGGTTGTCAGATACCCTGTAAAGATACAGATAAAAAATAATATTTAGTCTTCCATTGTTCCTTAATTCTTTATCTTCTTCAACAGAGATCTACAGAAAAATGCAACCTACGATAGGAGCCTTTCAAATAAATTACCAGCAAGTCTAAAATGTAATACCTGCAGTCTTGCCTTATGTAAACAATTACATTACAGCAACAAATGAGGCAAATGCCACGTTTGAACTTCCGGGGTTGCAGTGTAACAGTTGAAACATCATCACCCAATATTTTCTAACTTTACATGACACTGCAAGTTTAATACAACAAAATCAAGGAATAATTCAAGTCAGAAAGGATGCTGGCAGGTCATCTTGTTCAACTTTCTGTTGAAAATGGCACTAACATCCAGGTGTGGTCAGGTTGCTCAGTCTGAGCCACTCAAGCCCTAAGCATCTCCAAGGATGGAGATTTACCAGCCTTCCCATATATAAAAATAAGATTTTGCAAATAACGTTGATTAAAAAAAAAAAATCCTCCAACCTTTCCCTCATTTGTTCTTTATTTCTCCTTCTTAGACTGCAGATACCTAATAGCAAAGACTGCTGGGAGAGTGACTCTTACTGCACACAGATGGTAAAAGAATAAGGAAAGCAGGTAATTGTGGGGCTCTGCTATGACCAAATGATATATTTAGTATATGAAATCCTTATTTTGTATAACATTTCTCACAGTTCTATCTATATCAAAGCCTGTACTAACACACAAATTATATGCTTTCCCCCACTCTCCCAGGAAAGCTTATTTTTTTTAAAGGAGGGGTGGCTAATCTCTGCAAAAGGCATTGTATAATTCCGAGTAAAATAAGCAAACTTTTAATCTTCTTAATTACTACTCACTAAAGGTTCCCTGGAGATATCTCTGATCACTTACCTCACAAAAATGTCACTAACTTCTTCAGCATCTGCTTTGATTAACAGCGTGCTTAATACTTGTCGCAAGAAATGGACCTTGGCTTTATCCAGTTCACTGAATTCAATTACCTAGTAGAGAGAAAGGGAGAGAGAATTAGATGAATTCAAGTATTTAAAACAGCTAAACTCTCTTCTAAATGAACAGCTTTTAGCACACCAACTGGCTTCCCATATATAACAAGTCTTAGGTTTGACACAGAAGAATCAGCTGAGAACACTGCCTCCAAAACAAGGAAAGCAGAGAAGTTTCTAAGGGAAAACCTATCTGCTAATACCAGAATACCAGATAGAGTTTCTCAATGAGATAAATACTTCAAAAGTACATAAGACAATTCATAGAATTGTTTAACAAATTTCGGTTATTCTTCTAATAAAATTCTGTAGTGTCTCCATTCTAAAATTCTATAAATTCTCTGTAGATTTCTCTCCAGTATAACAAAAAAAATAAATGTCAGCTAAAAAGCGCAGCACAGACTCCACGGACAAAGCCTGTTAAATAAAGGGCCTCAGCTCCAGCTCTGGATACTCTGTAGAAAATCATCTTACAATTGCTCTCTACACAGAATTGTAGACTTTCTGTACGCCTGTATCACCACAGGTTCCCTTTCCCCCAAAATGACAGCATTACTGTAATCAACGGCATTAATTTGGTAATTTCAGAGTGTGTTCTGTCTTAGCTTATGACCACAAAGTACCACCTAGGTACCACACAAAATACATTTTCTATACAACTAGTAAATGCAAAGAGAACACACAAGTATTTTGAAAAGAAAATACCAACCTTGAGAACTGAAAGTGGCAAGGATTTTGCCCTTAGTAAGTGAGCCAACAGTGAAACCAAGTTGGAGACGGCAGTGGCTGACAGGTTTTCCAAGTCTTTGATTTTGTCCCAAATAGTAAACTGAAATGTCACCTAGGTGTCAAAGGAAAAAATCCTACAAATCAAGTGACTGTTCAAATGAATAACAACATAATAAAACCTTTTGACCTTCTATTCTTTACAAGCTCTTTGTTAATCAAGAGATGCTTGATCAGACCATTTAGTTCTTTTAAAATGCATAAAATGGAGGAAAGCAAACCTCCTGCATAGTTATTTTCTTTCCTATTCAGATATAACCATGTATACACCTTACTGATTCCACAGCTATCTCAGCACAATTCTTCCTCAGGATCAAGATCTTAACAGGAATGCATCCATGCTCAGGTATTTAACATCTGCCTCTCTAACCCCAATGACACTGTAACAAAGCAGAAACAGATTTTTCTTCAACCTGAAATCGTCTTTCATATTGACAAAACTTGTCAGCCAAAAATGCATAGAAGGGGTTGTATGTCTTCTCCTGTAAGCAGCAGTAAACGGTAACATGAACAATTTCTCTCTCCTGCTGATCTTTCAGTCCAAGCCTATAATTTAACAAGAAAATGAGAATCATTTAGTAAGGAAAAAATAAGAGCTACAGTCAGCATCTGAGGGTAACACTGAAGAAAAAAAAATCTAAACACATTTGATTTTACTCGTCAGAAAGTTCTTACAAAGTCTTTAAAGTACTGAATGTATTCAAAACCTTAAGGCTGTGGGCTACATCAGTATCCTGGTATTGGCAACACAGAAACACTGCAGTATTATTGGTGTTAAAGTAAGACCTCAACAGCGGGCACTGGAATGATAAAAGTATAAATACCCCCTGGGGAGGAAGGGTAACCCACTCTATGTTGTATCTCTCCCTGAAGAAAAGCAGAGGAAAGGGCCTTGTTACCAGGAGAATCATGCCTTTGAATGTAGCAGTAGCACCACAGCGAGAGCACTGCTGCATAATGTACCAACATAAAGGTTAGACAGAGAAACAAGAACTGTAGAACTCTGTTGCTGTTATCTCACGCTTGTATCTATGGTTGTGGGAGTAAAACCAGCCTCTGGACCGGTATAAGCTTATGTAGAGAAACTCATTCAGAGAGATAAGAAAATATTTCAAGATGTTTTTGTTACTTCACGATAAGAAACTTCTCATGTCTAGGTCAACTCTATGCTACACAATACTTGAAATTCATTACTGTCTGGCAGTAGCCTTGAAAGAAAAGCCTGAAAGAACAGTCAGTATGTAAGAGTGCTGATATTGGCTGCCCTGATGTAAAGGCCAAGGACTGAGCAGCCTTCCCACTTGAACAGCTGATGGGTCTAAGAGAGGGCTGACACTTCAGCAGGGAACGGTAACTAGTTTCCAGGGTTGCCAAGTGCTTGGCAGCACTAAAACCAATTAAAATGAAAAATGCTTCTTATAATAATCTGAAAAATGTCAAACAAAATTCTTTTCATTGCTTCAAGCTCAAGTTCCAGATGGTGTTAGTGTAACTCAAATGTATCTTTTAATGAAGCTTGACTCTGCTGGAACTTGCTCTACCATCTGCAGAGCAGTTTGATATGTCCTGGTTCTAATATCCCTTGTTTATACACACCTCTAGATGACTGTCATTGCATATGATCCCAGATACACACCAGACTAACAGAGAAAATATTGTCTTTCAGCCAAACCCCCTCAGAATTTAAGGTTATATAATGGGAAAATCTGAGATGATTTCTAAGCCAATTGCTAACAAGCAGTGAAAACTCAGAAGTCTGCTTCTCTAAAAGAGATGGGCACTGTAAGTGCTGCGTCTGCAATAGTTCCTTTGTTCTCCCATCAGACAAGTTCTATATGATCTTATTACAGAGCAACAATTTATTTTATTTTTATAAAACCAGAGGTTTTCAGCCACCGGAATGCATTTTGCAGATGTTTTGTGAAGTTACACTGCACTCACTAATTTGGGCCACCCTCCTTGCCCTTGTTCATCACCACTTCTATCATGACTTGCTTATTAAGAAAATATTCATTTTGCCCAACGGGTGTAACCAAGTATATCAGGACTTCGATGGGCATTTTTGTTCTCACCTTCACCTCTACACAGACCTAGCACTCCTGAACATCTAAAATTTAAAAGTCAGGATTGTCTTTCATGGCTGGGCTTCACCAAACACCCAAGAATCCATAAGCATGATAATCTTAGATAAAGAATATGCACCTTCCTTACCTATTAAACCATTCATGAGTTACAACATTCCCATGGACTTGTATGTCTTGTTCGCTTGTTCATTTCCCCCCAGATATGGGATAACTTCCCCTGAAGCAGATTATTTAACACCAGTAGAAACCCACCTCGAAGGAGATTAGTTACCATCAACTGAAATCCAAGACTATCACTGCCTTTAGGTCAAAACCAGCCACACTCACACCCACCTTTTAAAAGTCAGTTCAAATTCTTTTAGAAGACACAATCACATACTTGCTATCCTGAATTATCCATTACATGATATCTAAGACTTCTAAGTACATATCCAAAAAATTGGAATAAAGTTCCTCAAATTCTTCATCTCTATGAGCAATTGCCTCTTCATCAAATGTCAGAAGCCTTCATTCCCCTTTATGTGTTTATCTGTGGTTTGTGAAGCTGTTGTGGCCTTTCAGCTGATGAAATAGAACAGACTTCATTCTCTTCTCTTTGTCTGCAGTGATGTTCCCAGTTCTCCTTTTAAACTGCCACTTGTGCAATTGCAAGCTGAGCTGTTCTAGCTTCAAACTAATTATTTTCTTTTGATGTAAGGAGGAGAAAGAAAAACAGAACTACAGCAGCCTGGATTTCAAATGGCGTAAATTATCATTTAACCACATCTCAACTCTGTCAAAGGTCTCACAGCCGATGAATCAACAAGCATAGTTCTATTTCTTTATATAATCCTCATGCTCTTTGTCATGAGACTTACAAACACACAAATATAAATTCCCATATGCTCTAGCACTCATGTTCGCATTAAAGTCAATTCCTTCATTGACAATTCTGTGTACTTTTCATTATAATCCGTCAGATGTGGGCAGATTTGAGAATTCCTCTCTCAAAGTTTGCTGTATAAAATCCAGTGTCAACACATACTAGGCAATATGCAGACAGAGCTTTTCTGCCAAGCCTGCATGTATACAGATTTGTATACTTGTTTAAATAGCATGGATTAGAGTCAAGGATCAATTTGCAAATTGAGCTACCAGGTCTTGGCAAGAACTGCAGCAGCAGCAGCTAATTTCTTTTAATTGAACAGGCCATATTAAGATATTGGAATGACTCCATCACAGTCTTAAATCCAAGCTGTGTTTTGCAGAAGTGGCATTTAATCAAATATTAGTTGACTTTATTACAAAGTCTGTTTTGTTTGGTTAGCAAATTAAATAATTGCATGCCATCCCGGTAAGACAATTCCCTTGAATTACAAGGTTGCAATAGGAAAGTTCAGACCTGATCTCTCTCCTTCCACATACTACAGACTTACAATAAATATTCTGATAAACACAAAGAACAGCTTAGTTCGAGTTTTTCCCATCTTCTTCTAAAGAGCTGTTTGCCAAGTGGTCAGGAAACTGATCTTAACATAAAATGTGACCCTGGAGCAAACCCAAAGCTAATAAATTCTGCAAGAGAGAACTGAAGGTGCTAGAACACTACCAAGGCACACAAGTATCAACAGAGACCTGTAAGAGGGCTTAACAAGGTGGCAAAAAGTAAAGTAAACAACAGTAGTAGGGAAATCCAGTGACAAACTCAAGAGATGTGCTGAAGGGGCTTCTAGTGTGCCTCTGTAAGGAAGCAAGCCTGCAGCAGCCTTCCATCCCCTTGACTAGGATGTGCATCTTTCAAAGTAAAAATATACAGGCTCCCTAAGTCAAAAGATGCTGTAAATCACAATTACAGACCTGTGTGACAATAACAGGGACTACTCCTTTCCCCTGAGTGTCAGTCAGTTCTTCTTGTCCCTTGTTAGTCCTTACACCAGGGTTTAGGTCCCCCTCCTACCTTTTTAAACCTATGTGGATCTCTAGCTCTGCACTTCTTTAATTACAGTATAATTAAATGCTCTTACGCCCAGACCAGCAACCTTACAACCGTACTATTTTCAGTTCCAGGCTGTTTTCTCTGCTAGTCTGTACCTACCGGAGTAGCTTTTCAAAGCCATCCATGAAGTCTTCACATGTCATCAAGACACAAAAAATACTTCTCCTGATATCGGTGTTCATTCTCTGCTTACGAGCAAGCTCCATTATCTTTGAACTCACCTAAAAGAAAAATAATTCAAGCAAGCATAAATAAAAGAGCATTTAAAGAAAGCTATTTCTGTGCAGCCTCTAAGACGATCATTAACGAAGATCTCCAGTAAACTATGAAGCAGAAATCCAAAGGTTCTGAGTTTTTGTCTAGAGGCACAGGCATCAGCAGGAGCTTTTTCAACCAGGAAAATATATTTTAATATATTTTAATTGTGACATTTAGTTTTAAGATGTGTTTCTCTAATACAAGTTACCATGACAATCTCACCATAATACTCCTAGAATCAGCCTGGATATACGACACCCAGGGACAGACACCACTACCCACCAGAATTCATACGGGCAAATTCACTCTGGTCAAGTCTCCTCCTCCACTTGCATAACAAGTTACTTCTGCAATTCCACAGGATAAGACAAAACAAGCTATATATATATAACTTTTGTAGTAACAGCTCTTATGAAGGACAGGAGTACAACATTTTGACAAGAATAAGAGCAGAATTTAGAGTCCAAAAGCTCAGCCTTACAAGAATCTGTGAAGGTTTTTTTGGTGGGTTCTGAAATGAACTTATCCACCTGTATGTAGTCAACAAATCACAAACACTCAGGCTTATAACTACCACTGTTTGGATTTACCTTTCCTACTCGCAGTTTCTGCTGAGTCTTGCTGTTTGCATCATTGATCATTGGTGCTCCACTCCAGGATGATCCTACAATCCACCAGCGACCAACTTGATCAGCACTAAGGAGAGATTCCAGGGAGACTCTGAGCTGAGTTTCTTTTCCAGAACTGCTGTGAACCTTAAATAACAAAAAACAAAAAACCCAAAGAGCTTTCATTTGAAGCTTTATTTTTTAAAGAATGCAACAAATACTTTAATTACTTATAATTACTTTAAACCAAATAGTCTCTATAAAGGTCTTCATGTTTTCCCCTCACCAACCATTAGTTTCAGACAGACAGATGAAAAGAATTTACAAGTTTCCCCATGTTCTCCACTTTCTCAAATAGAAGCATTTAAAAAAATCTACGTTTAGAAGCTCTTGATTTTTTTTGTTTTTAAAAAAGTGATAATCAACTAAAAAGTAGTCATTTGCCAATCACAAAATCTTACTAGAATTCAGACTTGATGCTGACACTGAAAACTATAACAGTTGCAGCATCTTACAATCTGGTCACGATTTTCCTTTTGAGCACTTGTGATCAAGTAAAATGATGGCAAACTTAAGTTTTGTACAACTCAAATAATAAAAAGTTTGAAGTCTTCAAACAAAATGAGAATATTCAACAAAGAAGTCTAGAAGCATACCAAGAGGAATGTGAAAATTTAAGACAGGAAATTCTACAGAGCTAGGTTACCTAACTTATTTTTGCCTGGCCTGTTATCACTGACGTGCATAACCCGTACTAACAAATTTCTGAAAAAACAAGATGCTCTAGGTGTTGTAGACAAGTAGCATGACTTTCAGGTTGGAGATACAGGGACTCTAAAATCAGATTCAAGTCTTGAGAAAATTAATTAATTCTCAATCCAAAAAGATTATTACTTTCAGGTATTTTATGCTGTGTTGTTCTAGACAAACTGCCTTCTCTGTGCCAAAAAAACCCCCAAACCACCACGAAGATAAAAACATTCCGGTTTTCAGAAGTGTTAGACTTCCAGAATAATTTAGCTGAAGTTAGGACAGGGTGCCTGCATCCAGCATCTATGGAAAAAAGAACTTGTCATAATGACTCACTGCTACTGCATAATCATTAAACATCCCACGAACTCTTTCAAGCACAGAACTCCCAGGCAAAGTCCTTGGCTCAGTATTATGTCCTTTGTCAAACTGTTCTGCAGGTGGCTGGTTGACTGCTGACTAAACCTGAACACAGGAAATAACACTGAGTGATCTAAGAAGTGATTTTAGTCCACAAGAGTTTCAGACTGTTAAATGAATTAAAAACCACTATAGCCCATCAAGCCAATGTGCAATAAAAACAACTACTGGTTTAAGGAAAGCTGTACTACATATGTAAAGAAAGTTCTCACCAGTGTTCTTTGCAATTTGCGGAGTTTTTCAACTGGTTCAGGATCATAGCCAGGAATCTTACGCATGTCATTATTCCTTAGTGCCAACATAGTCTCTAGCATGAAACGAACCTATGGGGAGAAGAAATATTTCTATGGATTATGTGCTGTGAGTTTCTTTGTTAAAGCAGAAAGTATACTTTGAAATTACTATTCTGTGAGAATAAGCAGCTCAGCTGGAAATATACATAAAAATTTAGATTACAAGATTACAAATACAGAGAAGGATGTTTATTTTAACTCTTACTATATTTATCTGTGTTTAAGCTTGAATTCAAAGCTTAATCTGCCAAACACAATGCCTCGGTGACCATTTTGAGAAATGTACGAAGTATCATGAAGCAGAAACACTGTCCACTGAATAAGACACAGAACACTCCTAGTCTCAACCATTACAAACCCTTTGGTATCTGTGTCCTAAGAACTGATGGAGAAAGACAGACAAGAAGAATGCAAATAACTGAATGAAACAACTGAACACAATGGTAACATAGAAACTAAACAGAGTGTAGCACAAAACATTATGGTAAACTAACACATGTAGCCAAGTGCTTATTCAAGTGTATTCAGAACAGAAAACCTTTAAAATAAACACACATACCCTAGTCTGATCTTGGAGTTTCTTCTCTGCTGTGTTTGCTTTCCTCTGGGCTTCGGTGATTAGTTCCTTCAAAGCCAATGCATCATCTTTTCTTAAGGAAAAGCCCACATTTTTAAGAAGAAACAAAACCAATTCAATCTCTTTTTCAGTGAAAATGCTAACAAGTTTTTTCAGAATATCAAAGATCAGCAGGCAATGAACCACGTGGAAGTTATACAGATGAGCAATCAAGGCAAGCAGATTTTCACATTCTTTCCCTTCAGCATCACTTTTGCTGAACTCATCAAATTTCTTCACCACGGCTTCCAAAAAGTGAGCACCGACCTGGCAAAAGTTCCATTAAAGGGGGAAAAAGAGAGAGAAAAAAATCCAGCAGTTAAGCATAAGTAGATTTCACAGACATCTGCAAAACATTCATTTCTGGGGCCCTGCTGCTATAAATTTTAAAGAAATATTGTTGCTTTTTTCAACCAATGGGGATGTTCTACATATACAAATATATAAGTAGTGTGATATTTTCTTAAAATATTATGTTATTTACCCCTCATACATGCCATCCAGTCACCCTTTAAAGTCTCTGCAAGAAAATCAGATGTTAAGAGCTTACGCTATGCGCACATCAGAATTTATTTGTTTACACAGCTTTCAGGGACACATATTAGCATCTTCCCAGCTGTCAGGCCAGCCTGCTGTTACTGCTAGTCATTCATTCAGTAAAAGCTGTGTGTCAAAAACCAAATGCATCACCAAGATCAGCATTCCAGAACAAAATACTTAACAGAAGCGTAAAAAATAATATTGTAAAACAACCCCCAACACACCAAGACTTCACAGCTGCTGAGCATGAGCTTAGGCTGATTTTGAAGTGGGGATAAGTCTTAGCCATTAGTCAGCAGTACAGCTGAGATAAGAGATTTTGGAATTCCTGTATTTGTGAGAGCTGATGCTAAGGACTGGAATTAGAAACCATACAGAAATACAGCTAGGTGATAAACATATCACTACTAGACAAGACACCCTCATTATTATGGTACCAATATTTGTCAATTGTTCTTACAAAAACTCAAGTCCCAGCATCACCACAGACTTGGATTAGATGCTTTGACTGGTGTAGGTTTTAACTATCAAGTGATCATATTGCACAAATGTATAAACACAGCTACTGGAATCCTAACTTTTGTATTGCTCAGACTCATCTTAAATACAGCTGTGCTGCCACACTTCTACATTTGACAGAGAAGAATAATAGGGCTTGACAATATACTTAAATACCACAATTAGACTCAAGGATGATGTGTAATCAAATCAGTAGTACAGAAGGAAGCCTGGACATCATCTATCTATTTCTCATGCCTATTATTATATCTATATCCATATCCACATCCACATTCATATCCACATTATTAGGTATTTAGTGAAGTTTCAACTTCTAAAATGACTGTGTTTCTCTTCTTAAAAAAAATTGTAATATTGTGATATATTTGCAGACCTTTCAAGTAGCAAAGAGGAACAAAACAAATGCTTAAAGTCAAGGCTGCATGAAGAAACCTGCTGTAATTGCATCTCTCTGATACCTACTATGTTTTCAGAGACAGTATTCAGGTCATTATATGACAAATTGAAGAACCTGAAATAATACATATTTGCATCGAGATGCAGAAAAAAAACTTGATGGGAACAAAGTGCTGAAATGCCTTAGTCTCCTGAGACATGTTTAACTGAAATCAGTTAAAATCTTGTCTTTTACATTAGTAGTTTCAGCTTCTTAACAGTAAATAAGAAGATACTTATATTAATCATTCACCAGGTTTAAAAACACACAAAAAAACCAAACTCAAAAGAACTCCCATGCTTTTGGAAGATTTTACTATTCTGGAGACATTGCTATAGCTAGTTAATTTCACTGATGATCTACATGATTGGGCTTAAAAAAAGACTTTTTCCACTGATGTAAAAGGATTTCCATAACTGCAGCACTTTCATTATCTAGATACATATCATTCAAGAACAATACCTTCACAGACCCAAGAGAACAGAAATGGATTAGCGTAATTTAAGAGGAGAAACTGTGAAGCTTAAATTTTTTTTTTCATCAATGCAAAAGGATTTTAATGAAAAAAAAGATGTTTTTATAAGTGGCCAGTGGTAGCTCATAGGAAAAATAAATTAATCGGATAAAGTGACAGGCTTGGTCCCTTTTACTTGCGGGTATCTAGCTAATAAGCCACAAATAATGATGAAAATTGAGTAGGGATGCTTTTCATTGACAAATAAACAAAAGTTTAAAGGCAACTCTGACAAAATACCAAGGAAAACACTCTACAACATATGTTATTACACAAATTAGTCCCAGCCAGAAGAATTACCTCAATTCCTACATTATGATGAAGAATGCTGACCAAAAGGACATGCTCCATCATCAATCTTGCAGGCATGGCAACTGGAGTAACACAAGCATTCATGAGGATATCTGTCAGAGTTTCATTCATGTCCTTTCTGCTATTGGCCATGTAAAGCTCTTCCATCTGTCCACTAATGGAGGACAAATTCGGTTCACTCAGCCTATTGAGAAACAAAATCTGATGTTCACTTGTTCTTCTCTTTATACAGTTGCACAATCTTCAATTTACCCAACGAACAATCTACTCCTCTTAGAGAAACCAGCTTGGCTTAAGAAGAGAGACTGAAGAGATGATGGGAAGGGATATTTTGTATTTTGCTGTGATCACTAAACTAAAAAAAAACCAAGGTATTTTTAATTCTGTGGGTTTTTTTTTAAAATAGTAACGTGTAAAAAGAGATTAGCAAGATTACCAACAGCATTTACAGAGCACTGTGAACGTGCTTACTGTCACACTGAACAGACCTAAAAAACAAGACTTTGTTCTTAGCAGTTGTGACTGCAGCACATAACAGACTTTGGAGAAATTAAGTATGAAACCACCTCATACTTTCCTAACGTGCAAAGCATATCAAGTTCTAAATGACTGAACAAACTGTATATTGTAGCCTGCATTTTACAGATAAAATGCAAATAGACTGCTTTTTAAAAAAAAACCTCTAAAATTAAAAAGCACGAAAACATTAACTGCTATTTCTATTCTTCGGTACTTTAAGCTATGAAGTGTTGCTCCTCCTCAGTTGCAATGCTGGAGAATTTTAATTTTACTTAATTAAAAAAAAAGAAAGTAATATTTCTTGGAGGGTGTTATAACTTGCGCTATTAAGTTTTTTCATACGCATACTCCAACTGACAGTCAGTGAATTATACCTAGCACTGGCAGGCAATGGCTGTGTGGAACTCAGTCTAATCTTAAATTTATTTTCTAGATTTTTCACCTTCTATAATGACTAACTTTGAAGAATTTATATCAAAGATAATTATTGTTAAGGGTAGCAGACATGATTGCCAACTTAAAATCAGTTTGCTAAGAGAAAAGTCACATCCTTGCCACTTTTCTTTGAATGATGAGCACTGTCACATCAAATCAGAAAGATTAATGACTTTTGTTATTACATTACCTATTAATGAGACCATTCACCATTTTCTTCAGTCTTCCCAATTCTTCTCTTTTCTTGTCATCTACAGTCTCCTGCACTTTCCTTACTTGAGGGGGAACATACTTTGTAGCACTCTGATCATGACTCTTACCAGGAAAACAATAATATTAGATACCAAGTGAAACAGTATTTAAAATATTTGAACACAAATACACATTTCTATTTAAGATTAATAAACCAAACCTTTAGTTAAATGCATGTTTTGCCATCTAATAACTTAGGAACAATTTCATGCAGAAAAGCAGCATGCAACACGTTACTTCTTGCAACCAACTTGACAGCAGCAAAAAACCTCTTTCCCTTTACGTGAAACTTGCTTTAGGTGATTGTTATTAAACCCTGACATCTTAAGCCTTGGTTTCATCAGCTGCAGACGTACTAAAAGCTTAAGTTAGTCGTATGTGGGCTAAATGACCCATTTGGCCTCCTCTCCCTCCATCCCTGCCACAAGATCTAACGCAGACAGAACCTCTGGATTTCAGAGGAATCACAGAATGGTCAGGCTTGGAAGGGACCTCTTGAGATCTTCGAGGCCATCCTCACTGCTAAAGCACATCCACCTACAGCAGGTGGCACAGGGATGTGCCCAGGTGGATTTTGAATATCTCCACAGAAGGAGACTCCACATCCTCTCCAGGCAGCTTGTTCTAGAGCTCCAGCACCCTCACCAATATTCAAAGTTTTTCCTCATGTTGAGGTGGAACGTCTTGTGTTCCAGTTTCTGCCTGCTGCCCCTTGTCCCATCACTGGGCACTGTTGAGAGGAGCCTGGCCCCATCCTCTTGACACCTGCCCTGTAGATATTTATAAGCATTGATAAGATCCTCTCTCAGTCTTCTCTTCTCCAGGCTAAACAGACCCTGGTTACTCAGTCTTTCCTCATAAAAAAGATGCTCCAGTTCCTGAATCATCTCTGTGCCTTCCACTGCATTCTCTTGAGTAGCTCCTTGAAGAATCATAGAATGGTTTGGGTTGGAAGGGACCTTAAAGATCTTCCAGTTCCAACTCCCCTACCATGGGCTGAGACATGTTCCATGGGATCAGAAAAAAACATCTTTATAATATCTAATCTAAATCCCTTGCCCTTTAGCTTAAAACCATTATCCTGTGTCCTATCACTGCACTCTCTGATGAACAGTTCCTCCTTGGCTTTCCTGTAGGCTCCCTTTAAGTGCTGGAAGGCTGCTATAAGGTTTCCCTGGAGCCTTTTCTTCTTTAGGCTAAACAAGGCCAACTCAGCCTGTCCTCATAGGGGAGGTGCTCCAGCCCTCTGATCATCTTTGTGGCCTCCTCTGGCAGGTGTTAACTTTAATATAAGCTCTCCCTGCCCTAAGCAGAAGCGCTCAGTCATGCTCTTAAACTCTAACATTGTAGTAGTGCCCCTATCATCAGGGTAGTCTCTTCTATCTCCTCATCCCACAAAGAGAGAAGGCCACTCACTCATGACACCACTCTGCTTGCCCAGGCTATCCCACTGCCTCTATCACCACCTGTGACACCAGTTTGCTGTCCCACTGCCTCTATCACCACCTGTGACACCAGTCCACTGTCCCACTGCTTCTACCACTACCTGTGACACCACTGTGACCACCTCAGCTTCACAGAGGCATCGGCAAAGCCGCTGAACTTTCAGGCAAGCAGGTTTGTGTTACCTGGGGCGAACACTCTTCCTCCTCCTCTTCTCCCCCCTCCTCCTCCTCTTCTTCTCCCTCCTCCTCTTCCTCGGGCTGGCTGGCCTCAGTCTCCCCGTCGTCCTCGCTGTCCCACTGTCCGTCCCCGTCGCTCTCGTGGGGCGCTGAAGCGGCGTCCCCGCGCTGCTTCGGCTCCTCCTCCTCGTCGCTGCTGTGGCAGAGCCGGCTCAGCCCGGCACGGGAGCCCAGGGCCCCCAACACGTAGCCCAGCCCGTCCCGTAGGAAGCTCTGCGGCACCTTCTCTGCCTCGCCCGCTTCCTGCTTCTTACGGCGCTTGCCCAGCCCCAGCAGCCGCTCCAGACGCCGGATCTCCCTCTCCTCACTCTCGTTAGCTTCCAGCAGCGCCCGCTTACGCGACGAGACGGGCGGCGGCGGCGGGGACGGTCGATGCTTCCCGGCGACGGGCGAGCCCGGGGCTCTGGCAGCTTTGGACTGAACCGCCTTGGCCGGGGGCGGCGTAGATGGAGCCGCCTTGGCCGGGGCAGGCTTAGACGGAGCCGCCTTGGCCGGGGCAGGCTTAGACGGAGCCGCCTTGGCTGGGGTGGCGGGATCTCCCACCGGCTCCCCGCGTTGGAGGCGTCGTCGTCGGCTCCGTTTGAGCTTGCGCTTCTCCTTCCTCGCCTCGCGGCGACTCCTACGGTTCAGCTTCCCCGAGTCTCTTAGCAGGGGCAAGGCCGGCTGGCCACCGGCTGCCTGCACGAACTCCTGCACCGAATGCCGCAGCCTGGCAAGCTTTCCCCGGGCGCCCGCCGGCCGTTTCGGCCCCGCGCCGGGCACGCCGCGCTTGGGCGCTGCCATCTTGGGGCGGGGCCGCGCGCCGCTTCCGGCGGGGCAGAGCCACTTCCGGCGGCGCGGCGCCTCCTGCGGGACGGGAAACGACCCGAAACCAGCGCGCCCCAGCCCCGAGACCTCCACGTTGTTATAAATAAAAGACTTGTTCCTCTCGTTACACAAGAGACCTTTTTTTTGCTGTATCCGGTCTTCGGACTGGTCTTGACGTCTTTTTAGTAGAATAACGTTTGTCCTATAAAAAGGTCAAGTTATATCACAGAGCGGTTTGGGTTGGAAGGGACCTTAAAGATCATCCAGTTCACACCGCCCATTGGACGAGGCTGCCTAAGGCCCCATCCAGCCTAGCCTTGAACGCCATCAGGGATGGGACAGCCACAGCTTCCCTGGGCAACCTGTGCCAGTGCCTCACCACCTTCATAGTGAAGACATTCCTCCTGCCTAGTCTAAGTCTGCCCCCCTCCAATTTAAAGCCATTCCCCATCCTTCTGCCACAGTATGCCTTTGTAAAAAGCCTCTCCCTAGATTACTTGTAGGCCCCCTTCAGGTACTAGAAGGTCACAATTACACATAATGATATGTAATGGGTGACAATATATGATGGCGACATCTACCTGGCAGAAAAGGACCTGGGAGGGTTGGTTGAAAGTCAGCCGAATATGAGTCAGTAGTAGCCCAGGTGGCCAAGAAGGCCAATAGCATCTTGGCTTGTATCAGAATCAGAGTGGCCAGTAGGACCAAGGAAGTGATTGCACCCCTATACTCAGCACTGGTGAGGCTGCACCTTGAATGCTGTGTTCAGGTTTGGGCCCCTCACTACAAGGAGAGCATCGAGGTCCTGGAGCATGTCCAGAGAAGAGCAACAAAGCTGGTGAAGGGGCTGGAGAACAAGTTTTAAGAGGAGTGGGTAAGAGAAATGGGGTTGTTTAGCCTGGAGAGGGGCGGCAGAGTGGAGACTTCATTGCTCTTTACATCTACTTGGAAGGAGGTTGTAGAGAGGTGGATGCTGGTTTCTTCTCCCATGTGACGGGCAACAGGATGAGAGGGAATGGCCTCAAGCTGTATTAGGGGAGGGTCAGACTGGCCATTACAAAAAATATCTTCGCTAAAATAGTTACCAGGCAGTGGCAGAGCCTCCCCAGGGAGGTGGTTGAGTCACAATCCCTGGAGGTATTTAAAAAATGGTTTAGTACTGTACAGGTGTGGTTGGATTTGATGATCTCAAAGGTATTTTCCAACCTAGCATTTCTATGCTAGTACTTAAAGAGAGACTGCAGGAAAGCTGAGGAGAGGCTTTTTATGAGGGAGTGCAGGGCTAGGATGAGGTGGAACATTTTTAAGCTGAAAGAGGAGAAATTTAGATTAGACATTAGGAAGAAGGGTTTTACTGAGGGTGGCGAGGCACTGGCACAGGTTGCCAAGAAGTCATAGGTACACCATCCCTGGAGGTATTTAAGACCAAGCTGGCTGCGGCTTTGAGCCACCTGATCCAGTGGAAAGTGTCCCTGCCTATGGCAGGGGGGTGGAACATGATGATTTTTAAGGTCCCTTCCAATCCAAACCATTCTGTGATTCTATTCTATGAGAACAGAATATAGAATCATCTGGTTGGAAAAGATCTTTGAGGTCATCGAGTCCAACAATACTGGTCCACTACTAAACTATATCCCTGAACACCTCATCTGACTTTTGTATACATCCAGGGATGGTGACTCAGCCACCTCCCTTGGAAGCCTCTGCCAGTGCTTGATAAACCTTTCAGTGAAGAAATTTTTCCTTACATCTAATCTGAACCTCCCCAGACACAACTTGAGACTGTTTCCTGTTCTATCACTTCTCACTTGGAAGAAGAGACCAACACCCACCTCTCTACAACCTCCTTCCAGAGAGTTATAGCCTGTGATAAGGTCTCCCCTTAGCCTCCTTTTCTGCAGGCTAAACAAACCCAGTTCCCTTATCCGCTCCTCATAAGACTTGTTCTCCAGCCCCTTCTTCAGCTTTGGTGCCCTTCTTTGGACACACTCCAGCACCTTACTGTCTTTCTTGTGGTGAGGGGCCCATAGACTCTATATTTCTAGGACTAGAACAATATGTCCCTTGTACTCCTGGCAGTGGTCACAAGGCCCTCATGGCCATTGGGGTGAGGCTCTCACTAATGCCTCACTAGGCTGCAAGGAGCTGAGGACATTGATGCCCCTGGTCTCTTCTCCACCTGCCCTCTCCCCCATTTTAAACCCCTTCCAACCCTGCCAAGCTTCCTCAGCATGCCAGAGATAACATCCACATCTACCACTTCTGTCCAGTGCTAACTTCTCTAGGGGAGTTTCCATCCACAGCGGCCCTGCCACAAGGACAGGATCCTCCCCCATCTGCCTGGCCTGGCATGTGCAGGAGGTGACAACTAATCTGTCAGAGACAGGATCAGAGGGAATTAAACGTTCCGTGGCAGCTTGCTGCTGTCAGCAGGAAAACCAATTGGTTGGTCTTATTTTTAGTCTCTTTGCTGTACTCTAGGCTTACGCAGCCTGCTGGGCTTGTGTGTCTGGCCCTGTGTCTGTGGCTGCATCCTCCCCTCCCACCAACTCTGAAATCTAGTGCCAGTTTCAGTCACCTCTGGTAGATGCCTAGAGCTCCCTGAAACACTATTTCCCCAAATTTCATCAAAATAGGTGGCTAGCAAGAGGGGGGGAAAAAAAAAATCTCCGCTGAACAAAGTGCTGCAACATGAGCTTTGACCTTAGCAGATATCAGAAAACAATGAAAGCCAGTACACATGACCTGGTTTCAGGAAAAGGGCTGGCCTTTAATCTCCTGTGGCAACCAAATCCATAGGAAGTCAGGCTTCATTATTTTGTTCTTTGGAATTGCACTCCTGACCTCTTTTGAACGAGAAAGTACTGCACAAGTCTTATATGTTACCTGAAAATTTAATATGGCTTTATCACTTGGAAGACTATTTTTTTGGTCTTTCTCTGCATGTGTCCATATTCTCTCATTCCATCATATATACTAGATGACCCGTGCTTCAGAAATCCAGCTTTCTCAAGGCTGATGCATAATGAATCCTTCAGCCTCAGACAAAATATGTTGCACTGATTCATAAAGACATTCCTTTTGCTGCATTTTAAACTATATATTATGCTATAATTTATTGCTGGGCTGCTCTTTATTCATGCACAGACAGCTCACATGCATTTTGCATCCTATTTATAGATTTATTGATAACAGTAATCCAGCAGCATGCCAGAGTGTTAGATAAATACAGCTGAATATTATTTCAGAAAATATTAGATGCTTTTAAAACTCCAAGATTTCCATCTTCCCTCCGTCTCATCCTGAGATTTGTCATTCACGGCAAGAGAGCTTTCCAATAATAGGAAATTTCTTGTGTCTTCAAAAAGAGAGGGTGTCCATGTTTGCCTTCTTCGCTACATCACATCACAAAGCAAAATGTGGAAAACATCTATTTTGCTGAATTCCACAACATCAAATTTAGGTTAAAGTGGGCGTGTTACTTTTGTAAAGAAATATACAAATAGAGTTATTATCACCTGTTTGAGAATCAAAAATACTCTCTAAGAATTAAAGCAATAATTCAGACAAAATATAATAATCAAGAAAATGCAATATTGACAGAAATATAAATCTGCTTAATAGACTGATTCAGCATTCAAATCTGGTGGTGCCACATCTAAATAATTACAGTGTAACAAATATTCCAGGTACTATCCTAGAATACTGTGGTTTATTGCATTCCTGGTAAATACAGCTGTCTTAAAACTTAAGAAATGAATAATTAGAAGTTTCTGTTAACTAGTCTTCCAACTTTCCCATGTTATCTAAATACCAAAAAAGGTGAGAAATCCAGTTTCCATTTTATGGATTTTGTGTTTGAATTGGCTGCATCATATGGGTATCATTTCCCAAATAGGAATTCTGAATTGAGAGAACATTTTATAATTGTTTTTTATTTTAATGGTAAACCTGCATCAGAGAACAAGCTGAGTTTCAGAGTTAGAATGAAACTGAATGTAATGGCACGATTCACTGGAAATGAGAGTTCATATAAAACTGTTGCTTCAGTAAATTTTTGCTTCCTGCTGAGATACTCTGTTAACAGATTTCCTTTTCTGTTAAATTATATTAATGGTTTGAGTTTTCCACCCTTCCTCATCAGAATAAGCGGAACACAATTTCTTTAGCTGTCTACTATTGTCTCCTGGTCACCTCCCACATACCATTAAAATGTGATTTAGCAACTACGTGAGACATATAGTTAGATTCTGGCTCTTTTGTAACTTGCAGCAATTGAGACTATTGTGCTATTTACCACCGAAGGAAATATCAATGCAGCACCAGAAACACACTTAGACTGAGCTCTTAGGGTCATTCTTTGTTCTTAACAATGGAGAAAACAGCCTAATTAAAGTATGATATTCTTAAAATCCAAAGCCTTTTTTTTGAATGCTTGAATTCAACAAACAAATCCTCTAAAATTAACAGTTACTGTTACGTTGTTAAAATCATCTTTTGAATATGTATTTATCTATAAAAAGGGAAACACTGACAATAGTAAGCATCATACCACCTGCATAGGAGCAATTGCACTAGCAGTAATGTGCTGCATTACTGTTCATCCCAGGACTAACACTGTCTCTTTTATACACAGCATAAGATAATTATTTTCAGGGATAATTAATTTCCAGCAGCTTTTTCTAGATCAACTGGGAACTCCTAGCTATTAAGAAAAGTCTTACTGCATTTTTCCTAAGGCTTTGTTAAACGTGCAAAAATATATGTGGCTGGGCCAACTACAATTAAGTACTTGGAGGTCTTTGCAGAATAAAGCAAACTTTGATGTAGTAACGTGTACTGTAACAATGCTATCAATTTATACGTTAGCTGCCATTTTGCACCTTAACTCAGTTCCTATGATGTATTATGTTATTGTTTGTAATACAGTAATAATTTAATATACAGTTCCTGTTCAGAAACTCTACTTACCTGACCATAACTGAATCACAGCAGTGTAGTGCATGTACCACATTCTCTTGAAGTACTCTGAAAGTAACAGTATCTTAAAGTACTTTGGAATAACAACACTGATTTAACCCTGAGAGATAAGACAGTTCTCTCTCAGCTTATGCAGGCTTCTACAGCACAGCCAACCCCCCTGCTCTCTGTTTATAGCTGAACAGAGAGGAATAGTCACTTTGAGAGAAAAAAAAAAATCTCATCTAATCCATCTTGGACTTCTGCTTGAGAACAAGATGGATAGTGCCTTAGACTCCATTAACTTGATGGCTAGACCTCCACTGATTTAAAAGGGAGCCATGCACAACTGGCTTAGATGCAGGCACCTGCATTGTAGATACCTGATTAGGTGACTGGTACAGAAACAACAAGGAACTATTACAAAACCATATGCATATGAGCTTGAGTATCCTCATGTTTACACAGTTTCTTTCTAATACCTATCTGGCAGTAGAAAACATCCCAATCTACACCTGTTAACACCCTTTTAAAGCAATTACCATCCTTCAAGATTGCAGTTTTGTAGCTATTTTAGTAAAATCTTAATCTGCTGTGCACTTGTCCAGGTAATGCATTTACTCATCCTTCTTCATGAATGGACACCAGGACTTGTGGCATAATTCACCAAATTCAAGATTTGATCTGAATGAAACTAGTAAGCTTTTCAATTGGACTAGATTAATTTTCTGATCCAGCTACTGAAAGAGATGGATAGCAACAGAAAGGGAAGATAATTCTTCCTTCCAATAACAGTACAGACAAAGAGCAACCCAAATCAATTACAAAACTACACCCTCAACCCACTACAAAAACTACTAAATCAGAAGAACCTGCTGCTAGAACAGCATTTTCCTGTGGTACTTTAAAGGATAACTAATTGCTTTGACAACTACAGCTGGTCCTTCTGTTGCCCAGTCTGTAAGCATTTACACCTGTGCCCAATGTGAAATAGGTTTTGAAACACAGGTGAAAACAGGGAGGTGGTTCTGTATGCACTGAATTTTCTTTTTCTCAGTGGAAATTTCCTCCTTGCTTACTGGCAGCAAAGGTAAGGTACCTATTTTTAGGACAACCCACATTCAGGACAACCCACATTTGTCTGGATGCACTCTCAGACTTGCAGTGTAAAGCTTCCTGCAGCCCTTTCCTGTACATAATCATGGGAAAACACACACTTAAAATGAGATATGTATTAGGATTGTTGAGAATATTATGATTACAGATATCAACTGAAGAGACAGTTTTATTCTTCATCTTGTAATTGTAGTTGTAAATTCTTAACAGCAGGTGCCATATTTCGGCACTGGTGAGACNATGGCCTCAAGCTCTGCCAGGGAAGATTTAGGCTAGAGATTAGGAGGAGGTCATTGGGCATTGGAACAGGCTACCCAGGTAGGTGGTTGATTCACCTTCCCTGGAGGTGTTTAAGGCACAGGTAGACGAGGTGCTAGGGGGCATGGTTTAGTGTTTGATAGGAATGGTTGGACTCAATGATGAGGTGGGTCTCTTCCAGCCTGGTGATTCCATATGATACTATGATTTAAATAAATCCTCACAATCTGAGGCCCTGATCCCTGATGGGGGACTCCTGCAGCACTATAATGACAAAGAAACAACAATAAGAATAAATAACTGTGCTTATAAGTCATGCCAAGATGTTTGTTTGAATTTTTAGCTTTTTAATTAGAGCTGAGTCCTGCATTTGTGGTTCCAGTTCTAAGACCAGCTACCCATGTGTTGGTTTTGAGGTGTGCAGATGAAAGAATAAGCTTGAAAAGAGGAGAAGCATACTGGCAATTTGGTAGAGAGGATAATTAAATATATACTAATATATAGCAATAATGATGCTGCTATTTGTCTGCAGATGAGCTGCTTATATGCAGGGCTTGTTTCCATCTTTGGCATTCATAGAAGTAGAACAACACAGGCTACATGATCCTAATGCTGCTTTGTAAATTGATCACAGCTTCTTTCCACTTCAATTTCAGTATTGAAAGAAACTTGATCTAATATGTTTGAACACAGGACCAAAGACCAGATGCAACTGAGTTCCACTCCCGACATAGTAACATCCTCTCTGTAGTCTTGGGCAAGTCACTTAAGCTTTGAATTTTGAAGCTTTCAAAATTTCATTGTATAAAATAATTATAAAGATGTTATGGTGTTAACCTGAGCCACATTAGTGTCGGGAGAACTGTTTGGAAGCTCTTTGTAAAGGATGGTGAAGAGAAAGGGTGGTGGGCAAGAAATGATATTAGAGATATGTCCAAGTAGCAAAATTCAGATACTGAACCTAACCTAGATGTCCCTAAAGATGAAAGAGCACTGGGATTCAGGTTCAATGTGATTTCAGTTGTGTTTTTATTCACAGAATCAAGCAGTTAACCTGTTTTGTTAGAGATTTGGAATTCCTTATTCTTCCATAAATTTCATGTGCCCATGTTCAATTGCTTTTTCCCATCAGCAGAAAAGGTCATTCTCATTAGGACACAAATAACACAAATTGGATGCACCCAATTTGCATATTTGAATATGCAAATGAGCACCATTCTAATTTTTCTTCCCAAGTGCTGACCTCTAAGTCAGATAGAATTTATTCTGCTCTATGCTGAAAGCGAGCTTCTATGCAATAAAGATGATTGGGTGTCACAGGGCATCTGACATACTTTATCTAATTGTGATTCCAGATATTTGATGGCAGACAGAAAGCCTGTGGCTGCATTTCACAAGAATGAAAAATTAGAAGTCGACCTGGATTCCAGTTTTTGTGTAGAAACAGTGGTGATTAAATGAAATTATTAGACTTGTTCAAGGCCACCATAAAAAATTGGTTTAAAGACCACTGTTTAAGATTAATGTTACCAGCAGCCCCTTGATGCAGACTGGGAATGTAGCCATGGAACAGTCCCAGCCTCCAGCGATAAGGAAAAAGAGATTCAAGGTCACTTGCAAGCTGAGATGCTTTATATAGCACATTTCACTGCTTGATTACATTCTGGACTGACCGTAGGTTCTTACAGTGCTGAGTATTATCCTTTTATTAGGTAATCACTATGGGAGATTATCAGCTGAGAAAATCTTGCCAGTTATCTGTGATGGACAATGCTCTATTATTCTGCAATAGAATTTAAAAATATTGTCACATTCAACTAGGTTGAATAAGGACGTGATCCAGTGTTACTCTCCAGTTCCTTAAAAAATACACACTAAAATTGTAATACATCAAAAATCTAATTACATTAAAAGTGCCTACTAATGTTTTGTTATTACTCTGTTCAATCTTGGCATCTGCATGCCATCCATTAATTTATTTCAGTAAAATCTGTAGGTCACATTGTGAAGTTCTTATATTTCTGTGTAGTCAAAACTCTCATTTTTTTTCCAGTGTGCAGCTTCAGTGAGGACTTTGATCTAGGTTGCATGGCTTTGCGTGCAGTGATGCATCTAGCAGAGGAAGATACCTAAGATAATGCTTCAGTTTATATGTATTTCTGGTTTGTCTATACACATATTTTTTCAGTTTATATTACTTGAAAGTGGCAGTTTTCGTAATTAATTTAAGCAGACATTTAAATATTTCCTCCATGTGAAAAGAAGTAGTTTATTTGGGGCACAGGCTTCAATGTTCTTATTACGTAAATAAGATATCAATGACATAATAAAATTATAAATGGAAGAGACATTCCAGTGGTAATTAAACTATATCTCCCCTTCCTGCTCCCCTTCCTGCTCCCCTTCCTGCTCCCCTTCCTGCTCCCCTTCCTATACATACCACACAAACTCATATCAAAGAATACTATAAGCTACTGCTTCTTTATAAAGGCAAAAATACCGTACTCAGTTAAGTTAATAGACAGTGTCTTTGGCAAAGAAGGAAATACCAGTACCTTGATTCAAATTAACCTACCATATCAATCAGTATAGCTTGGCTCTTGTAAAGAAATTCTATAGAGGTAATGCTGACTTCCACAGCAGCTTATTTTTGTATCATTGCCGAGTAACAAAATATTTTAGAGAACTTTGAATGTGTTATGAGAACTTTAAAATGTTATGCCCATTTACAAGAAGGGTCGGAGGGGGAATCCAGGGAACTACAGGCCTGTCAGCCTAACCTTGGTGCCAGGGANAATAAAAATAAACACATACTTACAAAATGTATATATAAATACACATACATGTTATGTCTAAGTATGCATACAATGTACTATATAAATTCATTTAATGATTTTAAGATGCAGGCTGTAAAATCTATTGCATGAGTGAATCTTCAAAGAAATTCTTTCAAGGAATGCAATAAACTTTTCCCACTGCCATCGTGTACAAGCATTTCTTATTGTGAGGAGGGGCAGGAAGTACTATCTGAGAATTAAGGTCTGCAGTTATTTCTTGACTCACGAATACTTTATGAGGGCTGTGTGTGTGCAAAGGAAAAGGACAATATAGTTTCTCACATTTCCTGTTACTTTTGGTACTAAAACTGGCATCAGCCAGACAGAAGAACGTATTTGTTATTGCTTTGAGCATACAGTGTATCTCACAAGCATTTCTCTCTGTAACAGTGGTGGTTGGAGTAGCTCCCTCTGCTCAGTCCTTCTGTTGTGTAGACACAGAATGAGCGGGCTCAGGGAATTGGTTCTGATTACATTTTTTATTTTGGCTAGGTTATTTTCCCCAAGTCTGTCTNGCTGCCAAGGAATGCAATAAACTTTTCCCACTGCCATCGTGTACAAGCATTTCTTATTGTGAGGAGGGGCGGGAAGTACTATCTGAGAATTAAGGTCTGCAGTTATTTCTTGACTCATGAATCCTTTATGAGGGCTGTGTGTGTGCAAAGGAAAAGTACAATATAGTTTCTCACATTTCCTGTTACTTTTGGTACTAAAACTGGCATCAGCCAGACAGAAGAACGTATTTGTTATTGCTTTGAGCATACAGTGTATCTCACAAGCATTTCTCTCTGTAACAGTGGTGGTTGGAGTAGCTCCCTCTGCTCAGTCCTTCTGTTGTGTAGACACAGAATGAGCGGGCTCAGGGAATTGGTTCTGATTACATTTTTTATTTTGGCTAGGTTATTTTCCCCAAGTCTGTCTGGCCATGTGTCAATAACGCTGAAGGATTGGTGGGAAAAAATTGAACAAGAACAAAGCTGGATAGGATCAGTGCTACAGCCTGAGAGGTACTTGCTCAGCTACTTTTACGAAGTGCTAAAATGAAATCCTCACTTAGGTTTTTTGGGAGCTTGATGGAGATTATTAGCCTACAGTAATATAAAAATCAGTTAAGTGTGGGGAAATTGGAGATGTGCAGGATTGCTCTACAAATGCTGAAGTGTTGATAAATTTTATAACATGAACAGACAAAATAGGTTCTGTTTTAGTTATTCTTTAAGGTTCTTTAGGCCATGGAGAAGAAATTTGAGGCTTTCTTCAGAGCTACTTGACAGGAAAGCTGAAAGCTGATGTTCCCTCAAACCTCTCATGGCTCAAGAAAATACAAAGGGCAGAAGTATGTACCAGCAGATATTGCTGTGTGGTGGGGGGGATGTAAGACAGAGGAAAGTAAGGAGCATGGCTGGCATTTCAGCCACTGACAAACTGCATCTCACTAATGTGTTAGTGATTTACTGTGGTGTGTGGGGTGAAGAGAGCTTGGAAAGGTTATGAGCTCACTGCTGTCTGAGGTGCTACCCCTTGCACTACAGCAGAAAATCCAAACGTATGCCATAGCATGTCGTGTTATTTAGGATTTTCTTCTTCACAGATTTGCTGGCAGCCTGAATGCATTCAAGACTAAATGTCACTTTGGTAATAGAGTTGAAGTTTGGAGAAGACCCATCTGAGTGAGCTTGGTTGTTTCCTAACTTTGTCGATGATACTGAAGTGTAAATACTCAATAAGACAATGAATAGGTCTGAAATTATATTCTAATTATGCTATTTTGGGAAGTGCAACTCTAAATGAATGAAAGCATGCTGTGAGCTAGGGTGTGCTGCTTCCTATGCAATACTTTACCAGTGACTACAAACTGCAGAGTTATTTCCTGTGCTTTGTTGTTTTGAGTAGTAAGGGTGAAATGGCACCTTTGTATCTGAGTTTCCTATTGTGCCATACTGTGACCTTTAATGTAGGCTTTTAATGTATGTTTAACTTTTGGCAAATTAACCAGCAATGCCAAAGATATTGTTTCTTTAACAGCAAGTAACTTTTGAGGCATCAACACAAAAGATGCAAAACAATTTGAAGGAAGCCTTGTTAACTTTGTACTATCCCTACAGTTTAAATAAGTGATTACTCACAGAATGGCATGATTTAGAAACAAAAGACCATCTGTCTTAAACAGATGACATCTTTGTAACTTTATCAGTACTGAAAAAGGAGAAACTAGATTCTTCAAGTTTATCAGTAACCAGTTTGTAAGGAATATGCTTCAAAGGAGAGTGAATGAACTGATTACCTGCTTTTGCATTGAAGAAACTCCTTATCTATGCTGCTCTAGAAGATGTGCAGACTTCTGTACTGCCATGTATGATATAGAGACAGCATGTTGTGGTGGGCTAAGCTCATCAGCAGCTTTGAAATTGTCACATGATGGACCATATGGAGCTCTATGCTTTTTTCCTCTGTGAGGTGGGGCCCGGCCTGCATTTTGGGAAAGCTTTCCTTCAGCAGACATATTAATGTGGAATGTGTGGAAAAGAGAGGGAATGGGCTAGAGGTGATAAAGCTGAAGGACACCTATAGCAAGGCCAAAACTATGGTTATCTGCTTGGGCCAGGCCAGCGAGAAGGTGAACTCCTGTGTCAGATGGTAGTTATTACAGTTTGAACCATGCATGACCATGTTTCTCATGAGAAATGAGGTCAGTGACCATTATCATACACTGATGGAAATAAAAGAATGGATATTGACACTTTCAACCTTATGTGGATAAGGTTGGGAGTTGTCCCACTCCTCCCACATCAGCCATTAGCAGCGCATAGGACAGCAGGGCGCACCTGGTCAGGCAAAGAAGACATTTTATGCAGTTCAGCAAGTTCAAGATGCAACTTGAAAACCAGTAATGTAGGCAGACCTTCCCTCTGCTGCTCCTTTGTTGAAAGATCAGGAGACTCTTGTGTTTTCTATAAGTAAGATTCAGGTAACAGTGAGAGAGTTTAGAACGACTCCATCCAGGCTGTGGATGAGATTTGCTGAGGTAATGGCAAACAGACAGGCCAGGGAGTAGTGGTGTTGTCATGAAGAACTTTTGACCCTGCCTGTACATATTTGTTTGGAGCATGGGAAACTTAAGACAGAGTAAGATGCACGTCTACTGTGGTATATGCTAAACCTGCATCACTAGGGGGGACTGACAGGCTCTGCTTCTATAGCTGACCTATCCTGGATTCAGGTGTCTCCATGAATCGTCTGATCTGGGAAGCGGCCTCAGATACCAAGCTCCTAAGAGGCTTTTGGATATCAGTGCTGTTTGACCAGACAATCCATGCAGAAGATGGGGTTTGGGAGAGCATCTACAACATTTTTAGCATAGTTGGTGGCACTTTCAGCTTTATGAGATCAGAGGGAAGGGATATGCCAAGATGATGCTACATTGTAGCATCATGACAGTCCCACAGAACACAGGAAGACAGAACTATGTCTTTTGGTGTGTGGTGTATGTCTGCCTAGCTTGAGCTGGATTCAGGAAGAAGGGCTGACCTTTATAAGATATTTTCTCTTGTGTTCTTTTTCATTGTCTTTTTAAGTGTGGTCTGGCATTTGAGGCACAGTCCTTGTCAACAGTGTCTCTATGCCAGTCAGGATGGCTGGAAGTGAAGAAAGTGGATGATAGACGAGAAGTGTGTGGGTAGTAGTCTGTAGACAAACCTTGGATTTGGAGGGTTTGTAGGACAGCTGTATGCCTTACTGTATGTTGTATAGATTGACCTTTCCTCTTGACCAGCCAAAGGAATGTGGGTCACTATAAAGTTGAAAAAACCCAAGCAGGTGCAGTGGGATAGTGACTTTCAAAGGGTTGCCTTATGGAATGGAATGAAGCTGCATCAAGGGAAGTTCAGACTGGGCATGAGGAAAAGGCTCTTCACTGAGAGTATTGTTGGTCACTGGAACAGACTCCCTGGGGAAGTGGTCATGGCACCAAGTCTGTAAGAGTTCAGGGAGTGTCTGATTGATGCTCTTGGTCATGTGTTTTAGTTTTAGGTAGTCCTGTGAGATGCAGGGTGTTGGTCTCAATTATCCTCATGGGTCCCTTCTATGATGCCATGTGACATGCAACATGTAAAATACAGTCAAATGTGGGATATCAGTATGTCAGTTGCAAACACTGGCTGGGTGGATATAATCTGAATCTAATGTATGGTTTACAGAATCTAAAATTAGGAAGATGAACTCTTTCAAGATCTGGATGGGTCATAAACTATTCCTTGTTTTATCCTCCCACTTTCAAGGCAGTATGAAATCTTGAGTCCTCCATCCAAGTGCTTAGATATACACAAATATTTAAAGTCACAAGACACAGCTTTTGCTTTTGTATGAGGGACAGAGGACTATATATATCATCCCAAAGGCTGAGGATGCTGCTGTGTTTTGTTACTTAGAGGTGTAATTACTTGTAATATCTCCTTGAGAAAGGAAGATAAACTATCAAGAACAAATTAGCTAATTTCACATTACTGGCGTGACTTAAAAGGCCTGCTAGATCTGAGTACGGTTTCTGAAAATAAGTACTGTCTTATAATATATAATATAATGTAATATAATAT
>WAAB01015571.1:0-62620 GCA_013389865.1 Piaya cayana
GTAGCACTGCATGGGGTTGTTATATGAAGCAATTGAAAAGCTGGTGCCATAGCACAAAGAACTGTGTGATATTGAAGTGTTTGCTGCCCAGAGGACTGTTACAAAATCATCATCCTGATAGTCTCTTCCCTTTCCTAGATGTGGTAAGATAAAAGATGTTCTTTACAGGATCTTCGAACGTAGTGGAGGTGGGAAACAACACGCCAAGTGGGAGAGAGCCTTCGTGTAGTGCCTTGCGATCACAGCTCAGCCACTCTAAAAGCAGGATAGCACAGGAAGCCTAATTCAGCCATCTGCCAGTGGCCATAAGGGCTGTGGGGATGCTGCAGAAGTTTGTTCAAAGAACTTCTTTGTGATGTAAATGTGTCTCGGACTCTGCTAGCCCTCTGCCGTCAGTTCCACAGGGGACATACTTTATCCAGAGGTCAGCAACACGGTCATTAAACCCTCTTGGTCCACATCTGTGAGTGCCTGAAAGCTCATAGTTTGCATATATGCTGGTAAGGAGGTGGTGACTCTGTCACAGCTCCAGCTGCCTTCCAACAACTGGGCAAGGCAATTGGAGGTGTTGCTTATGAAGCAGAAGAGTCAGCAGAAAAGAAATGTACTTGACCTTCATCAAGGCTGGTTCCAGTCCAGAAGCTGGGTCCAGCAGCTCTGCGTCTCTAGTGCTGTCCTCAGATGTTCTTCAGAAGTGTTCAGCAAATCTGTGTGTTAGTGATGTGTGGCAGAGGGGGCTCATTAACCTTGCTCAACGTATCTCTTTATCCAGCTGCAGAGAGTACTCCTCAGCGTATGCTAATTTGCTTTAGCAGAACCTGAAGGCTGGATTTCAGCTTTTCTCAAATGTTCTGAAAAAGAAACCCTTTCTGAAGATTAAAAATGATTGTCAATGTTGGTTTATTTTAAATAATTATTAAGCCTGTGTTATTAGAAGCTTTTTTAGGTTGCTTTTTTTTGTCTTCCTAATGTGGAAAGGGGAGATGAAGTGGCTGTGCTTTGGAAATGAGGATAAATCTCTGAAGTAGCTTTGCTAAACCTTCTTCACTGTCCACCCCTTGGAGGAAGCATTGACAGAGCAGAAGTTTTCACCTCCTTTGATGTATGAGGGTCTGAGATCTCTTCAAAATCACCATTGCTTTAAATAGCCCCAAATATTACTTTGAAGCAAGAAGAGCTGGAAAAGTGGATGACTAACAAGACAAATTTGCTTAAGAACTTCCCATTAAGCCAAAAGATAAAACTGGTTTTCATGTGACCTTTTTTATTAATAGTAAGACTGATCAACAGAAGGCTCACATGAGTGTATCTGTACACAGACTCTGAATCACCTGGCCTATCAAAGAAATCCCATGCCTATGGCTTTGTGTTTTAATAAAGTTACAGATGCAGTTTTTTAAAGCACTTTTCTCAAAACTCTTTTATTTCATAACAGTTTCAAAGGTAGGGCTGTTCTTTTCTAATGTCAGCTCTTGGGGGAATGTGTCTGCAGGGCAGAAGGGGGTGTTGGTTGGTTTACTTCTCTGACTGTGCTCAGAGGAGAGCTTGAAGACAGGACAGTGCTGTTACCTGGTCGGTTGATATTTCTGTGAGTATTTAACCTTGTTCCGTGTTTCAAACTGGCCACAGCTGCAGATCAGTCCTGGGAAATGACCTGTAAGGTGCTGGCTTCCTTCTCATGACTGAAATATAATCCAGGTGGGATGTCTGTGTGTGTATAAATGAAAAAAGACATGTACCTTTCAGTATCTTGAAAACAGGGTGAAACCCATCAGTGGTTCTCCCTGTGCTTTGGATATGACTTACCTGATGTGGCAATCGTGAAAATACAAACAGGTTGATTTGCCTCCTGCTACTGACTGTACGTGAGTGGATACCTTGTGTTTTTCCAGAATGTTTTCTTGGGTCACTGACTTCTTTACTGACTTGCCAGAACCTCAGTCTGAGAAATGGACCCAAATATTCAGAAACCCTTAGAGTATGACATGTCTTTTTCTGATTGACAGCAAAGATGTGGTGATCCTTCCACTCTGAGGAAGCAACCTAGAATATTGGGAATCTAGGTGAGCTGTAGATACATGAACCCCAGTGTGCAGGACTTGTTGTGTGCTTCTCTGGCTCTGCTGGAATTGGCATCTAAGTACAAGAAAAAAATAATTTCAGTCCAGCATGCTTGCTTTTCAAATGTGCCATTTATACCTTTTATTGAAATGATAAGGACCATAAAAAATGGAAGAAACCCCCTTTTTTCAGTTACCTCTATTTTTTGTTTTAATTTGGCAGTTGCTTTTTGTTTTCCGCTCTTTTCCCCCCCCCCTTTCCTCCAGCAGATTATAGAATTGAATCAGTCGTTTGATTTTCTCGTTTTGTGGAAATCTCTGAAGCTTTTTGGCTAAGCTGCCACTGAGTCCTCTGAAGAGCTGGTGGGGATGTTTTTGCAGGTGAGGGCGATGGAAGCGCCTGCTTTGTCTTGCAGTGGTCATAGGATCATAGAATAACGAGGTTGTAAGAGACCCACCAGACCATCAAGTCCAACCATTCCCATCAATCACTAACCCATGTCCCTCAGCACCTCGTCCACCCATCCCTTAAACACCTCCAGGGAGGGTGACTCAACCCTCTCCCTGGGCAGCCTCTGACAGTGCCCAATCACCCTTTCTGTGAAAATTTTTTTTCCTAATGTCCAGCCTGAACCTCCCCTGGTGGAGCTTGAGGCCATTCCCTCTCGTCCTGTCCCCTGTCCCTTGGGAGAAGAGCCCAGCTCCCTGCTCTCCACAACCTCCTTTCAGGTAGTTGGAGAGAGCAATGAGGTCTCCCCTCAGCCTCCTCTTCTCCAGGATAAACACCCCCAGCTCTCTCAGCCATTCCTCATAAGGCCTGTTCTCCAGCCCCTTCACCAGCTTTGTTGCTCTTCTCTGGACTCGCTCCTGGAAGCCGGGGCTGAAGCATCACATCTGTGCCATAGGGGGTCCAGTATCCTGAGTATGAAATGTGTGAAAGTGTTTCTGTTACTGAGCAGTCACCTGCCAAGGAGAGTGGCATTTAACTTGATGTGTGATTTGCCAATAGACGGTATCTGCAATCTCAATTTTGTCAGCAGTATTTCTAAATTACATGAGTTTAGGGACAAGGAAGAGAGTTGAATCTTTTGAGTCAGTCATTTTTATCCATGCTGTTTCTGACAGTTGAAATGTTATTGACCAAAACATATTTATGTTTATTCAGCAGGAATACTCTCTTCTGTAAGAGTCACCATCTGTTTCATTTCTTTTGCATCTGTGGAAACTGTTTTGGTTTTTCTGTTTTCCTCTGGGTAGACTCCTTATTATTTAAAATCTGCAGTAGATGGCTAACAGTTGTGTGGGGTTTGGATTTTTATATATTTTTTTAAAGTCCATGAAGTCATTGGCTGATGTAATCGCACTTGTATAATCCATACAAATACAATCGAAAAACAAGTTATGATTGAGACCTTCTCTTGTGTTTTTGAGCCACAGGGACTACAGTGAAAGCTCATGCTCTCAAGTGTAGCAGGTTTTCCTACAGTTACATTTACAAGCTCTCACACTTTGGGAGGTGCAGAAAACCAAACTTTTCTGCAACAATTTCCTTCGCAGATGCTGTTTGTTGAGGTTGTGGATGCACTTGATTTAGGGCAGCGTTCCAGTGGTTGCTGAACCCTCCCCACAAGCCGTCCCGTCGGTGTCCAGGGAACTGATGTGTTTAACTTGGAGCACATGCTGAGCTGGAGTGAGATGTTAATTAGAAAATTGTTGGATGTTGTGAATTCTAACCTGTTACTCAGTATTTCTAGAAGTTAAAGGGCTCTTTCTCCATGCTTGTTTTGCAGGTTGGTTATTCATTTTTTGTTAGCCTTTTAGTATTTAAATTTTTTTTTTGAACCTAAAAAAGCAACCTGGTAGTTCTTCCCATCACTATCCATAGTTGAACTACGTAGAAATTAGTTTATTGAGATAACTATATGAAAAAAACTTATCTGGGAAGCAGTCTTCTCTCAGAACATCCATACCTGGTGTGCTAAGTTAAGATTGACAATTTGGCTTAGGAACATGCCCTCTTTGAAGGCCTCCACTCTGCTGACTTTGCTACTTTCTGTGGCCCTTGCTCTGTGCCTGCAAACACTTTCTCCCCCGTCTTTTGCTGGTGCTCAAAGTTATTCCTTCTTACTACCCATATTCTTGGACTTTATTCTCTCTTCTGCATCATTTAGCCTGGAGAAGAGGGGAGACCTCACTGCTCTTTCTCAACTACCTGAAAGGAGGTTGTGGAGAGGAGGGAGCTGGGCTCTTCTCCCAAGGGACAGGGGACAGGACGAGAGGGAATGGCCTCAAGCTCCACCAGGGGAGGTTCAGGCTGGACATTAGGAAAATTTTTTTCACAGAAAGGGTGATTGGGCACTGTCAGAGGCTGCCCAGGGAGAGGGTTGATTCACCTTCCCTGGAGGGGTTTAAGGGATGGGTGGACGAGGTGCTGAGGGACATGGTTTAGTGTTTGATAGGAATGGTTGGACTCAATGACCCTGGAGGTCTTTTCCAACTTAGTGATTCTATGATTCCTGCCTCCTCTCTGGGCCAAAGCTCGCTTTTTCTTCCCTGACAGAGTTGTGACCTTTGTTGTCTCGTGTTACGGCCCCTTTTGTGGACATCGTGTGAGCTGTGAGTGGTGTTCCTCATACAATTAGTCCCAGGTTACAGACAGGCAGGATGATCCTCTGTAAGATTGTGAGTAATCAGTGTTAGAGCTGAGGATACCCTTCTGATCCGAGACTCTATTCCATCTATCGAAGAATGGAACTAGGAGTGTGTTCATCAATATTCTGAAAACCCATTAGAGTTGCTGTTGACCGAGCCTGTCCTTGTTCTTCAGTTGCACCACAGTTTAGGCCACAGCACCAGTTATGTTTTTATCTTCCTTTTATCCAAACAAGACTGCAAAGCTTATATGGCCTGACTGTGCCTCTTTAGCTGTGGGTTATTTTATCTGACAGACCCTGGGTTTTGGCTGCACCTTCTCTTCAGCGACTTGTGCATTTAAGAGGAGGTCACCACTTGAGCGTGAGAAAAAGTGGTTTATTGAATTGCAAAAGAGCATACTTGTCTCTTCGAATTCCTTTGAGAACAGCTACATTATGTGTATGGCTGTTTTGAATTGGCCCCTGCATTTGGCAAGCGCAAATGGAAGTGGTGGTGGAGCCAGAATATTTTACTTGCTCTCCTTAGCTGGATCCTTGAAGGTTGCTGTGGCTTTAGGTTTCACTGAGGTTAGCACATCATTAAATTCACATCACTAAATTAGGCAAATGTGCGTTTGTGTATTGGAAGTAGCTTCTTTTAGTTCTTTCTATTATTGGTGATTCAGAATTTTTCATCCTATATTCACGCTGAATAAATCATGGCATTAAAATGCTTCTGGTGAGGTGGAATAATTTATGCCCTGAAGCAATTAGAAAGATGAACATTTTTATGATTAACTTCGGAGACCTATCTCTGTTTTATCATGTTGCAATTGTGATCTGTGTTCCATAAATGTTGCAGTGGGGACGTTAGACCAAAACAGTGGTGGCAGTTTAAGATACGCCAGTGCAATCAGAGAAAAAAATATAGAAAGAATATATATGAAGGGCAGAATTCTCAATATTGCTGTAAAATCTAGAATTCATTTCTGTTTTAAAGGCCACAAAGAACCACTGGGCACACAGAACTAATAGAAAATAATTTCAAATTAATGCTTGGAAAAACAAAATCTGTACGTTCCCTGTCTTTCCTGGCTCTCTTCCAGCTGTTCTTGGTGACATCAAAATAAACTCTGCCTTTTGGGCAGAGTGGGGATTTGGGGGTTGATCACGTGCTTATTCCAGCTGCAAATGTTTGTTCTAGGACTTGCAGTCATTTTCAGTTATTACATGACGTTCTTTTTCCCTCCTTCATCTCCAGCACTCACTGTAAATGAGGACTTCACACATGCTCCATCTCTACCTTATCATAGAATCATAGACTGTCCTGAGTTGGAAGGGACCCACAAGGATCATCGAGTCCAACTCCTGTCCCTGCACAGGTCAACCCCCCAAAAAAGCCTTTTTTGTGCGTGCACACCTGCATATATGAAATCCCTTCCCTGCATGGGATAGGATTGGCAAAGCAGTGAAGGATACAGACTCTCATCTGCCTGTAAAAGTGAGTGAATCTTGGTAAGTGGAGCCTGGATCTTTAGAAATAAAATGTTTCTCTGCTTTGGTTTCAATATGAAAATCCGAGCAGCCCCTCTTTTGTGATTTTTCTAGGGCACACTTTCTGTTTTTAAAAGCTACAGCAAATATGAAAGCGTTGTCGTTACTGGCAAGCTAATCACAGCAGATTTATCTGGCCTTTCAAAGGCTTTCTCTAATTGAGCTGTTAAAGAAATTGGATAGCCAGAAGATACACAACAGGAAATAATAAAACCAGTTCTCTTTGGGGAGTATTTTTACTTCATATGTTGTATAGTTGATACTTGGAATTAATAATGGGGAGACCAAGAACTGCAGAGTGTTCCAAGGGGAAGTATAAACAAAGGGTAGGAATTCCCCTCCTGAAAAATAAATTTCTGGGCTGGCGAATCGGCCCTCTCTGTATTCCCAGACTGATATTTAAAATGTATTCAACTTTGCAGCATCACCCTTGTTTGGAGTCGCTGTCTGCCAAGTGCTGTCCGGGAGTTAATTAATCTTGGCATTGACTTTTGTCTTCACTGTAGACATCTAAGTCAAGTCAAATACTCAGAATTGCATAGAGCTGCTTCACTGGAACTTTGCCAGAGAGAGGTTAGAGAATTGCTCCCCAATATGAAATAGTTGATGGTCTCGTTCTCAGCTCCTTGTTCTTTGGTTTCAATATGGTCTTTCATATCTCTGTGAGAAGCTTCAAATTTTAAGATGATTTAACAACAACTAAAACCTCTGTGTTGGTTAAGCTGCAAAAGGCACGTGTATCTGTTTCCCCTCCCCAAGTCTATTTGCCATATTTGTTTTGAAATGACTTCTTTACTGTTTGAGATTCTGGTTTTTCACGTGCATCCTGTCTTTGCCTATGAAAATAGGTAAAACTTTGTAGTTCTGAGCTGAAGACTGGAACAGGAATTGGGACACGTTCCCACCTTTCATACAAAGGGTTTTCCAGGTGAAGTCTCAATCCATTGCCATCCCTTGTGACTCCTAAAAGTAACCGCCTTGTGTATGCTGGCTGAAAAATAAATAGAAGAGGTAGAGTAATTGAAAAACCTGGGATGGGGGTCTGCAGAGGAAGGTTTGTGCACTCCTTGTGTTTAAACTTCAAGGTCTTTGACAGAGAATCCCTGTGTTTTGCGGGTGGCAGAGTCCTGACCACTGACCAGCCTATTAAACTTCAGTAAATACTAATAAAGAGTGTCGGCCCAAGGTACTTCTCTGTGCAAGTTGTGTATTGCTTTCCCCAAGATCATCTTTTTTTTTTTTTTTTTTTTTAACACAGAAGCAAGTGGCAGAGCTCTGTGCCTCAGAGTTAAGCTACAAAAATATACCAACTGGGTTAGTCTCCAAATTGGAGACTTCTTGAGGTGGAAACTTGGGGCTGTAAGTCAGTTATGGGTTATAGTCCTGACCTTACTGTTGAACTGCTTTCTGATTTTAGGCAGCTCTTCTGTGAATTGGTATCCCTGGTAACACGACTGGGATGGCGAGGGGTTGGCAAATAAAAATATACAGGGAAGGAATTGTAGGGTTCAGTTGTGCAAAGTCTGCAATGTACTTGGAAGATCTTTAGACAGAAATACACTGCTCAGCTTCTGAAAATGGAGTGTTTCAGTGTGACTTTCACACACAGCTTTGAGGCCTGAGTGTGATTTGTAGGGCTGAAGTTGCTGTGCTGAACCGAAAGCTGAAGGTACCACTCTTTTTGATAGCCAGTGTATGGTAAAAATGTGGTGGTAGTATCATCTGATGTCTGCTCGTCTCGCTGCTTTGCCATTTCTTTTAATTCAAATGAAGCATCCTTGTGTTTTCTGAATTTGTGTCATTCCTGTGGCTTTGGGAAGCAGTTTGATTATGCAATAGGAGGTATGAAGCTTGCATGGAGCATAGTCAGCGTTTACTGTACCATGTTTCAGAATCATTACGTATTCCCCGTGTTGATGCAGTCTGTTCCCAGCTTTCTGGCAGCTGAGCTCCGTGTTTGTGGGAGGAGGGTCGGGCTGCAAATACAATGACACATTCTGTAAAGTCTTACGAGGAGCAACTGAGAGAGCTGGTGTGGTTTAGCCTGGAGAAGAGGAGGCTGAGGGGAGACCTCATTGCTCTCTGCAACTCCCTGAGAGGAGGTTGTGGAGAGGAGGGAGCTGGACTCTTCTCCCAAGTGACGGGACAGGATGAGAGGGAATGGCCTCAAGCTCCACCAGGGGAGGTCCAGGCTGGACATTAGGAAAAATTTTTTCACGGAAAGGGTGATTGGGCAGTGTCAGAGGCTGCCCAGGGAGGGGTTTGATTCACCTTCCCTGGAGGGGTTTAAGGTGTGGTTGGACGAGATGCTGAGGAACATGGTTTAGAGATTGGTGGGAATGGTTGGACTCGATGATCCAGTGGGTGTTTTCCAACCTGGTGATTCTATGATTCTATGACACAGGTATTACTTGAGTGTGGGTTTTATGTAGAATCCATTTGACTGATTTCTTCCATGACTGAAGGGTTAGCTTAATTTTTCTTCCTTCATTGCTTCCCAACAAGTAAATTCCATCTTCCCACTAAGAGGCAGCGTAGTAAGAGTGGGATGCAGTGTGATTAGGGGTGGAGGGATGACCTGGAGCTTGGCTGAGCGTGGTGCAGTCTCATTTTCCTGGATTTGCATTGAATAACAGTGGAGCAGAAAGGGCACCTGAAGGAAAGATACTCTCCAATGATAGCGCTATGAATTAGTGCCTCCCGGTCGCTGCACGCTGGAGGCACTGCACCTTTCTCTGAGGCATCAGTTCAAAAAGCAGAGCTGGGTTATTATTTAATGTAAACTATGTGCGTCTGGATGTCTGTTCCTCCTCTCAGTCTATAGAGATTATTGAACCAGTAAACTGCTCACTGGTCAACTTTAATTGCCGCATCTTTATAGATTTTTAGTTGGAGCTGAAACCAGTTGAAATTTAGTATTTTGTGTTTTGGAAGAACTGTGTTACGATAGCATAGGACTGCATGAATGTGTTTGTATGGATGTAGTAATCTTTGAAGAACCACAAACCACGTGCTATGAATGCATTTGCATTAAGCATTGTTAAACGTTCTGCTGATTTTCAGTGTTGATGAGTCTGTAAAATGTTTAATATGGCAAGTTCTAAAAAGGAGTCGATGAAAGGCAGCATAAGATGTCTCCACTGAGTAGAGATTTCATCTTAAGTGGCCATTATGCCTCAAAAGTACCAGGATTTCTGGGTTTAACATTAAATTCCAGGCTTTGGAAAATACTGCAGATACTTTGGAGCTGTTGGTGAGAGGTCGTTTAGACCTAGGAGGCAATGAATTGGAAGCTACCTGGAACATATGTTGACTAGAGCTCTGTTCCAATTTCTCTGTTCAGCTCAGCGTGGATGTGGCAAAATGATGAGAACTGTTTTCTGACTGAATTTACTGAGGTGCGAATACATATCCATCTTTGCAAATTGCTGTGAGAGAGCTTGAATTTGCTTTTTGAGTGGTAAGTGCTCCTATGCCAAGCCTCTCTGTTAAGTGAGAGTAATGGGATGGGAGGAGTGAATTTGTTTTTAGCCTGGGAAGATGATGTACCTGTTAAAAAACCCGTCAGGGCCTTGTGGGCACTAATAAACCTTCACAGCCTCCATCCACACCCCTGGACCCAGCAGTGCAGCCCTTTGTCTGCCTCATTTCTGTCAGGGATCTGCTGGAGGCGTGTTGGTGTCTGCTCGGCCACGGCCATGTGGTGAGTGGACCTCCACCCCAGCCTGTCCTCCTGGCTGGGAACCCGTCCTCCCTGCTCGCTATGGACCCGACCTACTGATCGAATGTGTCCAGAGGAGGGCAATGGGGAAGGTTCTGGAGCACAAGCTTTATGAGGAGCAGCTGAGGGAACTGGGGCTGTTTAGTCTGGAGAACAGGAGGCTGACGGGGAGACCGCATCGCTCTACAGCTTCTGCAAAGGAGATTGTAGTGAGGTGGGTGCTGGTCTCTTCTTCCAAGTAACAAGTGATAAGGTGAGAGGAAATGGCCTCAAGTTGTGCCAGGGGTGGGTTAGATTGGATATCAGGAAAAAATGTCTTTACTGAAAGAGTGGTGAAGCACTGGAAGAAGGCACTGGTGGAGTTTCCATCCCTGGAGGTGATTGAAAAACATGTAGACATGGCACTTCAAGATATGGCTTAGTAGGCGTGTTGGTATTGTGTTGATGGTTGGACTTGATGATCTTAGAGGACTTTTCCATCCTTTATGATTCTGTGACTTCCCAGGTGGACCTCAGACCTACCTCAACACTTTGATACCTCCTCACAATCCAGACTTTTGGTTGGATCTGGCCATCACTGCTGGGTCAGTCCTGCTCGGATGTGGTGGGGCTGAGCCCTTCTGTCCAGTCTTGCTGCTCTTGGACAAGACCAGAGGCACCCAAGCTAGGATAGGATTTAATTTAGTAGTTTATCTCTCATGATCTGTAAGCAAGCTTATTGTACTTGGGTGCTTTTTACCAGAACTGAACAATTTAAGAGCTGAATTCAGCTTCTCTATGTAATCAGTGCTGCAGAAAAAGACCTCCTTTTCTAAGAGGCTTTCTTGGGTTAGCTTGCCCTCCCTTTTTCTTAGTTTTTTACTAAATGTAAATGCTCGGAATTAGGTATTTTTCACAGCTCAGCCTCTCCTTGGTTCTAGTTGTGTTGACAAGAGTGACAAGCTTTCTGCAGAGCGGTACTGGGGCAGCCCATGTGCTAAGCCTCCGCTCCCCCCCAGCTTTAATTCCAAATCAGCCTCCTGTCCAGATCTGCTGCTGCATTTTCTTAATCCTGAGAAATTTAGGGTTTTTTTTTTTTCCCCTCTAGAGGAACTATACTTATGTTTTTGTAGCACATGTGTTGAAAAAAAATGAATTGAAAAAAAGCCCTGTCCTGTAGTGGGAATGTGAAGTGGTTGCTATTGTCAGCTCTCAGTGGATTACTTGCATATAAATAAATTAAGGGGGGAGAAATAATCTTTTGTGAATGCTGCATTCCGTTACTGGTGGCTGCTATGGTAACGGATGAGGGGAGGCAGCATCGCATGGTAAAGCTTAATGGCAATGAGCAGAGAGTAGCGATGAATTTAGCGGGAGGAAGGAGGGAAAAGAGCACAATCCTTCGGCGATGCTGTGAAATGAGTCACCAATTAAGCCACAGACGGGGAAAGGCTTCCACATTTATTTACAAATGACTTAAATCAGATTTTGTTGATTATATTTAGAGCACGAAGAGTGACAGGCTGGAACTTTGGAGAGCAGTAAATTAGACTGCTCCTTCTTCTGATGATTCCTTTTTTTCTGCACCTTGAATCAGCGCCTTTCTGTAGTGTGGAAAGGTGGCACTGCCGGCCTGATTGCTTCTGAATGAGTCTGGAATTACTTTTCTGACTCTAGACCTGGCCAGCAAAAGTCAGTGGGCAATTTTCCCCTTTCTTTTTGAGATTTTGATCTGTAGAGGTGCATTTTCCTGTTTCTTCCTATTAGGCTGGAAATAAAGGGGTTTAATCCTCACTTTCTGAAGAGAATTGGTGGTGAATGGTTTGACTTGGCTCTTTTCTTTTGCCCTTCATTAGTATAAAGCACCTCTCACACTGCAGAGCTTTGCTGTAGTAGCAGGCTGTGTCATAAATCAGGATTGAGTTGTGAAGGGGAGGGTTTTGTAGGAAAGGCTGCAGGACCTCATCGTGTGCCTTGCCTGACTTTAGGTGATGCTTTGAACTTGATAAATCAGCCTGATTCCATACACAGCTGCTTAGTGACCCCAGTTTTCAAATTTAACCTTTTGCTTGGGGGGGGGTGGAATTTTCCCCCCTCTGCGTATATTCTGGCGTGACTTCCATTATGCTGAATTATGGAGTTATTTCTTTGAGCTCTTGAGGAGAATACTTGTCGTCTCAAGTTCTTCTTGGTGAAACATCAAGGGAGAATTATAATTACTGCTGCAGTGGGAGTGTTTATGTTAATGAGGAAGCTCCAGAGCGTGGAATCTTCTGCAGAAACTTCACCCAAAGCTTGAGTGTTGTGGATGTCGTGTAATGGAAACGGTTCCAGGAGCCAGTAAACAGATTATTTACTGTCAGTTAATAAGGGGAGGCAGTGTAGGTTTCCCAGCTGTGAAGTTGTTAGCGATGCAGAGTTCCCAGAAACGCTGGAGGGAAGGAATGGGACATGGCAGGAAAGGCAAAGGGAGGGGTTAGCAAGAGGGAGTGAAACGTGAGATGAAGAGTTGAAGTGAAAATGGTTGGAGTGGGGGATGTTTAGGGCCTGTTGGAAGCTGTAGAAGAGTGACAATAGGGCTATTTGTTAGTTTTTTTTTATTTTAGTGGGGAGGTGAGAACACAAGGAGGATGATTTTTTCCAAGAAAAGTTAGAGATGGATGAAGGATCTTGTGTGAAGATCGTTTTGGCTAGACCAAAGGACACGTAAAACCAGTATAGATCAGCTGCACTAGTCAAATGGGAAAACACTGGCTGTTGTGCTTTCCCTTTTAAAACCAAGGTGCCAGGGGAAGATGGAAACATGGTAGAGAGAGCAGCAAAATACCTTGTTTGCTGCACATACAAATGTGGAGAAGAAGGTATTATCTGTGTGTCCCTGGGAGGGTATCCTGCTTTTGCAGATGATGTTGGCACCTGTAAAAGCTTGCATCCATGTTGTCTTTTTTAATCCAGATTTTAATTTCATTCATTAAGAGCTTACAGCATATTGCATGACTCAGAGCTGGGCATGGGGTTTCTGTGTTGCTTGGTGGTTTGGTGTTACTCTTTCTGCCTGTAACTGGAAGCAGAACACCTGAGGTTGCTTCATGAAGATAGAGATGCTGCTTGGGACAGGGTGGATGAAACCTATGATGAAACAACAGTTGTTACTTATTCTCCAAAACTGAGTGGAGTGGTAAATACTGGGAAGTTCAATTTGGGCCTCTGGTATGTGTTGTGAGCTTGTTAAAATGAGTTCTCTGTCAGTGCTGGGCAGGGAATGCAATCCTGGCTGTCCTCAGGAGTTAATGGAAGAAGTCGACTTTTACAAAGTGAGAGGCTTCGAGGGACCTTATCTGTCCTGTTTGATTATCCCATCTCTAGGGAGAGGTGGAGCAGGTCTATAAAGAACTGCTGATTTCCATTTCAGGACAGGCCTTGCAATAAGATCTGAGAGTGGAATACTCTTGGGTCCTTGACAGCCTAATTCTGGTTGCAGGAGCAGCCTTACTTTGCAGACTTGTGTGGTTTGAGATGTGCCCTGAAGGGTAAGGCTGAAAGCCTTCACCGTAGGATTAGTCCTGCCTGCGCTGGGGAAGACAACCCATCATCTTGCCTGCAACATCTTTGTTAGTCTGGAAAATAATTTTTTGCTGTTTTTTTAAAAGAAATTCCCCTTAAATGATATATTTCAAACAGTACTGCTGTACAAATGATGAATAGTCATACCTTGGATTATTATGGGCTTACTGTTAATATTTCTTGGTGCATTTCATCCCTAGACATGTTCTTTTTATCTTTTTATGTTTTTCTCCATAGAACAGCACAGTGCTGAGTAGCTGAACTGAGAATGAAGCACCTTGTTAAAGGTGGTATAAACCAACAGAAAAGCTGGGGTCGCTTCGTTTCCTCTGACAAAGGGGTCCCTTCTCTTGAGGTCCTTACACCGTTCCTGCGAAGGGTGGCTTTATTCCCTGACAATTATAAAGCAAAATAATATATGATGAGTTTGGATTTTTGCTTCAGAAATCATTTAAAATGAAACAAATTGTGGATAGGCATATAAAAATGAAATCTATTTTTCACACCCATTTGCATTTCAGGTGATGGGTGCTCAGCCTTTGTGTGCAGCGGGTGCAGGGTGTGCTGAATCATAGAATCATAGAATAGTTTGGGTTGGAAGGGACCTTAAAGATCAACCAACCCCCCTGCCATGGGCAGGGNGTCATTCCAAGCCCTTTTAAACAGTTCCTCCCTAGCTTTCTTGTAGCCCCTTCAGATGCTAGAAAGTCGCTATCAGGTCTCCTCCAAGCCTTTGCTCGGAAACTTTGCTGTTCTTCTGTTGGACCACACTCACATCCTGGTTTTGGCTGGCTGGGGAGGGAGTAAATCCATGTATTGAGAGAGTTGAAGTGTTACAAGGAAGATCACAGTTACTTGTTGTGTGTGTATGTTTTATTTGGTGAACTTGGTGTTTTATGATTACTGAACTGCTAATGGTGCTCTGAGATAATACAGGAACTGTCTCCATTCTGGACATGGGAAGGCAAAAGCAGAGAGAAGAACTGTCAGCATTTGAAGTCACTGGGAAACAGAGATGCTCAGCAAAGCCTTTCCTGTGTCAAATGAATAAAGAGTCTAGAGCCTGAAATAGAGCAGGGATGCTTGCTCTACTGAAGTAACTCTCATTTTTTTAGCAAGAATCCTGTTGGTGTCATTATAGTGTTGGTAATAAATTGAACCAGAAAATGTTCATTTCCTGCTTTGCAGTGATTTCTACAGAATTTTCTCAGTTCTGAGTAACTACTCCAAACAAAACATGCTGGGTTTTTTTTTTCAATCTGGCTCTGTTGGCAAGTTCAGATTTTGATCCTCCATACAGCAGTTCAGGATTCTGGGTTTGGCTGAGTTCATGGGTTGGTGCAAAACAATTGCTGTTTTTAACCATCAACTCCTCAAGCTCCACCAGGGGAGATTTAGGCTCGACATTAGGAGGAAGTTTTTCACACAAAGGGTCATTGGGCACTGTCAGAGGCTGCCCAGGGAGGTGGTTGATTCACCTTCCCTGGAGGGGTTTAAGGGACAGGTGGACGAGGTGCTGAGGGACATGGTTTAGTGTTTGATAGGAACGGTTGGACTCAATGATCAGGGGGGTCTCTTCCAGCCTGGTGGTTCTATGATTCTATGAACTCTGAAGAAGTCTATCTCAGCTTAGAATAAACTTTAGTAGAATCTATGCATTTTTTACCAAAAAGAAATGTGTCTCTTTAATAGCATAGAATTTTTGAGTCCTGGTTGAATGCTTTGAAGGTGTTTTGAGGTGCTGTTAGTTGTGGAAAACCTCCCCTTGGAAGAGGTTGTTGGGATGCTTGAAAATGTGGTAATGGGTGGGGGAGAGGTCTTGAGAGTAACCTGGGTGAGGGAGAGCTTTGCGGCTTCTGTAGATCCGTTTGTGAGACTTGGTTAGGCGTTATCATGGAAAGAATTGGTCCTTTTTGACTGACCAATGTTGGATGTAAATTGTACAGTTCTGTGTGCATTTTGTTTATTTCATAGAATCATAGAATCACCAGGTTGGAAAAGACCCACCAAATCATCGAGTCCAACCATTCCTATCAGATACTAAACCCTGGCAATGCTTCCCTGCTCGGATGGTTTCACCGTGATTCCAGAAGTTATAGTGGATGGTTCCGCTTGCCAACCACCAAAGAGGGACCATGATCTTCTGATGCAGCCTTCGGTCTGGGGAAGTGTCTTGGTCCTTCACCCTAGTCCAGCCACTGCGTGGAACGCTATTGGTTGTCAGATAGAATCCATTTTCCATCACATATCCTAATGTGATCAAGAAATGAATTGGTTTTGTGTTGTGCCAAAGAAGCACGGAGCACAATTCATAATGGTGATTTTTATTTTCGTTCAGCTTGCGTGGCACCCATTTCTCAAGCTCTTCTGGCTGAGAGATATGGCCTCAAACTCCGCTGGGGAGGTTCAGACTGAACATTAGGAAAAAATTTTTATGGAAAGGATCATTGGTCACTGTCAGAGGCTGCCCAGGGAGGGGATTGAGTCACCTTCCCTGGAGGGGTTTAAGGGATGGGTGGATGAGGTGCTGAGGGACATGGTTTAGTGTTTGATAGGAATGGTTGGACTCGATGATCCGGTGGATCTTTTCCAACCTGATGATTCTATGATATCTTCAGCCTCAGCTCTGGCTGTGCTTGGGTCTATTGTGATACTCTGGTTGTTGCACGGCTCGCCTCTCTACCCTGTCTTTTCAGAGAAGTTTTCCTTTCCTAGCTCTGGTTGGGACTGAGAGGCAGTGTTGGATCGTAGCGTAGGAGATGGCTGTGGGTAGGATCAGGAGAGAAAGAAGCACTCAGAGGAACCCAACATTTGGAGCTGGGAGGGCTGGGTCTGTTGGGTGAGAGGCAGACTCCTTGTCCTAATTACTAGGAGGAAATCATAGAATCACCAGGTTGGAAAAGACCCACTGGGTCATTGAGTCCAACCATTCCTATCAATGCAACACGTAAAGCAAAACGAGGCAGCATATGGCAGAAATGGGAGCAGGATTGCCTGGTTCTTGCTGAGGTGCTGGGTCCCTCTGGACCCTCGGCATTGCCTGGAGGTCGGGGTCCTCGGTGCCTCTGGAGATTTGGCCCCAGAGACAGACAGGCGGCTGCCGCTTCCCGACAGCTCTAAAGGGGGTTGACAAGATCAGCACAAAGCAATACTCTACGTCTTTTCAAACTGCCTGGAATGTGGGTGGACAACTCCGTGCCTTTAATAGCCGCTTGTTTCCTATGGAAGGGGAACAGCTATTTTTGGCTCCTTGCTGTCATTGAACTTTATTGCTACAAGGGAAGAGCTATAGAAAAAGCAAATTTGAACACCACAGTGTAAGAGTTGCTCACCGAGTACAAAGCAAATTCCCTTTTACCTGGTGATTGCTTAATATACAGGGATAGCAGCACACTTGGAAGGCCTTAAATATTAGGCAAGATGAGGCATGGCAAAAGCCAATTTGCCTGAACATGTTTCAGATTCCCTGTTAAGGAAAAGGTGTAAGTGTTGCTTCAAGAATCTGTAGTTACTCTTCGCCCTTTATCAGCCACAGACAGGCTGTTCCAGAGCTCAGCTGGGCTTTGGAGATTCTGAGGAATGTTTTTGGTTACCAGTAACAGTGCATTGTCTTTATCGTGAGTGTTTTTCAGTGTCAGCATCTGCAGGCAGCAAACTCGGGCTGTGATACTGAGGTGTACGTGGTGTGCGAGGCAGGAGGTTTGGGTATTTTTCTCAGCAAACCTGGTGTTTGCTAGTCAGATGTATTTCTGTGGTTGAAGAGAGCCTGCGATTGTGGTGCCCTCAAGATTTGACTTTACCCTCAGCGATAAACTAGAGCGTTCTACAAAGTCATGAACTATCTCCAAGTGCCGTCAAGTATGAAGATGTAGGTGGAAAAACTTCTCTTTATTCCTGACTATAGGTTTAGCGTGTATCCTTTTTAAACAGAAAAGTAAAAAAGATAGATCAAATATCCTCCCGACAGCCCCACCCCTGCAAATCCTGAAGCGCCTTGGAGCAACCAACCATTTCTCGCTTTTTCCAGGCATAATCACCTTGTAACTTCATGCCTTATGATAACTGCTTTGCACTGTGTTTTTATGTAATGTTAGCTGTATGAATGCGTTGCCAAAATTCTAAACCACCATATATCGAGTTATGTAAAGCATTAATCTTTAAATCTAGCAGAGATACTAAAATTGTTGGGATTATTAGGCTTTTCTGGTAGCACGTGTACTCGTGTAGGTCTGGTGCTTTCTCAGTTCCCAGGATCTTTCTGGTATTATTGACTTTATTTGTGAGAGGAGGAAGTTTCTAGCCAAAGTAGTCTTCAAGATCTGAAGCTTCGAAAAAGAGGAGGAGGAGGCTAGTGCTAATTATTGCTTTCCTAAGAGCTCGGCTTTCCTGCAGCCCAGTTGCTTGGAGGTGTTTAGGAAACATTCTGGTGACTGTAATAAGGCTCCAGAATCCTACAGGAAGCAACTTTATGGTTTTGGACAGGTTTTTGGCATGATTGAATGACCTAGTCTCCTTTTTTAAAAGGCAATTTCATTATTGAATGTAAATTTTATGCATTTTTTAGAGAACACACATTCGCCAGTGCCTATTATACTTCTGATGAAGGCCAGATGTGTTTCTCTGCTGCAGAACCAAGGTCATAACACAAGAAGGGCTCTGCAGTGGCGTCCTTGGCAATAAGAGAAGTGCCTTGCCCAGGGAGAAAAGCAGGTCTTTTGAGGTTACAATATTAACTTCTGTTGATGATTTGAGGAGGGGAAGATGTATGAGGTTGGTGAGAGATGATGGGTGGTGCTGATGTGCCAACGAGTCCGCCGCCGAGCCCTTTGTAATTAGCAAAAAATGACAGTGCGGCTGTCTGAAAACAATTACATTGCAAATAAACAATCCATGTCATATAAGTGGTGTTTATTGTCACAAAGGCAATTAATTTCACAAGCTTCAGGCCAAATCAATGTGATGCTGCTGAGCGGAACGTACCACAGCGAGGTGTTCCTTCTGCCATCCCAGACCTTTTTCCTCCGTTTATTCTCAGGGAAAGGATCAAGCCGAGTGCTTTTGGGCTTTCAGGTAGGTAACACACTAATGGGTAATTTCGACCCCTTGTTCTTTTGTGCTTTGTTCAGTGGGGTTAAAATACTCCAGTGGAGACCAAGAGAAATCCTGTGTAATTCCCAAGTTGTGAGGTGTCGTGGACTGGGAGAGCAGCCCCTCACCTCTGATAAATGACTCCTTAATTACCAGCCAGAGTTATTCCATTGCCTAGGTTGTCTTGATTGCCCAGATAAGAGATTGCACTTGTTTTGGACATTTCTGTCTAGCAGGGATGGTAACAAGTGGTTGCCTGGCTGGGATGAATATGCTTAGAGGCTGTAGTGATACGGGTTGTAAGGGGAGTGGACAGGTTCTCCCTTTCATTTTCATCGTTCCCACTCACTATTTATACGCATTTGTACATGGAACATTTGCCTCACACCATGTCGTACTCTTAGCATGCGTGTTTCTACTTCTGCTCCTGTGTTTTGGCCCACTGCTGTCCTGGAAAAATGACCTGGGCTGCATGGATGAGACTGGAGACTTGGAGTTAAAGGATCATCTTTGCCTTAGTGCAGAACTTCACACAGCATGTGACTCCTCCTCCCTGGTTTGCTTTGAGAGCACCGCGGGCTTCCTGGCGCGCTTGCCAGTTGTGAAGGAGTCAGAGTTGTCTTTTGAATGAGGTTAGTCTTCACTGGTCATGGGTTTGCTTTAACGTTGCCAAAATCAGCAGAAAGTTTTCCAAAAGCTGGTCAGGCGTATGGCTGCCTGTGAGCCTCTAACAGAGATGAAATTTGCTCTGGAAAGACAGCGCTCTATGTTTGCTTAGGGGTCTGACTCAATACTCTGCATCTGCTGGTGGAAGCGTCATTCTCTGCTCCCTGCAGAGGGTCATGATGTGACTGTCTGTGCCAGTTGTGCATTAAGCTTGTTTTAGTTCTTGTAAAACCAAGGGAGAAGGGGTCAGAATACTGGAAAGGCCCAATGTTTTATTGAAACAATATCATCTGAGTGTGGAGGAATTGCCCTCCAGTGATGTCAAGGATTTTCAGTGCGGAAGCTGTTTGAGCTGTTGCCAAGCTTAGTAGCTGGGTCAGGGTGTGTGTGGATAACTGTATCCCTTTGGAGAGAAGCAAACAGGTGGTGAAGCAAAATAATTTTTAAAAAAATGATAAAGAAGACCTTTCCCCTGCATGAGAAACTATTAGGAAAGTGGAGGCGCCCAGGGCTGTCAGAGGGAACCCCACAGTGGTGGAAGTTTGACTACAGAGAGGCACTTGGGAAGTTCAGAGGTGCCCTGTTGCAGAAACAGCTCCTGTGATGAATTAACTGTTTCCTTGTGGAGTTTTCAGCAGGTTTTGGATTTTATATGAGAACTGGGTTCTTTAAGTGTCTTCTTACCCAGGCTTTCCTCCCCGTGCCCCAATTGTTTGTTTATTTTTGAATGAACACCTTTTTGTGTAAGCCTGCCGAGCACCCAGGCATCAATATTGTCATGGTAACTGGAACCGCAGCACTGGCTCTTGGCCAGAAAAGATGGTGATTCATGGCTTGAATGTGGGCGTCTGGAAACGAAATCACTTCTGGTTTGATTCTCGGGTAAATCAATGAAGTGGCATTTCTGTTTGTGCTTATTTTTTTTCCCCCCTAGGAGGTATTTTGAACACCTTACTTCCCCGCGTACCCTTTTTTTACTTCTGCTATTTTAAAAACTAGGAAGGATGTTCTCAACCTACAGCATCTGAGCGATAAATACAGCTCTGTGGGTGAATGCTTACCTGTTTCTGGTTTTCACTTGAGCTTAGCCTTATACTCAAAAAGTACGAAACCTGTAAGGTGGAATTTTGTAATATAGCAATTTGCTTTAATTACGGACGAGTCTGAGAACAGGTTTGTGTTTCGTACGTGTGAATGTGGTCTGTGTGTAGGGCACGGGAATGCAATAATTGCAGATCAGGGTTTTCTAAATGCAACCTCAATTTCGATGTCTGTTGTTTGTGCCCACACTAAATCCTACGTTTTGTTTATATTTATATATTGCAAGAGAGTAATTGCAGCGTGCACATAAACAAATGTGGATGCGAACAGCAAGGCTACTGCAGGGGCACTTGTACCTCTGGATACTGCTGGTGCTGAGAGTGAGCATCTCCTCTTTGAGAACTGCCTGGAGAATGGTTCTTCCTCTGAGTGCTGAATCATGGAATGGTTTGGGTTGGAAGGAACCTTAAAGATCATCCAGTTCCAACCTCCTGCCGTGGGCAGGGACACCTCCCACTGGATCAGGGGCTCCAAGCCCCATCCAACCTGGCCTTGAACCCCTCAGCCACCACTGCTCTGAACAACCTGGGCCAGGGCCTCCCCACCCTCAATAAAAAAAAAAAAATTCTTCCTAAGATCTGGTCCTTCAGCGTGTTCATATCACATTTAAAGAACCTCATCAAATCCCGTAGCTGTGTGTGATTGTACAGGAACTAAACATCAGTTTGCAGTAAGAGACAAACTCACATTGCAGACCTGTCTTCAGGGGTCCCTGAAAAATGAAAATAGTTCATGACTGAGGGTATTGTGTTCAGGAAAAGTCTGTGGCTTATCTGCTTTACTTGATGTGTGCTGCCTGTTGCTGCTGCTGTGGGCAGAGAGTGGGGTTGCTCTGTGTTCTGGCCTTCGTGGGTTTGTGGAGTGGATGGGTATGAGATGTATTTATTTCAGCTTTGGCCAAACCCTGATGTAGCAAAGCCTTTGAGTTCGGGGGCTTTATCAATTAGTAAGGAATTGCTTCTGTCAGTAATTTAAGACTACAGTGAACTAATATAATATGCTCTTCAAATTTGAGTTCCATATATTCTTAATGATTGCTTTTCTGTTTGAATCTCCAGTTATTACCAGTAATACTCAGGGTAACCTTTTCCTCTATGCTTTCCTACTCTTTTGCCTTTGTCTTCAACTTTGTGGACTGAGTAGTCGTTTTTTTCTTTTAATCATTATTTTAGTGAGCTGTGCTTGTCTCTGTGTGTCTTTAACCTATGATCAAAAAAAAGTCCCATTTTGTTGCTAGACCTATAGAATCATAGAATAACCAGGTTGGAAGAGACCCACTGGATCATCGAGTCCAACCATTCCCATCAATCACTAACCCATGTCCCTCAGCACCTCATCCACCTGTCCCTTAAACCCCTCCAGGGAAGGTGACTCAACCACCTCCCTGGTCAGCATCTGAGAGTGCCCAATGACCCTTCCTGTGAAAATTTTTTTCCTAATGTTCAGCCTGAACCTCCCCTGGTGGAGCTTGAGGCCATTCCCTCTCATTCTGTCCCCTGTCCCTTGGGAGAAGAGCCCAGCTCCCNCCAAGCCAAGATGCCACTGGCCTTCTTGGCCACCTGGGCCACTGCTGGCTCATGTTCAGTCGCTGTCAACCAACACCCCCAGGTCCTTCTCCTCCAGGCACTTTCCAGCCAGACTTCTCCTAGTCTGGAGCTGCTCAGGGTTGTGGTTTTCCCAAATGTGGGACCTGTTGTTTTCCCTTCTGTAAGGAATGTTCAGGTTCACATCTACATCAAACTCCTGGCACAGTTCTTCCCCCGAGGATTTGTCAGCCACCAGACTTCGGTGCCTGGCACTTGGGGTGAGTTGCTGTCGGGATCATTTATCTTTGGAAGTTGGAGCAGGTTTTTTGGTGCTACTGTGAGCTCCACATCCATAGTGTAACAGTGCCCGAGAATTTTTAAGTCCCTTCTCTGGCTGTGGGAGTGCTGACATCACTGGATCGGTGGGGCAGAAGACCCAGCACAGATTTATTTCTCCCCGGCTGCCTGGTGGTGACCGGCAGGGTGTGTGGAGACAGGGAACTGGTTACTCACGGCAGAAAAAATGTGCTATCAGGAGGCCTCCTTGGGACCAGATATCATTGTGCTCTCCCATCTTAGAATCTGTATCAAACTGTCCTCCTTCTGCCTTTATTTTTAATAAAGAAAAAGGACTATTTTTCTTCCTTAACACAATTATTTCATTGTATTCTGAGACATGTGTGTTTACAGTGTGTACAGCCAGGAGAGATTAGGTGTGGGGGAGAGGGGAAGGGAGGCTTCAGTGCCCCTTGTGTGCTTTAAAAAGCATCTCTGTTTCAAAGCTGCCATGAAATGCCTGTTTTCTCATATGAGTTGTTCTGGTGGAGGGGGCTCAACCTTCTATTACATTAGTGGGAATATTTTTGGTTGTCACGTTCCAATATTTTGCTCCAGTGTTGCTGCTCTTCAGCAGGGGAGAGGAGCTGGGCCAGGGTGTTGTCTTGAAGAAGGAGGGAGAGGTCCCTCTGTCTCCCTGCTTTTCCACTTCATTTGTCTGTTGTCTTTCATGAACAGTGTGGGTTTTATATCATCATTCCAACTGGGAATGAATGTGGAGGAGGAGGAGAATGAGGTAATTCTCCCTCACGGGCCTTTGCTGCTGCTCGGTGACTTGCTGCTCCATAATTGACTGCTGCGCTTCCCACCTCACCTGGTGGAACCGCGGTCTCAGAGCTGCCTGGGAAATGTCTGCCTGTCACAATGGCAAGGATTTGATTTTAGATGGTTAAGTCGTCATGAAATGCTGTTTTGTTCTACTCAAATTCACAAGGGTTTGTCCTACCTAGAAAATGGTTAAGCAGCCTGCATATAGAAAAAGAGTCATAGAGTCTGACAGCAGCCAGAGGAGGTGGGGTTGGAGTTGGATGATCTTTAAGGTCTCTTCCAACCCACACCATTCCATGAATCTCTGATAGCTGCATATTATTTTGACTCTTGAAAGTACTTCTATTATTTGCCCTTTAGTCAGATGGGGGCAAAACTAATAAATACTTCTAGTAGCAAAGTAAATATTGAGATACAAAGTAAACCTGAGGCACAGGTTATGACAATTATTGATTCTTTCCTGAAAACTTTGAAGGTGTTTGATTAACATGTTTTGTTAAATGCAAACAGACTATTAAACAGCCAAACACATCATTGGAGGAGAAGACTTTGGTTTCATAATTTGGATAAAGGACAGGATGGGCTGGGGTTTGTCCCTTGATAGCCAAATTTGACAGCATAGCAGCTGTGTTGGAAATGACCTTATGCAGACAAGTTCTTCTGCAAAGCTTTGTTTTTCTGTATCTCTAAGGCTACTGTGTTTGGAATCCCCTGTATTCAGCTCTGCAGAGCCTGAATGTGAAGCTTTTCATACTTTTATGAAGCCAAAACAAGAACAAATAGTCCTGAAACGTAGGTTAGGAGGTGGATGTGGTCTGATGGCACTATTTAAAATCAGGGCTGTTGGGTTCTATTTTTTTTTTCCGCTGTAGTGGTTTTTTCCTTCCCCTGCCTTACTTGTAGGTAAAATTGACTCCTTCTTTCCAACCAGATCTGCACAAGGAACTTAAGTGACCTTTTTTCATGTGTTAAGTCCTGGAGTTTTTCCTAATGATGTTTGAATCACTGGACTGGTTTAGAAACCACCTCCTCTGGTAGGATTCACCTGCTCCAACTTGTGCTTTTAGAAACTACGTGGCTGTGCCCAGGCTTCCTCCGTGGCTGGTGCAGACAAATAAGCACCTCCCAAGGGTGATAAAACTGGCCGCTCTTTAATGCTGCCTTAGGATAAGATTGATACCCTGCGAGTGGTGGTGTCAAATTTTTTATCCATTGACTATAAATGTAATCTCGGGTTGAGTAGCTTGCACTTAAGATTTCTGACACAAGTAATAATAAATGTGTAGCTCAGAAAAAAAAATTATTGCTCTGTCTCTGAAGACCATTTGCAGGTAAAATACAGGGTTTTTTTAAAACTTTATGCGCAATAAAAATGAGTTCCAGAAGGCTACAAGGTACCATAGCTAACCAATGCTTAATTTTCTCCTNAAACAGAGGTTAGGAGGTGGATGTGGTCTGATGGCACTATTTAAAATCAGGGCTGTTGGGTTCTATTTTTTTTTTTTCTGCTGTAGTGGTTTTTTTCCTTCCCCTGCCTTACTTGTAGGTAAAATTGCCTTTTTCTTTCCAACCAGATCTGCATAAGGAACTTAAGTGACCTTTTTTTTCATGTATTGAGTCCTGGAGTTTTTCCTAACGATGTTTGAATCACTAGACTGGTTTAGAAACCACCTCCTCTGGTAGGATTCACCTGCTCCAACTTGTGCTTTTAGAAACTACGTGGCTGTGCCCAGGCTTCCTCCGTGGCTGGTGCAGACAAATAAGCACCTCCCAAGGGTGATAAAACTGGCTGCTCTTTAATGCTGCCTGAGGATAAGATTGATACCCTGCGAGTGGTGGTGTCAAATTTTTTATCCATTGACTATAAATGTAATCTAGGGTTGAGTAGCTTGCACTTAAGATTTCTGACACAAGTAATAATAAATGTGTAGCTCAAAAAAAAAAATTATTGCTCTGTCTCTGAAGACCATTTGCAGGTAAAATACAGGGTTTTTTTAAAACTTTATGCGCAATAAAAATGAGTTCCAGAAGGCTACAAGGTACCATAGCTAACCAATGCTTAATTTTCTCCTATCTCAGAGGAGAAAATTAACTTCATATTGAGCTCTTAAAGTCTCTTTTGCTCCCCTTGAGAGGCCTGGGATGTGATTGAAATTGTTGGTGTAATTGCTGTCATCTAAACAGATTGTGTTTATAGTCTGTTTGCACAGGTGAAAGCAAACCAGGGAACGGAGAAGTGCTTTTCCTTTGATGCCCTCGGTACCTGTGGGGTGGTCGGCATCACTGAGCATCCTTGGAGTGGAGCGGGCAGGCTTCCCTGGCACCAGGCGGCAGGGCAGAACATGCCTCTCTCTTGCTGAAACAGATTAAATGCTTCTAAAATGTCTGTTCTTGGCTCTTTTCAGTTCTCTGAATCCCAAACACTTGTGAAGAAGCCATCACAGGGAAATATAGCGGAGGTTTCTCTGAATGTGCTGGGCCTGTTGGGGCAAGAGCTTCTTGTGCCTTGAAACATAATCCAAAGTTTAGCAAGAGCTAAAGATTAAAGGCAGTTTGTGAATTATGAGCATTCAGTAATTTCTAGTGTATATCACTTTATCTGAGGGGCCGGAGTTCAGTAAAGGTGACTTTATAACGATCCTGCAGTTTCACGGTTGGCACTGGGCAAGCGTAACAAAGATTGATGACAGGATTGAACTTCTCTTGGTGTGAATTCTCCGTGCTGGGTTGGGATGCATTTGTAGTCTAAGTGATGTTGGTTTTCCCTCCCTCAAAATTCAAAATAAAGTTGGAATTTTGAGAGAGGGGGCTGGTCTTCACTCACGTGAAGTTGGAGTAGGTGGGTTCTCTAGGACTGCTGTGACGTTGAGCAATGCATCTGCTGTGTTTGGCTTCATTGCTTTTACAATGTCTGTTCTAGAATGGAAAAGCTGCATATTTTGTATTTTTGTCTGGTTTTTCAGCCTCAGTCTAAAAACTTACATTTATTGAAGGCAGTGACTACCTCACTTTGAGTACCAGGAGGGTGCAGGTGCTGCAAACACACCAGGGTGTGTGGCTACCGAGAGCGCGGCTGGTGTTCCATTAAGAAAGAAACTGAGTTGTGACAAGTCCAAGCAGTTCTGAACAGTACAATGCCCTTGCTTATGTCTCTGTGTTTAATCGATGATTATTTCCTACAAGCACTTTCATGAAGGAAAGTGTTTTCCATTTTCCAGCCACAGTTTCAGCCACATGGTCAGTGTGGTTTGCGTTTTGGTTGGGTGAAATATGAAGCGCGATGCTGGTGGAAACCACATAGTCAGTTTGCAAGAAGATGCTGTTTTTCTATGATGTTTGAAAAGGAAACATACTGGTAACCTAGTTATGCTTAAGAATTAACTGCACCTGCCCCTTCACATGTCTGTTGTCGGAGTTCTGCAATGCCTCCGCTGCTGCATGACTTGTAAATCTCCAAAGCACAGAAAAATAGCTGATAATTTGATTTGACTTCAGTGAAGGAGCACTTATGTGCATATCAGCTGAGAATTTCGAAGGACCGGCAAGATAAACGTCTTATCTCGGTTGAGATAAGGGTCTAGCTGTAATTCAAGACAGGCAGTTTGGTCAACTCTCAGACGGGAAAACTGCATGGGGATTCTAGCTGAGTGTCTGAACACTAAGGATGCTTTTTTAATAGCTCATATCTGTATTAGAAACCTTCATCCTGATGCAGATGCTCCTAGAAGGCCAAAATCCCCCATTGGTTCTCAGTGGTGATTCTTCTCAAGTGTCCCTGTTCTTTACTAACAAACCCTGCAACAAGCCCTGTCTTTGGAAGAGGTGGGTGGAGGTTCACAAAGAAGAAAGCACTCGGAAATAAGAGTAATGTTTATCATTTAAGGGTGTTGGTGGTAAGGAATAGCTGCTGCCCGAGCAGCGAAAAGTGAAAACCCAAGAGGAGGAGTAGAAAACGGTGATGACAGTGATTGCTGCTGCTTCTACTGCTCGTGTGAACAATTAGCACTTTTTTCTTCTTGGATAAAGCCCATTCAGTAGCATTTTTCAGAAAAAGAATCATTCTAGCCTACCACTACTCCTTAGATTAACTGCTTCTACAAGCAGGCATCCAGTGTTAGGGTGCACAATTCCTAGTGAGCAAGCAGGGAACTACGCTTGCGTTATTACTAGTTTTTTTCATCCTTGGTTCCTACCTGTCCCATGTTTCCTTTTCCTGAGTTTTTTATTATTCCACTGCTGTATTTCTGCGCTGGTTTTGTGCTCCTGCTCCCCTTATGTCCACATGCTCTTACTCCTCTGGGATGACAGTTTTGACAGGAGCGGGTGTTGTGGTGAGTGCCGTTCAGCCAGACGATGCTCATGCTGTGTCTAAGAGGGGTGACGTGGAAGCACAGAGCAGAAAGGGAACCAGATGGCGAACTGCTGCAAGAGCTCTGTCTGGCTGCCTTACAAGTCGCTGCAAGGAAGGGGGCAAAGAAATTGTCAGCAGAGAATTGGGGCACATCTGGGGTCACGCAGCTGCTCCTGCCCTGGGGCGTCTATGTTGAGTCTTTTGGCTTGTCTGCACTTGCAGTGTGTTGGAAGCTGACTAGTTCTGTGAATTAACTGAGCTTTCTGCCTTGCTGTGCACGTCCTCTGGCATTTTACAGTGCATCCCAGTAGTTTTGCTGGCCCAGAGCTGAGGAGGTGTGGAAACTCTGGAGCCCAAACCTATTGTGCTGGTCCTGCAGCACTCTGCTGGTGGTATAATCACTGATGGCTGCCTGGACCATGTTTCATAGAATCATAGAATCACCAGGTTGGAAGAGACCCACCAGATCATGGAGTCCAACCATTCCCATCAATCACTAAACCATGTCCCTCAGCACCTTGTCCACCCGTCCCTTAAACCCCTCCAGGGAAGGTGACTCAACCCCCTCCCTGGGCAGCCTCTGACAGTGCCCAATGACTCTTTCCTAATATTCAGCCTAAACCTCCCCTGGCAGAGCTTGAGGTTTGCGTATTCTCCTTAGCTTCGTGATGATTTTGAGTGGATGCTCCTTTTTTTTGTTTAAATGCTGGAACGGATTCAGAATCTTTCTTTTAAACACCTTGCAAGTTGCATGTCTCTTTGCTGTAGTTACTCATTCACTGCAGTGCTAGGAACTCGCTTTTCTCTGAAGGAGAATAATCTGAAGTAGAACAGAATTTTCTAGGAAGCTAAATGCAGAACAGGTGTAATTTAAATTGCAAGGAGGCAAAACATTCTGCCTGGGTGGTAGGAATGACGACCCAGAGAAAGTTCACATTTCTTAGTGTTCCTAACTCTATTTTTACATCATCATTGACTATTTCTGCTCTGTCACCTTGAAGTTACTTTATCTGAAGTTTGTTGAGTCAGAATGGTGTCTTACTGTTTTTATTGTGTCTCCTTTGCTTGAATGTCACCTCATCTGCTAGCCTGGGGAAGAGGAGGCTGAGGGGAGACCTCATTGCTCTCTGCAACTACCTGAAAGGAGGTTGTGGAGAGGAGGGAGCTGGGCTCTTCTCCCAAGGGACAGGGGACAGGACGAGAGGGAATGGCCTCAAGCTCCACCAGGGGATGTTCAGGCTGGACATTAGGAAAAGATATTTCCCAGAAAGGGTCATTGGGCACTGTCAGAGGCTGCCCAGGGAGGGGGTNGTCATTGGGCAGTGTCAGAGGCTGCCCAGGGAGGGGGTTGATTCACCTTCCCTGGAGGGGTTTAAGGCATGGGTGGACGAGGTGCTGAGGGATGTGTTTTAGTGTTTGATAGGAATGGTTGGACTCAATGATCCAATGGGTCTTTTCCAGCCTGGTGGTTCTATGATTCTATTAATTCCATTTCCAACACTCGTTCCATCCTTCATCAACTTTCTGCCTTGCCAGACAGCACTGCACAATTCTCAGCCCTGCTTGCTGTTTGAAGCCATCACAACTCTTGGTTGCAGCCAGGCTTTGCAGTATTAGTCAGGAAAACTTCTGGCCCAAGCCTGTGGCTGCAGGTTACATCAGCTGTGTCTGTCAGCATGGGGGTGATGTGCTGGAGCTGGTGCCTTTATGCAGGTGCCGAGACTGATAAGGGCACTGGGAGGTGGTTTTGCTCCCTTCTTTACAAGAGATTTCCTGGGCTGCTTATTCTTTGCTCCACAAACTGCTGTCTGCTTCAAAAGTTACCAGAGAACTAAAAGATCCATACAAAGGAGGGATAAGCGCAGAAATGTCCTTTAAGTGACAAATGGAAGCAGGAAGGCAGAAAGATTTATCCTTTTGAGAACGTACAGCATCCCAAGTTTAATTAAAGTCCTTGTAGGTTTCTTTTGGCTTTCTTTGTCTTGCTGGCGGTAAAAAGGATTTGGTGATAACTCACCTTCATGGAGAGAAATTTGTAGAATGAGTAAGAGTGAGAAGGAGAGAAAAAGGATATGAATGAGTAAGAAGTTATTTTTGTTGTGCTTTTTTTTTTTTGTGTTTCCTAGGGAAATGTTTGCTTAAGTTTCTGAAACAGAACTTTCTTCTATTTGTCCTCACTCTTGGGATTCTGTGTGACCCTGGGGTGGTAGTGGAAGGGGAGGCTGGAAGTGGCTGTGGTGTCTTGAGCAAGGAAATAGCAGAGAAGAAAACGGGAGGTGGAAAACTGCATGTCTCATGAAGGGTGCAGATCTCATTTGAACCCAAACAAACTTGTGTTTTCTGTAACAGCAAACTTCTTATTTTGTTTGAGCAACCTGATCCAGTGGGAGGTGTTGCATGGCAGGGGGCTTGGAACTGGATGATGTTTAAGGTCCCTTCTAACTCAACCATCTCATGGTTCTGTGATTCTGTGAATGATGTGTTCTTTATTCAAAGATTTCCAAGATAAGTATGTGAGACCACACCTCGAGTCCTGTGTTCAGTTCTGGGCCCCTCACCACTAGAAGGATGTTGAGGCTCTGGAGTGAGTCCAGAGAAGAGCAACGAAGCTGGGGAAGGGGCTGGAGAACAGGCCTTGTGAGGAACGGCTGAGAGAGCTGGGGGTGTTTATCCTGGAGAAGAGGAGGCTGAGGGGAGACCTCATTGCTCTCTACAAATACCTGAAAGGAGGTTGTGGAGAGGAGGGAGCTGGGCTCTTCTCCCAAGTGACAAGGGACAGGATGAGAGGGAATGGCCTCAAGCTCCACCGGGGAGGTTCAGGCTTGACATCAGAAAAAAAATTTTCACAGAAAGGGTGATTGGGCAGTGTCAGAGGCTGCCCAGGGAGGTGGTGGAGTTACCATCCTTGGTGGTATTTAAAAGACAGGTAGATTGGATGCTCAAGGACATGGTTTGGTGGCAGATAGGAATGGTTGGACTGGATGATCCTGGAGGTCTTTTCCAACCTAGTCATTCTATGATTCCATTATTCTGTGATTCTAAGCAAAATAAGGAAGTCATAGCAGCCATCTCTGTAGATGAAATGAGGAAAAAGCAATGTGCTTAATTTCGTTAGAAGTTCTAAGGTAGAATCTTCTCTCTCTGTCCAAGATATGAGCTTGAGCTTTACAATCTTTTAATGTTATTTTTTTTCTCAGTGGCTCTTATGGTGACTTAGAGCTAGTAGCCATGTACTTGGAATCACTCACTCAGCCCATAGCTCAGTTTTTGTCCATCACCAAGCTCCCAACAAGCGAATATCACTGGAGAAGACCCATAGGTCAGCTGAATAACCTAGACAGCCTCATGCTGAAGCACAGGCTGGAGACCTTTTTTGTCTTGGATATTGGGGTGTAGAGAAAGGGGGGGCTACAGGAGACCCTGTTCTGAGGGGAGTAGCGTGCAGGGAGCTTACAGAGGTGCAGAAGCTTAAAAAAGCAATTAAGTGCACACCGTGTAGGGATGTGGCAATTGGTTTTGTTTCAGTTTATTCTTTATTACTCTCTTCAGTAGGTAACTCGGTGCATCTATTCTTGGAATGTTGTCTGGGAAAAGTTTTTAAGGATACATTACAAAGCAAGAACGAATTCTGAAATATAACAGTCTCTTGGCACGAAGGAAACAAACTTTAAACGATGCATTTTTAGTGAAACAGAGTTTTTGAGGCTCTGAAATGACATTGTGTCCTTGCAGTAAGTTTTTACCTTTTTACCCTGGAGCTGTGTTGGAGAGAATAATATATAGACTTTATGTACGATGTATTTTTGTCTGATGTTTTAACTTGAAAATGGGTTTGGGGATTTTTTTAACTGTACAAATTGCCCTGCTTTCCTTTTTTATTTTTTTTTTGCCTTTATTTTTTTAGCAAGCCAGTTCATGTATTAAATTGAAATCTGTACAAATTACAGTTAATTATAGTCAGCTTGGAGTGAGGTCTAAAATGGGTCGCATGCAGTTTGGACTAAAATGCAGTGAAATGATGAACTCTGCGTGGTTCAGCCTGAGATGCATCCTGGGGTGTCTCACCAGCCCCTGGCTGCTGCCCCTCCTCTCTGTTCTGGTTCTTGTGTGCCATTGCCTGAGCACCGAGGGGAAGATGCACTATTTACTCGCATAGAAAACTGCTAACATTAAACTGACTTCATGCTTTTATTCCCCTGGAGCTGCATTTTGGGTCCTGACTTTGAAAGGAGGTTTTTTTTCTCCATCCAGCTTGGAGGATGGTGATGATGGAGCTGCCTTGGAGGATCAGCAGAACCAGTTAACCCTCTCCCTGCACAGCTGGAGTGGCTTTGGCTTTTGTTTGTCAGTGACGCGCTGTCCTTGGCTTCTTTTTTTGAATTACTACTTATGCCAGCTTCTTTCAAATGGTTCTAAATGCTATTGAATTAATTACATTAAAACAGCTTCAACAGTGACCTTGAGCAGAGTTTACTCCTAGCAGCGTATCTTCTGCATTTATGTACTGACCTATTGCCTGCTCACCTCGTTGGCATCAACTGTTGTTTCACATACCTCCATTTACGTCCTCTATGGAAACTAGTTGTTATTTTAATTGCATAGCAGAATATGTATGCATCTACATTCTTCTTTTGTGCATTATTGCAGTAGGTACTTGTAAAATCGGCTGCAGGTAAAAACAAGAGATGTAAAAAGTTAGGTGCCGTGTAGAGGCTTATCTGCAGATAGACCTAAGAAGTTGTTTTGACAGCAGCTGCACTTTTAAAATAGCCGTGTGGACTTGGGTTTATCTGTTCTGTTCTTGATCAAACGTGTCTGCAATGTAAGTAAAAGGACTTTTTACTTTTTTCTTGCCCAAACTTGGGACCTCTGTGAACGTAGCTGGATCTTTCTCCTGTCCTTTCCTCTATCACTAACCCCAATTTCTGCATAATCGTTCGTAATGGAATTGTCAAGCCAATGTGTGTGTTCAAGTAAGCCTGAGACCTTACAATCTGTCCTCCGCGAGTGCCACAGCCCCAGTGCTGCTCCCAGTGGATTAACTGTTGGTGAGTAATTGAAATAAAGAGGCAGTTCTACTGACCTGGTTTTGTCGCTAAAGTAAGGAGGCATCTCTGACCTTGTGCAGCTTTCAGGAGCAGTGCGGTTGAGCAGTAGGCTGTTTATGTCGAGTTATTTTGAAGCATAAAGCTGTTGTTAAAAATCTGTCATTTCCTAAGAAGTAGTTTTAAATACAGTTCAAGATGTTTGTACAGGAGCCTCAAGAAGGTGCCCAGTGTAGCAGTCAGTCTTTATTTTGCAGCTGACAGGGATCCGATGTGGTGCATGAGGCTGGTGGCATCCTGACTGGAGGGGGCTGGATTTCTCCCAGTTAGTGTATTGGTGTTCTGCAGATTAGCACTTGCACAGCCAACGGGAGGGTAGCAGGATTTGATCTGTGTCTTAAGTGACAGAAGAGGTGAGGCTGTGACTTGAATCGATAGCGTTGTCTACCTTTAAATGAGTTTGGGAAGTCTACATCATGAAAGGTAAAACACTGGAGCACAGAGGTCGTTTCGCCTTAGATTTTATTGAAAACTCACCAACTCCAAAGTCTGTTTGTTTTCACTTGGCTGCTGTCACTGAGAGTGGAGAACTCTTCACATACTCACCATGACTGTGGAACCTCAGTTCCCAAGTTCCCCTTTCATTGTAATGACCCCTGCTGATCCAGCTCCTGTTGCTGTTTCCCTTCCCTTTCCAGTAGAATCGTTATGTTTCCTAATTGAACATAACTCAACAAGCTGAGCTTGGAGAAAGCAGTTGAACTCTCCTTGCCATAGGAACCGGTTGACATAATGAGAGAGTTGATGATGCTCTGTTAAAGCTTCAAAAAAGATTGATAATGATTTCCCATCCTTGAATAGTTCAGTCTGGAGCTTTTTCCTTTCAACTCGTGTATTTTGCAGCTGTGGTTTAGCAGGATCTCGGAGGAAACGAAAGCAATTAGAACACTTTAGATTTAAATGTTCAGCAGTGTTCAGTCTGTTAAGGTTCTCTCAGCCCAGCAACGTGGGGTTGAGCTTTGCAAGGGCTGCTTGCTCATGCCTCACTGTAAACCTGTCAGCAATGCTCAGTGAAACTGGAAAGGGCCTATATGATGGTTACAGTTAGCCATAGATCTACTTTTTTTCATAGAATCATAGAAAAAGATAAAAAACCTCATCCAGTCCAACTGTCAGCCCAATCACACCATGCCTGCTAAACCATGTCCTGAAGTGCTGGGTTTTTTAACCCCTCCAGGGATGGGGACTCCACCACTGCTCTGGGCAGCTGCTCCCAGAGCTTCACCACACTTTCAGCAAAGAATTTTTTCCTAATATCCAGTCTAAACCTCTGCTGGCACAGCTTGAGGCCACTTTCTCTCATCCTGTCCCTTGTAATTGGGAGATAACACCAGCACACACCTCACAACTCGCTACAACCTCCTTTCAGGGAGCTACCATGAGGTCTCCCCTCAGATTCCTCCAGACTAAACAGCCCTAGGTCCTTCAGGGTCTCCTTATAAGACTTGTTCTTCAGACTCTTGACCAGCTCCGCTACCCTCCTCCAGACACGCACCAGCAGCTCAATATCTTTCTTGTACTGAGGGACCCAAAACTGAACCCAGGATTCAAGTATTTTGCAGGAGGAAAGCAAAAACCTATAGTCCCTGTTGATTTACGGGAGGTTAAAAGGCCGGTCCTGCAAATAATTTCTCATTGTAGTCACTTCTGTATGAAAAAAATTGTAGAGATGGTGTCCAGCTTTTTTTTCTCTTCATCTTTTCTGCTCCTTTATGTGGCTTTTTGAGCTTCTAATGCCATTGGCCACAGAGACTTTTTGTCAAGGATATAATCTTGGAAAAGAACACTTGATGGAAGCAACTTGTGCAAGAGAAATACTCTGTAAAAGGAAATAATTCATGGCTTTTAGCTCTCTGAAACCCCATCTTAACACTCCTGCTGGGTGCCTTTCACTGTAAAGCAGTGCAGAGGATTAGTCAGCATCATCTAATTAGGCAGCAGCAAAGCAAAATTTAGTTTAACCGACTCTGTCCTGATTCAGTTTCCATTCATAGGACTTGTGCATTGAAACCAAATGAATAAGGACATCTCAGTCATGGCATTTGAAATGTCAGAGTGTCAGGCAAGGCATACTTAAATGAGTTCTGCACCTGAGAAGGAAATTCAAGGTCATCCTGTGCAGTTCCTAAACCAAAACAGCCTCCCTGTGCTCTCTGTGAGTCTGCAGGTAGCTGGAGGACCTCCGGGTTTCTTAATAGCTCTGGTGGTTGGAGAGCAGAGCTTTAATTCCACTCCATCCTTCTGAGAAGGATGGGAATGAAAGAGTTGTTGGGGAACCTTCCCTTCCCATCGCTCTAAGTCAGTGCTGCCCGCTTAGCAGTGCTTCTGGGCAGTCCTGGAACAGGAGAGCATGTCTTGGATTCCCTGGAGCAGGCTGATGGTGGCGTCTTAGGAGCCAAGCAGACTGTATTTTACAATATAACACACGGACTAGGAGAAGTGGCTTATATTTAGGAGGTTTGTCTTGGCCCCTCACCTCATGGATGCACTCCAGCGCATATTTAACTGCACGTAGACCTGTGTGTTATGTGCCAAACAGCTTCCTCTGACTTTGGACCTCACCGAGGAATGCTGACGTTTCAGTTCATGGTTGCATATGAGGACAAGCTGGATTTCACTTCTTTCACAGTGGTTCACATAAGATTAGTTACAGCTGAGGAATTTGGGAAAAACAACTCAGCCTTTTCTGAGCAGAGATCGTTACCATTAAGTTTTGCCAATTGGGGCATTAGGTCGGCAGAGGGGAAGAAATGGATCTCTTTGTATTGAGCTTTAAAACAAACAAAAAAAGCAAACTGCTTTCTCATCTTAAAACAAGGTATTTTTATGAGCATGCAGTGACACCATTTAATTTTAAACAGAAGGCGTGTCTGTAGATGATAGATCGCCTGTAGTTACCTGGAATAGCTGGGACGTGATGGAGGGCAGGATGAGAGAGTTTTATACTTCATTCTGTCAGAACTAAGGTGGTTCAGTTACCTTCTCTGGGGGGGTTTAAGGGACAGTGGATGAGATGCTGAGGTTAGTTAGTTTTTGGGTTAGTGTTTGATAGGAATGGTTGAACTCAATGATCCGATGGGTCTTTTCCAACCCGGTGATTCTATGATTCTATGAACTGCACCCTGCTTTCTGGTGGGAAGTGCTGTTTATCAAGTCTTACTGCTGGTATTGTTAATGAATCAGTAAGTTGTTCCTAGGCCATTATGACTCTGTGACTCCCAGTTTCAGTGCAGGTCCCACAAGCAATCTTCTGGGGAAGGAATGACGTGTACCCTGGAAGCCCGACTGCTGCAACTGGACCATCCATTTCAGTGGCTCTGGGTCTACCTGGCTATTCTGACTCTGTTACAGATGAAAAAAAGATAAAATCTCTTCCCTATTGACCTATTGATCATAGAATCATAGAACANGATAAAATCTCCTCCTTATCGACCTATTAATGAGGAGCTCTTAGGAGGAAAGAGCTGTTGGGAAGTGAAGGCTAAGGAACTTTATTAACGAGGTGGCTGCAGCCTTGGAGCAGTTTTACTTGGCTGAAGGGGCTGGGCTGTAGTGCAGAGGAAGCGTGTGGCTGGGGTTGCAGCGAACTGAGGGAAGGGAGCAGCTAGGAGTGAGCTAAATAGCAAAAGAAAAAAAAAAGAAAAAAAAAAGTAGAATTTGAAGAGGTGCGAGAAATCTGATGCCTCTTTACCTTTAGGCATTGTAGAAAGACTGAATCTGGAGAAGTTATTTTTCCCTGCCTCCCACGCCCCCTCAGGAACACCATCTGTAAAATATTTCTCTTTTACAGTCAATGGCGTACCAGAGTAGATTAGAGCCTGTTTTTCCCAGACTTCAGAAGAGAGATCTCCAGGGACATGTCTACCTAACTTTCCAGCCAAGCTTCACTGCTTTCTTCCTTCTGTTTCTTATTTTAGAGGAATGTCCTAACTGTAACAATAAAAGCAACATAACAATTTACTTAAGGGACTAGAGTAAAAAAATAACTGATTAACTTGTCTGGCCATTGAAGTCACCTTTGGAATGGTGTTCTGCATGCAGATGAGGTCTTGGATCTTCTCCCTGTTGCTGTTGCGGTGGTAGGTGCAGAATCACGATGACAGTTTCTAGTCTAGTGGTTCTCCTCTGAGATCCCCACATCGCTTCTGAGCATTCTGAGCCTTGAATCTCACGTTATCTGTGCAGTGTGGCCAATGTTTCAGGACAAGCTTCAGACAGAGATCTTATTTCTACAAGGCTTTTCTTTTGTTTGTATTTTTTTTAAGCAAAAGTGGAAGGTGTGTTGTTTGAGGCCATTCTAAGGTGAGTCACGTCTGTATAAATAAAACTGCTGAGCACACTGGGTAAGCTGCAGCGTGCAGAGGACAAATGCTTCAGAGGAAGGAAAGCTGCCTTGTTAAAATGATCACATAATTGGAAACGCCTGTCCTTTAAGGCTGCTGCCAAGGGTACCTGCCACATCATTTTTCCCTTCCCCCCCATCCCTCCTTTGAGTGCTGGTTCATTTTAAATCATAATTAACGCATTTGTCAAACCACTGGCACTTCAGCAGAAAGCAAAAGGGGAGGAGACAGCTGCAGTACAGATGTGGATGCTGCATACGTGCTTTGGTGCACCAGGGGTGAAAGCAGAACTGATGCGGGGACTGGGACCTCCTTTATTCCCTGTTCTTTCACTTATGGTAAATTTGAGAGTCTGTTTTCTACTATTCTCCAGTTTCCAGTGATTTTGCAGTATAGGTAGAAGATGACGACAGTGCTTGACTTCCCTGGGAATGCTGTATGTGATTCTGACACCTGGAATTGCCTGGTGCCAGTTCAGTTGGGGGTCATTGGAGAAGAGAGTCTCTTCACTTGTGCTGAAGTTTAGAACAGTGGGAAGAGTTCAGCAAATCAGCTCTCTAGAGGCCTCACTCTGGACTCCTGCAAAACAGAGGAAACCTGCAGTTGTCATTTACAGAATCCTATCGAACTTGAGCCCACCCTGTGTCTAACCAGGTGGCATCTCCCATGCTGATGGAACCCGACTAGTTCTTTTAATGCTTCAAGTTTTGTGTTCTCCTTTAGTTGGTCAGTCTTTATTTCAGGTATCTTGCACGTAGACTGGAATAGGAAAGCTAGTTCTTGTGGAAAAAGAAGGAAGCTTCACGACAATGGAAACCTAGGCCAGAGTTGGGTCTCCCCTCGTTTCCCAGGGTAGGTTTTGCTGCAATACCCGGTGGCTGCTGCTGAGGCAAATACAGTTCCTTTTCACTTGCTCGAAGTCAGCTGCCTCCACGTGATCTGTGGAGGTTTTGTTGTCAACCATTCATCCTTGGTCCCTGGGAAAACCGATTGGCGTGATGTGAATAACTAAGGGCTCTGAAAAACCCCACTCTGGCCTCAGCAAATTGCTGCTTGTGGACTTAATGAGCAAAGCCTGGGAACCGGGCAGATACTGCTTGTTCAGGGAGCCACGCACACAGATTTTAACTGGATCTGATGAAACCGAATTGGGCAGGAGAAGTTGAGAGGTTCAGTCAGAAGAAAGATGTCCCCCTGTCCCAGAGTGCCACGGCTGCGTGTGGTTTGATGTCACATCACATCTGTTCTGGCTGCAGGTCACCTCCGCTTTCCTTCCACACCTTGTCCCAGCCTGGGAGCATCCTTAGCAGCAATTGGAATTCCATACACCTGATGCCTCAATCATCTGATCAAGGAAGGAACAGAGGTATTGTTCCTCTGCTCATTTTCAGAAAGAGAAGCATCTTCTTATTGCTGGCTCCCTTTGTTTTTTTAAGTAGGCCAGCACTAAAAATGGGAGTTAGATCCCAGAGATTTCTTGTGATTAGCTGCAAGTTTGCGGAACGATGTGCAAGGGAGAAAGTGGGGGAGCAGATGCTGCACTGCAAAATACTGAAATAATGTGTCTGTATACCCAGATGCCACATAATGCAGGAACTTGCCACTCCGCAGCAAATATGAAAATGAAATTACAGTCTCTCAGTAATATATAATAGGGTTTTTTTCTGCATAGCATTATTGGATTTTTCTTTTTTCGCTTGGTTTATGTAAAAGAGACATTTCACGCTTCTGTTTGAATGCACGAGTGGTATATAATCCTTAATTTCAGCAGCTTTTCTATAAAGCAGTATTGGGAGAAAAGCAATGTTTTCTCCTTTTTGCAAGTCCTCAAAGGTTGTTTATTCAAAGCAACAGTGTTCTTCTCCCCATTCCTTCTTCCTCTGCTTTCTTTTTTTTCTGTAGGAGTGTTATGATCTTCAACAATGATAAAAATATATGGAATTTTACAGAGACTAAGTTTAAAATGTGTATAATTTTTGAAGGTTCTCACTTACATGCATTGTGAAGCACCCAAGAGAAATTTTTAAGGAGTTCATTCCTTTCGATAGGATTCTGTAAAAGAAAAAAAAAATCAAAAGGGATTACAAGCCCTTTGGATCTCTTGCATTTGTTCGAAATAGATGGAGGCACAAGAATAAGTGGAACTGTTCCAACGTCAAATTTGGGGTTTTCTTTTGTGGTCAAAATGAGTTTGGCATGAAAACCAAAGAGGCTGAGGTGATATGGTAGCAATAAGTTCTGGAGGAGCAGAGTGGAACATCAGACTCTTTGATTATCACCAGAATTGTGATAGAAGAAAATTCTCAAGAACCTCAGTGAGTCTTGTAGCGCTCTCATACACAGCCCACTTTCAAGGGCAAAATTCAAAATACTGAATCACTTGGCAAGGAATCTATAAAGGTTTTTAATGCAAGAACACATCTGTGGATAAATCAGTGATTATTCTGTGTTCCTTGCATAGAAAACTCGTCCCATCAAGGATAGGTTTGCAGTGCTCTGCTGGACCAGCTTTAGTTCAGATAACGGTGAAATCCTGTGTGAGTAGCAGGGCATCTGTGACAGGAGTGGATCCACCAAGGCTGAGCTGTCGTTTCAGCTCGTGTGTGTAGCATTTTGTGTCCTTCTTTGTGCATCTTCTTGCTGAGGGAAAACACTGCCAGGCACGAGTGGAGTGAGAAAGGTTTCTGTGCCAGCTCCAAGAATGTGGTGCTTTCATTGTCCTCTGAAACGGCCTTTGTGCATTGTTCCTGCAGGCGTGCGGTTTGGCTTCGACACCAAAGCCAGGACTGGAATACGAGTCCTGCAGTGGCTTTGAAGCTGGAGAACTATCCTTCACTCTCTGAAGTGTGTTTTATTGCCCTGGGAAGGTTCTTGGAGCTGCTGTTGTCATAGACAAGTTATATTACCAAAACCATCAGATCTACCAGGTTTGTCTGCTTCGTAGGGACATACATCATAGAATTATAGAATAGTTTGGGTTGGAAGGGACTTTAAAGATCATCCAGTCCCACCCCTGCCATGGGCAGGGACACCTCCCACTGGATCAGGATGCTCAAACCCCATCCAACCTGGCCTTGAAGACCAGGGATGGAGCAGCCACAGCTTCCCTGGGCAACCTGTTCCAATACTGAAGAAATTCTTGTCTGAAAAATAAATGAGAATCAGGAACAGTTGTAGCCATTTTCATTCACTTCTCTTCCTCCTGTCTATGATAATAAAGTTATGCCAAGTGGTTTTTATTTGACTTTTATTGCGTTGAAGATTTCTCAGCACTTTCTGCTTTGGAAGCAGTACACAGGGACGTCATTTGGTATCAGGCACTGGGACTGAGAGTATTGAGAAACAGAGCTGCTGCCTGTTTGAAACTTCTGCTTAAAGATTTAATTGGAAAAGTTATTTTTGTCCCCAGTTTGCCCAATGGATCTCTTTTAATTGATCTCACCTTTTCAAAATTCTATCCTAAGCTGAAAATCCACGTTCTGTTACTTCACGATATTCCTCTTAGCTAGTGCGCTTTCCATTTAGAATTAAGACAGTCATTTTGGATTCTGTGCCGTGTTGCTGCACTGCAACAGAGCGGAGGCTGGTCACTCAGGGATGCTGAAATAATCGCTACCAACTCTGCAAGGGGGTTTAAGACTTTATTTGTTTCTGAAAAGAAGGCTTGTGGCCGAATGAAGAAGGCCGTGTGGCAGTATGGCCAGGTTCACCTCCAGGTAAATGGAGAGCGAGGCACCGTTTGCGGGCAGTGGGTGATGCAGTGGCTGGTGCCTGGGCACAGCGGCGTGGGGAAGGACGAGGTGTTTGCACGTGCTGCTTCGTAACCTGTGGGGTTTGTACTGAGTGAACCTGCTCGGTTGCATTTTTCCATAAATTAGGGTGTTTCAGCGTGCCCAAACTTTTCTTTCTGAAGAGCCTGCTGCCTATTTAGAGGGAGGGTTTTTCTTGATGTCTCTGACTTCCACTGTGGGCTGGCTTGAGGTTCTCTTCTCCTTTTCCTTTTTTCCTCTCCCCTCCATTCTCTTTTTCTGATCTCTCCTTTTTCTCCCTTCTCCAACTTTTTATTTTTCCACTCTCCTCCTTTTTCTCTTTGTCTCTCCTCCTTTTTCTCTTTGTCTCTCCTCCTTTTTCTCTTTGTCTCTCCTCCTTTTTCTCTTTGTCTCTCCTCCTTTTTCTCTTTGTCTCTCCTCCTTTTTCTCTTTGTCTCTCCTCCTTTTTCTCTTTGTCTCTCCTCCTTTTTCTCTTTGTCTCTCCTCCTTTTTCTCTTTGTCTCTCCTCCTTTTTCTCTTTGTCTCTCCTCCTTTTTCTCTTTGTCTCTCCTCCTTTTTCTCTTTGTCTCTCCTCCTTTTTCTCTTTGTCTCTCCTCCTTTTTCTCTTTGTCTCTCCTCCTTTTTCTCTTTGTCTCTCCTCCTTTTTCTCTTTGTCTCTCCTCCTTTTTCTCTTTGTCTCTCCTCCTTTTTCTCTTTGTCTCTCCTCCTTTTTCTCTTTGTCTCTCCTCCTTTTTCTCTTTGTCTCTCCTCCTTTTTCTCTTTGTCTCTCCTCCTTTTTCTCTTTGTCTCTCCTCCTTTTTCTCTTTGTCTCTCCTCCTTTTTCTCTTTGTCTCTCCTCCTTTTTCTCTTTGTCTCTCCTCCTTTTTCTCTTTGTCTCTCCTCCTTTTTCTCTTTGTCTCTCCTCCTTTTTCTCTTTGTCTCTCCTCCTTTTTCTCTTTGTCTCTCCTCCTTTTTCTCTTTGTCTCTCCTCCTTTTTCTCTTTGTCTCTCCTCCTTTTTCTCTTTGTCTCTCCTCCTTTTTCTCTTTGTCTCTCCTCCTTTTTCTCTTTGTCTCTCCTCCTTTTTCTCTTTGTCTCTCCTCCTTTTTCTCTTTGTCTCTCCTCCTTTTTCTCTTTGTCTCTCCTCCTTTTTCTCTTTGTCTCTCCTCCTTTTTCTCTTTGTCTCTCCTCCTTTTTCTCTTTGTCTCTCCTCCTTTTTCTCTTTGTCTCTCCTCCTTTTTCTCTTTGTCTCTCCTCCTTTTTCTCTTTGTCTCTCCTCCTTTTTCTCTTTGTCTCTCCTCCTTTTTCTCTTTGTCTCTCCTCCTTTTTCTCTTTGTCTCTCCTCCTTTTTCTCTTTGTCTCTCCTCCTTTTTCTCTTTGTCTCTCCTCCTTTTTCTCTTTGTCTCTCCTCCTTTTTCTCTTTGTCTCTCCTCCTTTTTCTCTTTGTCTCTCCTCCTTTTTCTCTTTGTCTCTCCTCCTTTTTCTCTTTGTCTCTCCTCCTTTTTCTCTTTGTCTCTCCTCCTTTTTCTCTTTGTCTCTCCTCCTTTTTCTCTTTGTCTCTCCTCCTTTTTCTCTTTGTCTCTCCTCCTTTTTCTCTTTGTCTCTCCTCCTTTTTCTCTTTGTCTCTCCTCCTTTTTCTCTTTGTCTCTCCTCCTTTTTCTCTTTGTCTCTCCTCCTTTTTCTCTTTGTCTCTCCTCCTTTTTCTCTTTGTCTCTCCTCCTTTTTCTCTTTGTCTCTCCTCCTTTTTCTCTTTGTCTCTCCTCCTTTTTCTCTTTGTCTCTCCTCCTTTTTCTCTTTGTCTCTCCTCCTTTTTCTCTTTGTCTCTCCTCCTTTTTCTCTTTGTCTCTCCTCCTTTTTCTCTTTGTCTCTCCTCCTTTTTCTCTTTGTCTCTCCTCCTTTTTCTCTTTGTCTCTCCTCCTTTTTCTCTTTGTCTCTCCTCCTTTTTCTCTTTGTCTCTCCTCCTTTTTCTCTTTGTCTCTCCTCCTTTTTCTCTTTGTCTCTCCTCCTTTTTCTCTTTGTCTCTCCTCCTTTTTCTCTTTGTCTCTCCTCCTTTTTCTCTTTGTCTCTCCTCCTTTTTCTCTTTGTCTCTCCTCCTTTTTCTCTTTGTCTCTCCTCCTTTTTCTCTTTGTCTCTCCTCCTTTTTCTCTTTGTCTCTCCTCCTTTTTCTCTTTGTCTCTCCTCCTTTTTCTCTTTGTCTCTCCTCCTTTTTCTCTTTGTCTCTCCTCCTTTTTCTCTTTGTCTCTCCTCCTTTTTCTCTTTTTCTCTTCTCCTTTTTCTTCTCTCTCCTTTCTCTATTTCTTCCCTCTCCTTTTTCTTTTTCTCCTCTCTCTTCCTCTTTTCCTCTCCTCCTTTTCCTTTATTCCTCTTGTCCTTTTCCTTTATTCCTCTCCTCCTTTTTCTCTTTGTCTCTCCTCCTTTTTCTTTTCTCTTCTTTCCTCCATTTTCTTCTTCTTTCTTCCCTCTCCCCTCCTTTTTCTTTTCTCTTCTTTCCTCCATTTTCTTCTTCTTTCTTCCCTCTCCCCTCCTTTTTCTTTTTTTTCTTTCCCCCCCTTTCCCTTCCCTTTTCCCTGATGTCCTCCCTTCCCCAATGCTTGGAGTTACGTAGCATTTCATTCTTAGAGCCCGTTGGAGACCTGTCCCATCAGTGTTCCTCAAGCAGACGTGCATATCGTGGCTTGTCACATTCTGGGCTTTGTGCATGTGGAGGAGCAACGGGAGGTCCGGCAGCTAAGGATGTGGCCGTTGTGTTCAAATACAAAGCCACTCGTACTAAAGAAACCTTTGTTTCTCAGTGGTTTTATATTTTTCAGTGTTACAGGTTATGGGGGAGGGCAACACGAAGAAACCTTGGCAAAAAGGTTTAAATATTTATTTAAAAAAAATCAGTAAAACTATTAATACTTTTAGAAGCGCTTTCCCTGAGAAGCTGTCACCTTGAACGCTCATTTTTCTAGTCAAAAAGGCATTTCAAGTCCATTTAATTTTCATAATCTTCATTGAAATGCAGTCCCTTGAACTCTACAAGTGATAATTAGACACACAGTTTACTGGTTCTGGAATGCTGGGTGCTTGGCATGAACAGAATTTGAATTAAATCAGCTATGAGCCCGCCTATTTGATCTGTAGAAAACATGTCTGCGAGCTTTTATTTAGTGATTTAAAATTTTGGGATGGCCTTGATTTAATTTGCAAATATCAGGCCTTCTCTTAGGTGAGCCAAGGTCATATATTTAAGGCAAATGCATAAAGAAAAGCTTACCTGGAGAGCCTGTAGTGAGCACTAGAGGCCTGAAAAATGGTGATATACCTGAGTGTGGCAGAGTGCATCAGGAGATGCGCTTTTAGAATCTATTTATTTTAGAATAGCTTCATTTCTAGAAAGTTTGAGGTGTTGAGGGCCGTGGTTTAGTGTTTGATAGGAATGGTTGGACTCGATCCGGTGGGTCTCTTCCAACCTGGTGATTCTATGATTCTATGAATATATATATTTTTAAATTGCTTTTGTGAAATTCTTCTCTGTTTTGCAGACAATAAAGCGTAAGGCACAGAGAAAAGGGTGTTCCTGCAGCCCTTTGCAGAGGCACCAGCTTTGGCGGCAGCTCTGCTTTGCAATCACAGCCGTTAAAGCGTGAAGTTGTCTGAAACATCCAAGGAAGAAACTTGTAGGCTTGAAATCTATCTGGTGCTTCCCAGAGATTTCATCCCCTGTGAGTTCTTCGGTGTTTATTTTCACGCTGGATATACGAATGTATTTGCAGCTGGGTAATAGCGCAGTGTGTGTTTCAGGGATGCTTCCAAACGAGTCTCGTAGTGCTTCACCGGCAGAGTGGTCACCCCATCCTTGTGGGGTTTGGGTTGTCTTCCAGTGACAGCTTTTGATATTTGGTTTGGGATGGGAGGCTGCCTTTGTGTTGGGACAGCTACAGCGCACCAGGAGCTTCCAGACCCTTCTGTACTGGTATTGTAAAGTGATTGCACTTGGTTTTCCAACTTTGTCCTACAACACACACAAAAGGAACGTGTGACTCCTCCATCTGGACTTTTTCCTGCCTGACCATTCAGTTGCGTACACTAGATGTCAAGCTGCATGTTCAGGTTTTACGATATACTTATTTTTAAGTTATATTTATTTTTGAGGAGGGCACGCAACGTTTTTCTATTCAAAGAGCAGTCTCCACATCCTTATTGTGCCAAATGTGCACTCTTTTATGAAAGTTCTCATCGGTAAATATTGATTATGATAGCTTTTTTGCGCCAAATTACAGCCTGCCCGTGCCAGGTCATGATTCACCTCTGACTGCATGGCAGTTGTCACCCTGCTGTCTGGCACTCTTGTTTCTTTTTATAAGTTTGACTTGAGCATAGAGGAGCAGAAGGAAAAAATCACTTACAAAAAATTACGAGCACCAAGCCGTCTAAAAAGCCACATGTGGATTGCTGAGACATAAAAGTGACAGCCTGTTCCTCCGTGAAAGAAATGAGAGGTGTTGTGTCTGAGTGTTCACCTGTGCGACTGGACAAGTAGACACGACTGACTCCAATTTGTTGGTGACCTTTGTGTGTGGAAGCACATCTGGGTTCCCGTGGTCATGGTCTTACCTGCCGTACCCTGACCCTGTGCAGGTGTGGTGGGAAACTGTGCCCCAAGCGCTGCTCTTTGGTGTGGGGGCTCCTTTTCTCTTCTGATAGGAACATTTTTTTCTTCTTCTGATAGGAACGGTTGGACTCAGTGATACAGTGAGTCTCTTCCAACCTGGTTGTTCTATGATTCTATGATTCCTTGGTGAAGCACTAGCATTTGGTAGTACAGCTACCCGAGCAAAATGGGATCTTTACTCAAAGAGTGGTGAAGCACTAGCAGAGGCTGCCCAGGGCAGTGGTTGAGTCTTCGTCCCTGGAGGTGCTCAAAAACCATGCAGCTGTGGCACTTTGTGACATGATGTAGTCAGCATGGTGCTGTTGGGCTGATGGTTGGAATGGATGAACTTGGAGGTCTTTTCCAACGTTAATGTTTCTTTGAAAATTCTGAGCCTGTAGTGTTGCGCTGCAAAAGTCATGTAGTTGATTTTATGTTGAATTCTTGGATTCACTATTCCTCAAGCTTTGGCAGGGGAGGTTCAGACTGGACATGAGGAAAAAAATTTTCACGGAAAGGGTCATTGGGCAGTGGCAGAGGCTGCCCAGGGAGGGGGTTGAGTCATCTTCCCTGGAGGGGTTTAAGGGGTGAGTGGATGAGGTGCTGAGGGACATGGGTTAGTGATTGATGGGAATGGTCGGACTCCATGATCTGGTGGGTCTCTTCCCACCTGGTGATTCTGTGATTCTGTGTGAGGAGATACTGCAAGGGCTGCACTTGAAGTGAAAATCAGCCTTGCTGCAGAAGTTTGAGCATGAAGACAAAAATAATCTGGAATCCCTGTTTAGTTCCAGCTACTGAGAAAATCCTTTAAATCTGTTCTCCAGCTTGTGTTTAGTTTTAGTTATCTGTGGATTTGTGGATGTTTATAAATGATACCTTCTGGACGTGGGAGCGGCTGGCTCTGTTTGCTTTTTAACTGCTGGTTTTACACCTTGGTTGCTCATTAAATTCATGAAACTTAAAGAGGATGCAACTTCTTAGCCTAGTGAGGGCAGTTCCCAGTTGGGCTGATCAGATCTTCTCTGTTCTGCATTGAGGGATGGTGGCCAGGGGCATTAAAACATCGAAATGTGGAACGTGAGTGGCTGAGCTTTCCTAACTCACTGGGATAAATTACTGTGGAATGACTTCCAAGATGAACTTTTCTTTTTCCTCTGGGAGATTTTTCGTACATCTTTCAGCTCATTTTTCTAGGACATGTGGTTAACAACATCTCCTGGTGCCTTTCCCAGCAAACCATAACAACATGAAGGTGTGTTGGTTGTCCTGGGTGTTGGACCTGGGCAGTTCTGTCCTCTTCTATGGGTCCTTTTCTCCTGATCATAGAATCACAGAATCACAGAATCACCAGGTTGGAAGAGACCCATCGGATCATCGAGTCCAACCATTCCCATCAATCACTGAACCATGTCCCTCAGCACCTCGTCCACCCGTAACTTAAACACCTCCAGGGAAGGTGAATCAACCACCTCCCTGGGCAGCATATTCCAATGCCTAATGACCCTTTCTGTGAAAAACTTCCTCCTAATCTCTAACCTAAATCTCCCCTGGCGGAGCTTGNGTGCCAAGTCCAGAGGGAGAAGAACCTCCCTGGACCTGCTGGTCACACCGTTTCTGATCCAAGCCAAGATGCCATTGGCCTTCTTGACCCCCTGGGCCACTGCTGGCTCATGTTCAGTCACTGTCGACCAACACCCCCAGGTCCCTCTCCTCCTGGCAGCTTTCTAGACAGACTTCTCCTAGATCATTGCACTTCTAGGTTTTCTTTCTGTGTCATGCACCCAAGCTTCTTCAATGATGTTCTCCATGCAAAACTAATGAAAAATATGCTAACAGATTCCCCAAGCTCTCTCTCAATCTTCTTTTATTTTCTTGTGGTGCTTCGTAGGTTTATTATAGTTCTAAACGTTTAGATTATACCCATAAGGAAAGCAATTAACAAAAATCTGTGGTTCAACGGATTGTAATGAGAGAAAATTAGATTTGTCTTTCATCTTCTTTTCTTTCTGTTTGAGAAAAAGAAAAAAAAAGTGCAATCTCTCCTCCACATTCAAACCAGCCATTTTAGTCTCATTTAACTGTGCGCTGTGTTAAAAAGCTTTCAGTGGTGTTTAAAAGAAAATATCCCAGAAGCTGTGCTTTGACTAAATAGAGAATGTGCTTTTAAACAGAAAACATTTATGCCCAGTTTAAATGAAGTTAGTGATTTTTCCTGAAAAGATGATCTTGGAGCTATCCACTGTTTGGATTCAATGTTCTTCTCTGCATGGTAGCCAGGATTGGTCCTTCCCTTCCAAGGTCACAGACTAGCTGAAAATTGGACCCACCGCAGCTTTCCTGGGGGGAGCAGTGGGAGAAGCATTTCTTGCCTTTCAACACTTGTATTATCAGAGAATCATGGGATAGTTTGTGTTGGAAGGGACCTCAAAGTCCATCCAGTCCCACCCCTGCCATGGGCAGGCACACCTCCCATTGGATCAGGGGCTCCAAGCCCCATCCAACCTGACCTTGAACCCCTCCAGGGATGGGGCAGCCACCCCTGCTCTGGGCAGCCTGGGCCAGGGACTCCCCACCCTCGCGGGGGAAGACAGGTTTCCATGCATTCTGTTTAAAATAATATGCCATATTTATCGAACAGCTCCAGTAATAGCTGGGTGTCCCTCTGTCACTGGGATCTCAGCAGTGATGTCTTTCTATGTGTAGAACTGATGTAGTTAATGAAAGATACCAAATGAGAGTTTCCACAAATACTGTTCTAAGTCTCGCAAACCAGAATATTCATGTGTTTATGATGTGGGAATGTAAGAGAGGTTGCAGATACAGAACTGGGGCTGATCAAATAACATCCCTGCAGGCAGAGATAAGATACAGTCCTCATGCAAGAAGTTTCAGCCTTGTTTTGAAAGATTATGCATTTTCTGTTTCTTTAGTGTTGTTTATTCATGTCCTTTCTGTTGAGGAGGCAACTTCTGCAAAGCATAGGCTGAAGTGTAGCCGCAGCCCGTGCTTATCCAGCCCTCACTACCACAGCTGCTACCACGCCAAATTGATTTGGCATGTTCCAGTCATTGTATTTGCGACCCATTGAGTCCTACTGGTGCTGGGAGCTGAGCGTGACCTCTTCCAGAAGATGCTGAGCACTCCTATCCACACCGCAGTGTTTTCCCACCACTTCTCTTAGCTGTCCAGTTCTTCTTTGCAGCTCCATGGGGCATCCTAGATATCAACAGGCTCCCTCACTATTCCTGTCATCCCTGAGCTTTTAGAATCACAGAATCACNAGGCCAGCTCCATCCTCTCTACAACCTCCCTTCAGGTATTAGCATTGCTCCTGTGTTGCTTTCCTTTGTTTATCTGCCTTTTCCAGTTCCCTACGTGTCGCAACAGGGGCATCAGCAATATCCTTTACTTGTGAGGTGCTTGAACGAAGCGTTTGGATGTTGTGTGTGGAAAACCGAGGTGTAACTGCCGTCACGTGATGAGAAGAGCAGAACTGAATGAACGTACAGATGGGGATGCCTAAACCACAGTGTCTGCAAACTTTAATGTCTGAGGAGGCAAGAGGAATGATGACTGTGATAGGAACAGGCAGTGGTGGAGAAGGCAAAAAAATCCCTCTTTCTCTCCCTTCGCTTGTCTTTGGGGAATATTTTAATTGAAGGCTTTCATCTAGGAGGGTGCTGAGGTGAGATAAAGGCAGAATTATAGCCAGAATTATTACAGTGTATTCTTGTGCGTCAAATCACAGTTGCCTGATGTAAGAAACAGAGCAGCGTATTGCTGGCTTGGTCTGGGGAAAAAAGAAAACTGGAGCACTTTGTATGATTGTGTATTTACACGCATCTCTGAGCCAAGAGGCTTGCTGGTCCACAAGTCTGGAGTGTGGATTGTCCCTGCTGCAGAGGACGGGATGCCTTTCGGTACCTCGATGCAGCTGCTGGATGAGCTGCTCTGATGCCCTGGACTGCCAGCTCTGCTACCAGCTGATGCCCAGTTTTCAGCTTGTGTGATATGAGCAGCTTGCACGTGAAGTGTCCAGGTGAAAAGGCACCTGAGGAACGGTGGAATGAAGCTCAGAATCTTCCATTTCCTCCTTACTGCTAACCTCTTGCATTGGAGAAATTTTTGCTCCCTTAGGTGTGGTCCTTTGGGTCCAAGGAGATGTTATCTTTGAGGACTTTGACCTGGGTGCAGTGAAATGTGCCTGTGCCGGTTGCCATTTGATCTGTTTCCCTATTACTCAAACCCATTGATTCCAGACTTGGCCACCTTCCACCACAGAATCTCGACTGTGGCTCTCCTTCACAGACCAGGCAGACCAGGGGCATCTTCAAACTTCAATGAAAAGACAGCGTTGCTCATTTCCTCACAAATTTGAAAGGAGGCAGGGTTCTTTACAGTGGCATCAGGTGTCTGATGTCTCTTGTTTCCCTGAGCCAGCCTCTGCTTCTCTCTGCTACTGAACCTGCTTCTGTTTTCTCTGGATCTGGAGGAAGCCAAAACTTGTGTGTGGTAGTTACTGTGCTTGTTTTCCTCTATCCTGTCTCTGTTCCTCACCCCTCAGGACTTTTCCCTGTCCTAGTACCTTATCTTGCATTTTCTCCTGGCTTGAGATAAATAGGTTTTCAAGTCCTGTTCCAAAAATGAAGTGAAAACAAGTCCAAAGCATGAGCAGCTGTGAGGCTGGTGATTTGTTTCTACATAGAATCATGGAGAGGTGTGATGGTGTGAGTTGGAAGGGACCTTAAAGCCCATCCAGTTCCAACCCCCTGCCACGGGCAAGAACACCTCTCACTGGATCAGGTTGCCTCATCCAACCATATCCGACTTCTGAAGTTGGATATTTAACAAAGCTTGCTGTTTCTTTTCTAATGAAGAGTTCTCTCTTTTCTGTGTCCAAGACATATTTGAAGGGAGTAAGTTTCATCACGTGCCGCCTCCCCTGCCCTGTTGCTCATCCCAAGAGGGCAAGCGTTGAGGAATGTCTGTGCTGAGCACAAGCGGGTAGATTGCATGGACACACCTTGGACACTGCACTGTGAAGCTTCTGTACAAGCATGAACTTGTACTGAGTGGCAGCTGGCTCAGACTGTTTGACAGAAGACAAGCAGTGTGGTAATGCTGAAATTAGTCATCTAGCTGAGTGTCTGCTTCGTGAAGCTGGTGCCTCTCTGTTTTGGAATGAGGTTTCACTAACACGAAGTCGCAGGGAGTACCTGTTTTTTCTGCTTCTGGCAAGGATCCCACCAGTGGAGTTCATGTTTTGTGACTTAGACACACATGCCACGTGTCCCTTGCAGGTTTTAGAGCTTCCATGTGCTTGCTGGACATCTCCTGCCATAGCTGTGCCGAGAACTTCTTTAAGAGTCTGTGATGTGAGAAAGATTGTACCTGACACCTTTAAAAAGAAGACTTGGTTGTTGATGTTCCACGGGATGAGAGGAGGCTGCTCTCCACACTTCAGTCATAGAATCATAGAATCACCAGGTTGGAAGAGACCCACTGGATCATCGAGTCCAGCCATTCCCATCAATCACTAAACCATGTCCCTCAGCACCTCGTCCACCCGTCCCTTAAACCCCTCCAGGGAAGGAGAATCANTCACTGTCTTTGCAGTCCTGACCTGAGATGTTTGCAGGGCTTGATTGTTCGCTGATACCCTCAGGTGTTCTTCCTCTTCTCCTTCCCTTGATACCACTTACACACCCCCCCTTAATATATTTGTAGAGAAGTCAGTAGGATACCTGCTGTCGATTAGCTGCTCATCACCAGATCAGGGCCTGTACCAGGGAATTTGGTGCAGCAATAACTGTCACGGAGATGTAATCACGAATAGCTGTATAAATGGCCTTTGAAAATGATTAATTGTGGAGGTGTGCCGTTGTGGCAAGAGCCTTGTATTTTAAACAGAGCCCTTGAGCACAGTTCTTGTACAGGCAATGCGCAGGAAAGCTGGCTCCCTGTTGGAGAGGGATCGGGATCAGCATCAATTTTGTCTTCGTGTGGCAGGCAAGGCTTAAACCAGCCTTTTGTACGGTCCTGGAACTCGAACCATCCCAAGGAGCCTGTCATGTGGTGATGGGTGGAAAGAGCAGGAATTGCAGTCAGGTTTTCTCTCTTGTGTTGTGATTCACCGAGTCCTTTTGGTATAAAACCGAACACGAGGTCGAACAGTCTGTGAACAGCAGCGCTCTGGGGCTCGGAGACAACAAATGTTCTGTTATATGCTGCAGCAGAGAGCAGTTAGTGACCCAGGTCATCAATTAGCAATGAAATCCTTCTCATCTTGGGCTGCTAGCAAGGTTTTTTTTTTCTTTTAAATATTTCAGTTTCTGGGTTCCAGCTTGGCTGTTGGTCTTCATGGTTCCTGAGCGTATCGAGCAAGGCCTTTTAGCTAAAATCATGGTTGTAATGAGAATGGTGTTGCTTTGGGGCGTTCATTCAAAAATATATATACATCTCAGCGCTGGAATGTTTTCCCATTAAATTCATTTGCTCTTAGAATCAAAAGCAGTCCTACATTAGCTTGTCATGCATACATTATTAATTGCAATCCATTTTTAATTAGTGAAAAGTTGTGCTAAAAGCAGGGGAGCAAGGCTGTCTTGCAGCATCCTTGCTCTTTCTTTGCCTTGATAACCTCAAGCAGTCAGAGGGGTTAAACTTCAAATCCGCTCTTGCTCAGCATTTTTGTCTTTTTGCCTGGAAGAGCATTTAAACTCAGAGAAACTGTTAAAGGGGGAAAGAATGTATGGGCAGAGGTGAGAAGTGGTGTTCAAGCTGGATAATCTTTAAGTGGTTGACAACATTTTCTGTTAGGAGAGAATTGGCTGAAAGGGGAGTTGTTGTTGCAGTTTCCCAAAGTTTATTTAGGTAGTAGAAAGCTGAATCGTTATGTAAATGTAATTATTGTTCCTTTGAGCTATCAACCTGGCAGTTAGTAAGTTGGTAGTGAGTGCAACTGTGTCATGAAGTAGCTTTCCAGACTTGAGATTTGTTCTCCAGTTTGATTCTGCGCTGTACTGTTACCCCAAGGATTAAGAGAGAAAATGTTTCCAAACTCATTGCTAATGTAACAGCAAATTGGAGCCTGCCGTTAGTGATATCATTCTACTCTGTTCTCTTAATTAAAAAAAAAAACAACCACACACACCACAATTTGGGTCAAAAATTTAATTCTTTTTGCTATTATAATGATAATTCCAGACCTAAATAAAGATAAAATGGAGGCCAGATCCTGTCTATGTTAGAAAAAATATCCATTGCTGTCAAAATTGTCTGCAGAAGAAATAATTGAGCTCATGTGTAGTATAGCTGCACGTGAGCAGTTTTACATCAAAGGTTACACCAAACCACAGCACAATTTTGAGCCTTGTCTGAGCATCATAGAATGGTTTGAGTTTGCTGGTGCTGCCTAGTGTTTGTGCTTTCCATGCTCCTGCTCCTTGTCCTCCAGCACTGGCTGATCATGGAATGGTTTGAGTTGGAAGGGATCTCAAAGCCCATCCAGTCCCACCCCTGCCATGGGCAGGGACACCTCCCACTGGATCAGGGGCTCCAAGCCCCATCCAACCTGGCCTTGAACCCCTCCAGGGATGGGGCAGCCACCACTGCTCTGGGCAACCTGGGTCAGGACCTCCCCACCCTCACAGCAAAACATTTGTCCCCAAGATCTCATCTCCATCTCCCCTCTTTCAGATTCAGAACTTTCCCCCTCATCCTATCCCTGCATTCCCTGACCAAAAAGCTTCTCCTCAGTCTTCTAAGTGATGTCTTAAAGACCTTCTTCAAATGTGACACTCATGTGCACAGCAGTGTTTCTTAATATCTAGTGAGTACTTGTTAGCTGTGAAATAAAACGCTTCGTATTGCCTGAGTCTAGACTCTGGAGCCCTGATCTGGGATAAAAGCAGTACTAAAAAATAAGAAGCAGAAGAATCCCTGGCCCTGGAGAATTTACAGTCCAAGTAGAAGATGACAGGGAGCACAGGATGAAGGGAGAGCTGGTGATGGTGTCCTCACGGCTGGCAGTGATGGTGTGAAAGCACGAGAAGCTCCAGCTGGTTATACTCCTGCTGCACCTCAAACACTGGGGTGCTGAAGTGGCTCCTCTGCTCCAGTGGATGCATCTTGTCTCGCTAATAACTGGTTCCAGTTTGTTGGCAAGAGTCTCTGGAGCTGTAAATACGTTTTTCTAAATTTCCCCCCATGGCTACTTCTGCTCTGCTGTTAAGCACAATAGTAGAGTTTAAGCTGTAACAGATGCGGTGTGGACAGGAGCTGTTGAGTGTTTATGCTTTTATCAAGTTATGAGATGACAGCTTTGTTTTTGCGTGTGTGTTACTACTCCATTCAGCTTGGCTTGAGCACTGATGGCTTGGACCAGCAGCTCTGAAGGTGGGGTTTAACTTCACTCTTTAAGGAGTGGGTTATCCTCTGTGGTTACCTGAAGGTGCAGCAGAGTATTTCATTGCAGTACAGCTAAGTAGTGAATTTCCACAGATTTTCTCCCCTTGTGTCCTCCTTAATGTCACTGTTCCAGGGTCCTAGACCATTCTGGAGATGTGTCCCTGCTCTGTCCTCATTGCCTTGCTTCTGTTTGCTCCTATTATTTGACTCTGGTTAAATTAACTTATCCATCCCAGTCAGAGAAGTCAGACTCACAAGCTGAGGGATGCAGTCCCTGAGATGAATCCATCCAGGATTCCCTGCTCTCTGCCTGGGGTGGGGGTTGTCGAGGGGAAGGAAGAGTGCTGTAATAGTTCCTGGAGGCCAGCAGCTGCTGGTGGAAAGTCAGAATGTTTTTTTCTAAGCGGGCATGTTGTTTCCTATTCAGTTCTATCTTTAGCTTGTCCCACTCCCATGTCTGTTTTGGTGAAACAAAGAAGAATTAGCACTGGGAGAAAGGGATTTAGAAACAGTGATTAGGCTTTCTAGGCACAGAACAGGTAGAACCTGTTTGACGTGGCTCACACCTTGCTAAGCTCGCATCTTCCCTTTCTCCTCTAAGTGCTGAACTGGTTGGTGCATTAGGTCTAATTAACAAGGTTATTGTCACTCAGTTGTACAGCATTTAGCAAACAATATTGATCCAACCACTTAAACTAAAAACAACAGAGTTGTTCTGACTGGTTTGTGTAACGTGGGACTGTGTAGTCTAGTCTCCAATATTGAATTTTAAATTGAAGAAGTGTTTTTGTTTAGGAAATCTTTCATCTTGGCATCTTACTGAGTCCAAAGAAATCTGCTCTTGCAGCTGATGCTGAGTTGAAGGGAATTGTGGGCAAACCTGGATCTGTTGAGTTCTGGGCAGTAAGTGGAATCTTGAGTTACAATTGCAGCTTGCGTATTGGACCTAGAGCTTCAGCACACCGTGGCAATAATAACAACTCAAAAAGCTTGGGCTATTTTAGAGGCGAGAACAATTCTCTGGTTTGTACTGGCACAAAGAGATTAAAACCCCTTGATCAAGGTCACGCACAAGCTGATGGCAAAGTTGGGCTGGAAAGCCATCCATCCATCCATCATCCCAGCGTTCCTCAGGGTGTGCTGGACCTCGCTGCCTCCTGCGGATGTCTGATCACCCAGGCTGCTGCCACAGTGGTCTAGTGGGAGGCCAGTCTCATAATGGGATGTGAATGTTGGGGAATGGTGCTTATTTCTCATTTTCAGTTCGGTGCATAACCTAGGGAACGGGATATTGGTTTTGCAGAGCTACTTTTAAAATGGGCTGCCTGGACAGAGAAATAAATTAAGCCTTGCAGGTCTCCTCTGGGATCCCAGTGAATGTTGTCCTGTTCTTGGTGAGGGAGAAGCTGAACGAGTACAGGAATGTGATATATCCAAGGTTATAGTGTCGGCAGGGCTGGGAACAGACTCCTGCTGTTCGGAACCATACCCGTCACTGCCATCATAGAGTCATAGAATAGTTTGGGATGGAAGGGACCTCAAAACATCAACCAGTTCCAAGCCCTGGCAGGGACACCTCACACTGGATCAGGGGCTCCAAGCCCCATCCAGCCTGGCCTTGAACCCCTCCAGGGATGGGGCAGCCACCACTGCTCTGGGCAACCTGGGCCAGGGCCTCCCCACCCTCAGAGCAAAACATTTCTCCCCAAGATCTCATCTCAGTCTCCCCTCTTGAAGCTGAAAACCATTCCCCCTCACCCTATCTCTGCGCTCCCTGATCAAGAGCCCCCCCATAGCTTTCCTGGAGCCCCTTCCAGTCCTGGAAGTTGTTCTAGGGTCTCCCCGCAGCCTTCTCTTCTCCAGGCTGAACAACCCCAACTCTCTCTTTCCTTGTACAGAAGGTGCTCCAGCCCTCTGATCATCCTTGTAGCCTCCTCTGGACCCGTTTCAACACCTCCGTGTCCTTCTTATGTTGAGGATTTCAGAACTAGACCCAATCCTCCAGATGAGGTGTCACAAGAGAGGAGCAGAGGGGCAGAATCCCCTCTCTCACCCCGCTGGCCAGATTTAATTCAGGGGTGAATCCAGAGCAGGTAAGGACACCCCTGCGTGGATCGAGGGGCAGGCTGGGAGGCGCACAGCACAAAGGAATTCCTTTCCCTCCATCTGCCGGCTCGGAAAGGGTTACAGCTGGAATGCCACAGCCTGGGGAGAGCTGAATCAGAGCTGGGGAGGGCAGCAGCTTGCGCTGTGCCTTTCACTTCCATTAGACCTTTTGGGGTGAACGCTCTGCTTGGCCATCCCGGCGAGGCTGCGGCGTGAGGAGGGGTGTCCGGGGGCGTCCATGTCTCTGTGTGTGTGTCCGTGTCCGTCTGTGTGTGCAACATGGAGGGAGGGAGAGGAGCTGCTGCTGCCTTTCCCAGGATCTGTGTGGCGGCTTTCGCTGCGGGAGCACCGGGAGCTGGGAACCCTTTGGATGGAGTCGGAAGGTCAGTGCTATCGATAAGTCGCCCGGCGCTATTAATTAAGTCACCCACCGATAAACGCGACGCAGCGATGCCTGCTCCCTTTGTGGTTTTAGTCCTTCTTTCTGTGTGGAAATGAATGGAAATGAGCGCTTCTCTCCAAGGAACGCGACTGTTCCGCCGCTGGTCCTGGCCGGCGATGCCTCATGGAAACGTGGAGCGTGAGTGGAAGAAGGCAAGCGTGGCGTTTCCACCGAGCGAATGCAATTCTTGCTTTAATTGGGGGTGTGCTTTGGACTGAGGGTGTTGCTAAGCACACGGACATGGCTGTGGTGTTTGAACGGAGAGGCTGATTGTCTCCTGGCTGGCTCACGCTCTATGGCTCACGCCGTAAGAAGCCGGCACAGTATAATTTGGCATCTCGTCCTTCCTGCGACAGCGAGGAACGAGGCATTTTCAGGGTAGAGAACGTGCTTAGTGGCATGACTGACACCTGCATTGTTTTAACCAAAACTATGATGGATCCTGTCCGTGGCAGAGCAGAGCACACGCTCTATGCGCTGGCTGGCTGAAACCAGCAATAGTCACAGCGGTTCTGTGCTGAGCGTGTGTTTCTCTTTCCTTGCTAATGGCTAACGAAGCGCTGTTGATAGGGTTCGAAGCGCTGTTGATAGGGTTCGAAGTGCTGTTGATAGGGTTCGGTTTGGGAGCGATGATAGTTCTGCAGGGTCAGGTTATCGTGCAGTTAAAATTCTTACGGAACGAGGCAGTGCTGGTTATCTTCATAGCAAATCATCTCTTTTCATCCCTAGGCTTGGATTTGTGTCGTGGCTGATAGGAAATAAGCCTATTGCGTGGCAGTTCAATTGGGATTTGCTACTTCAGGGCTGAGAGTGCTTAGATATAATATTTACTGGTGGAAAAAAAAAGGAGGGAGCTGGGGCAACCAGTATAATTTAAAACTTGCTGTCTCGGGCATGCTCTGGCCGCCTACCTGGTTCACAGATCAAGGCTGTTTGTACCCAACTAAAAGTTATTTTTGAACGTAGCTGCCGGAAGCTGCAGACGGGCTCTTGTTGCACTGAATAATGCATTATCCACAAAGTCGTGGTGTGTGCTAACTCCGCCTGCTTCAGCTGGCACTGCTGGAACCAGGGCGAGCAGCTCCCAGGAGCACTGAAAAATTGAAACGGTCTACGATTTCATCCTTTCTTGTAGTATTTTGCCTTAGGAAAGCTGCTCCTGAATACCTGCTCGTGGTTTGTGCTGCTCAGTGGCTGTGAGAAGGCTGGGTAGGTGATTTGGGTTCTCCTGACTTACAAACGAGTCCGTATTTAAAAGTGGAACGTGTGTAGTGTGCTAATGCTGGAGCGCTTGCACGCCCCAGCACCCTTGGTGACAGCAAAGGCTGAGTACGCTGTGTGTTAGCATCCGCGTACAGACACGCACACACACCGTAGTGGGTTTTGTGAACGGGAACACCGAAGGAGTTTGGATGTGGATTCCCTTGGGAATGTGCAGAGCTCACTCTGAATGGCACTTGTAAAATGAACAGACAGTGTCAGCGTGTGGAGTCATAGACAGAGGAATGATTTGGTACAACCTATGTGATGTTCTTCCATGCGGGTCTTGCATTTCAGGGAAGGCTGCAGATTCAGTGCCTTTTGGCTCTGGTGGTGACAGTCCCTTTCTTGCTGCATGTGCAGACAGCTCAGAGTGTGACAGAACTTGCTCTTACCATGTTCAGACTGACTTTCTGGAGAAGAGACCTCTCACTCCTGTTCCCTCAGTGCTTGCTTTTCAACGTAGCGATGAAAATTTGTATCGTTTCTTAGAAGCAAAGCTTGCATTTAACAGGATAATGGGAGTATTTTTAACTTCACTCTGTCACTCCAGTGCTCCTGACTGATGCGTGGAGTCCAGCGGGATTTCTGGTTATTGATGTAAAAGTAAATCTGGACAGACTGAGCTGCGCTGGTGGGTGATTCCTTCAGGACAAAGAGAATCCCTGCCTGACCTGGAGCAGGAGCTTTGTGGCTGGAGGGGAAGGAGGACAGAAAGGAGAAGCACTCCGAGCTTGTGCAAGAGCAGGTATTCCTGGGGCAGCTGGATCAAGGCACAGGGTGCAGAGCGGTGTGTGTTACTTGGGATAGATGGCATTTTCTAGGCTGATCATTCGTGGTTTGCGTTACACGTCACCAGGTGACTTGGTGTGCTGTGATGTTACCTCTGCCCGGGGGCTGCTGAACTGCCTGTACTCCTGCAGCTCCCGGCTTCCCCAGGCTCCGGCAGCCAGGAGGGTGCTCCCTCAGCCCCTGATTGAGTCTGGTTTTTGTCCTTCATTGTGTAGAACAGCAGTGTAAGACTGTAACACTGAGTAAAAGATCTGTTACAGATCTCCTCCAAAGCTGACAGCAGCTAGTGTCTGGTTGAGATCATAGAATGATTTGGGTTGGAAGGGACCTTAATGCCCATCCAGTCCCACCCCTGCCATGGGCAGGGACACCTCCCACTGGATCAGGGGCTCCAAGCCCCATCCAACCTGGCCTTGAACCCCTCCAGGGATGGGGCAACCACCACTGCTCTGGGCAACCTGGGCCAGGGCCTCCTCACCCTCAGAGCAAAAGATTTGTCCCCAAGATCTCATCTCAATCTCCCCTCTTGCAGCTGAAAACCATTTCCCCTTGTCCTATCCCTGCACTCCCTGGTAGGGAGACCCTCCTCAGCTTTCTTGGAACCCCTTTCAGTAGTGGAAACTGCTCTAAGGTCTCCCGGGAGACTTCTCTTCTCCAGGCTGAACAACCCCACCTCTCTCAGCCTGTCCTCATACAGGAGATACTTCAGACCTCAGGTCGTCTCCTTGGCCTCCTCTGTCCTCACCCCAACAGCCCCATCTCCTTCCTGTGCTGAGGACTCCAAATCTGGACACTGACCTCCAGGTAGGGTCTCAACAGAGCAGAGTAGAGTGGGAGAATCCCCTCCCTCACCCTGCTGGTCCCACTGCTTTGAATGCAGCCCAGGACATGGTTTGCTCTCGAGGCTGCAGTCACCGCGGGTGCACGTTGCTGATGCTCTGTGGTGGCAAAGGCCTCTCTCAGTTACAGGAGGTGGTGGTTGTAACTGGCAGCAGGGTGTTGATTGGGCAGAACCAAGCTCCTAGGGCTGGGAGCACCAGGTATGGTTATTGCCATGGCCTTCACTTTAATTTATAAAGGCTACCAGCCTCGCATCCCCTTTCAGCAAGTCCCATGGCTGAATAAACTTGTGAAGCCTCCAGAAGCCGACAGTGCATTACTGCTTGTTGGGTTACATATTTACAACTCCTCTAGGTTCGCTTTGAAGCTCCTCCGAGGTCTGAAATTTCTGGTTAATCAAACTTGGGGAAGGGCTTTTAACCTGACACTTCTCATAATGTGCAAGACGAGAAAGCCCTTGTTGCATCGCACGCCAAGAGTTTAACACAGCTCTTTGTTTTTAATCCAGACAGTTCAAGCTGGGGGCAATTTTAGCTGGGTGATCACCAGCATCCTAGTGCTTCTGCTGGGAGAAGATGACGGCTTTTTTGGACACGGAGCTGACACGCAGGCGGTGGCCGTGGTTTGCTTTCACTTGGCTAATAAATTTAGTGCAGCGTGCGGTCCCGATGGGTTTCACCACTCCAAGAGGGGACAGTTGTCTTGTTGTGTCTCTGCACTCGGTCTGAGTTTCTGGGTGCTGTAAGCCAAATGTGACACACTAATGAACTCCAGCAATGTTGTTGTCTTTTCATTGTGTCATACAGCGGTTTTGCTCTTCGCAGCCCTGTTCAATAGCCAAGGAGTTCTCAGCCTTTTTCTCCCAGGGTTTATAAACTGGTGCTCCAAACCTCACTCAGAGTTGGAATGCAGCAGATGAGATTTCAGCCCTTAAGGAGTGTTTGAAATGTGCAAACATGCTCGAATTTCTGGCCGCATTTCTTCATTTGTGTATTTCTTTGTCCTTTTTAAAAGTGAAACAACAAGATATTTACACCAACTTTTTTTCTCTAATATAAATGCCAACTTTCCAAGCCTTTTCCATCTGTTCTTTATACGTTTCCTCTTGCTGATGCTTCAATGGAATAGCTTTACTTGCTGTATTAGAGAAATGTAATTTGTAAACATACACCCTGTCTCTGTCCAGGGGGTTCAGTGTAACTGCGCTGAATTCTGTTTCAGCCGTTAAGTGGGGTGCACCAAGCGTGCTGTGTTTTTCTAGAAATCACTTGTGTAAAATATCAAGCAATTTCAAGTGCATGTGCCTGCAGTGACCGTGTGAAAACATATTTCTTTATTTAAAGATCTGCCTTGTGACAACCATAGCAATATATACCATGACATCATAGAAACATGGAATCATTAGGATGGGAAAAGACCTCTAAGCTCATGAGCCCAACTGCCAGCTCAGCCCCGCCGTGCCTGCTAAACCATGCCCTGAAGTGTCACATCTACACGGTTTTTGAACACCTCCAGGGAAGGAGACTCCAGCACTACCCTGAGCAGCCTCTGCCAGGGATCCACTAGTCTTCAGGAGCAAAATCTTTCCCAATATCCAATCTAAACCTCTCCTGGTGCAACCTGAGGCCATTTCCTCTCATTCCACCACTTGCTACTTGGGACAAGAGACCAACACCCACCTCACTACCACCTCCTTTCAGAAGTCCAAAGGCAAATAAACAGTGTGCTAAACTACTTATTACAATTTTTTATGTGATTTCTGAGCAAACTGCATAATTCACAGTGATGGGAAGAGGGTCTATGACCCAATGTTTTCATTCTTTCCATTAGTGGTACCCAGTAAGGCTGGAACTTTGTATGGCATCAAACACTGAGCAAGCCCCTTCTGTGCTTGAAATAAGGGTGAGTTTTGATCTCGGTTCATGTGTTTAAAACTTAGACATTTGCCTCTGAAAACGACACCAGTTCTCTGTCATAGCTCTCAAAGGTTGCCTTCAGCAGGCTTTTCCACAAGCAAAACCTCCATTGGAGCCAGCTCTTGGTAGTGTGAGTCCAGAGGAATGTCCGTAGCACAGGAGAAGATCTGAAGCATTTTCTGAAGTTAAATTGCCCTCCCAAGGCAGGCTGAAAGAAAAGCAGACTGGATGGGGGGCTTTCCTAGACAGAAACAAGGCCTGGCCTGTGAAAAATGAAACAAGAAGAGGAAACTGCAATAATGTCTTAATTTTGCCTAGTTCCATCTGATGCAGTGTTGACAGCTTCCTATTAAAAGGGGACTTTCCCAGCTTCTTCTGCTACTGAGGGAGCTGCTCATGGGCACACATGAAAATACTTAGTTTTTCATAGACTGGAAATCTCCATTCCCTGTTAATGATTGAGGGAAACAAGGCCAATGTCGGATATCAATTTCAGGAGGCGGTTGTTGTTAAATCCTAGTATTTGTGGTTGCAGAGAGCCATTAAATTCATGCCCAGAAGGTTAACCAAAGCTGTGTTGACTTTTTTTCTTCTGCAAACTAATTTGTTTAATGCTGCCACGCTTGCTCATAGCTTTTCGCAGGAGCAATATAATGAGATTAACAAGCCTCTGATCGCTTCCATATCTGATGCTTAAATCCCCATGGGAAGCTGTGAAAGTGTCGGAGCTCTCTGGCTCTCGTACGGGGGCTGCGCTGGCAAAGCCAAGAGCTGTTCTTTCCGTAAGATGCTGGAGATTTGGTTGCTGGGATGATGGAGTAGCTGAGCTTCGATCCGTAGCCTTGGAGCAGTATGGTTTTAAGGAACGAGAAGAGATGGAGAGGTTGCCAGCTAGGGGCTTGCTTACTGGGAAGAAAAGACAACCCCCCTTCCTCCCTGCTGTGATACTCTGGAGAGGGAAGCGAGTTTCCTAGGGAGGTAATTATGCCCTGGAAAAACTGCTGTGACAGCTCCCAGCACCACGCGGGTAGTTCTGTGGGCAGCAAGCTGTGTTAGACACACCAGTCTCTTCCCCGTCTCTCCTAGCTGGGTGAGGGCTGCGTGTCCCACAATGCTTGGAATCATCTCCTCGCCTTTCCTCTCTTTGCCTGCCTCTGGCTCACAGCCTTGTAGGAATAAACCCTCTTTTCTCCAGGCCTCAATGTGTGTTAACAAACACTGGAGACGCCTGAATCACACAAAAACTTTTTCTCCAGCAAATGTCTCTGGTTTTGAATACGTTCTGCCTTTCAAGAGCTTGACCACACATGGAACTTGTCAGGAACAGCTGCTCACAAATAACTCCAGATGCGGACAGCCCTGAATACAATGTTCTGTTCTGTATTGGGCCTGATTATGCTGACCTATTCAAATCCCTTTATTGCTTTTTAAGCTCTGGGTTACCTCTTTGCTCATTTAAAGTATGAATTCTGGATACATATAAATCTCAAGATTCACATGCAAAAGCTCAAGCTGCATCTATTCTTTGTGCTCTTCTTTTCTCCACTGGGCTTGGCAAAGCTGAAGGTGCTTTGCTGTTCTTAGAATCATAGAACAACCAGGTTGGAAGAGACCCACCAGATCATCGAGTCTAACCATTCCCATCAATCACTAAACCATGTCCCTCAGCACCTC